>CM057348.1:334767137-335252087 GCA_030015575.1 Agapanthus africanus | reverse complement strand
GATATGGGATCATCCATCACCTATCTACATGGGTCGAGAAGCTATACGCTAGTCTACTCTGGTATATCGATGCCCTGTCTCGATACACCTACGACTAGGAACATTTGAAGGATGTAATTAATGACTACTCTGTCCCCACTGGTATGATCTGCATCATAGTCTTGGTAGTCAAGTACTCATCCTAAGGGCTTTATCAACATGTAACATAGAGACAATCAGAGTACATGTTAAGATAAAGTGCAACCAAATAGCATACTATCATGTCGAGCAAGAAAGTCCTCCCTATATAGGTCCAAGCATCCACTACAATATACATCGTATATACAGTAATGGCCTCTAGGGCATACATATAACTAACATTATATACCAACCTTTGTAGAGACATAACCATGGTTTAAGGTAATGGTTTGGTTAATGAATATCTTTTAGTAAAACAAAACAAGTAGACCATGTCAAATGATCTACAAGCTTCCACAAGCTTACATGCCATGACAAAATGCGACTAATTTTGAATTACAAAAATAAAAAAAAACCTTTCCATTATCTTAATCATGGTGTAAGTCACACACACCCATGTTTGCATGTATCATCAAGCATGATACAAACTTGTACACAAGTATATATCACATATATACTCAATATACAATCAAGTGAGAAAAGCAAACTTAAGTGAGCCAATACTATTCAATGTAAATTAATATATCAAATATATAATTATACATTAGATTATTAAATCAACACTTGATTGAACAATCCGGCTATATCACATATAACCGACCAATATTATGTGTATCAATTTATCGAATCAACACTTGATTCGATAACCCGGCTATATCGCATATAACCGACCGTTGATACAAATCGCGAGAATAGAATACGGTATCACATAAGCGTATTAATCTCGGTCCCGCACATATCTCATATGTGCTCCTACTCCGTTTCGCCTAAGCTAGGAAACCTCTATGTAGGACTCTAAAGACTCGTTAATACACGGGCAGTAGGTGATGATCATATTAAACACCCACAAGCCGCAAGAGGCGTGCTAAACGTAACGGCCATCCGGGTGTTGAGCGATCAGAAGATCAACAAGCAAGCCTGCTCATACTCCTGCGAATCCAATCAGTAACACTTACCGTACAGTCCGGTCTCTTCGTCTGATATGCCGCATATCTCGTCTAGGGGTGGTAAACGTCAGACCCCAGTAACTCGATAAGTCGTGCCGATATGAGGCTCATAACAGGTCGAGAAACTACTGATAACACTTACCAGTAAATCTCAGAATCAACCCTGGCCAGGGAATTCATGTTATAGCCAATCGAGCACAGCGCAACATCAACTCCCTATACTGGGAGAGACGAATCCCCTCCTATCGTTCATTGCCTCCATGTGACTCGGGACTGTACCCAAAAACCACCGTTTTGCACGTTCTCTTGAACGTGGTAAGGTGGAAATCAAAGCACAGTGAATCACACAAGACTCTATGACGATCTCGGGTCGAAAGACTAACCTGTACCAGTGTCACCAGAGAACTACCATCTGACGTGAGGTATAATACCATCTGGGAGTTCTCGGCGAGTCCGTCCAGTGTACCCAGTCTCCACTGAGCACCCGTATATCATCTCTGATGTCAAACACTATGGATATGGGTCGAGAAGCTATACACTAGTCTACTCTGGTATATCGATGCCGTATCAATACACCAACGACTAGGGACTTTAAAGGATGTACTTACCGACTACCTTTGTCCCATTAGTATGATCTGCATCATAATCCAGGTAGTCAAGTACACATCCTAAGGGCTTTACTAACATGTAACAGAGAGACAATCAGTGTACATGTTAAGATAAAGAGTAACCAGATATCATACTATCATATCGAGCAAGAAATTCCTCCCTATATATGTCCAAGCATCCACTACAATATACATCGCATGTACAATAATGGTCTCTAGGGCATACATATAACTAACAATCTCCTACTTGCACTAGGGCCATCATATAATAGTGGTTGTAGTATCTCATACTCAGCCATCCCATAAAAGTCTCTCTCTGGGAAAATGCCTTTGTGAGTGGATCCGCCGTGTTGTCCTATTAGTCTACTCTCTTAACCTCGATCTCCCTGGAGATCAACCATCTCCATGATCAGGTGATACTGCCTTAGAATATGTCTGGGTCACTAATGGGATGGGGGTTCCTAGGCATAAGCCACAACTCCATTGTTACACAATGGTAGGAACGAAGTTCATCTCATGAACTAATATACACACAGACTTCCTCTTTGGTAGCATCTTTGGTAGCGATGTATCCAGCTTTTATCGTCTAGTTTGCCACGGTATCTAGCTTGGAACTCTTCCAACATACCGTCCCTCCACTGAGGGTAAAGACAATGCCTGTGACTGGCTTTCAGTCGACCTTACCACCCTGGAAGCTTTCCATTGATTCTCCCCATGATGGATTGATACCATCTCACTACACCTAGTGAGAATCCTAACATCCACTTAGATCTATCTCATAGATCCAAAACCCAGGATTTAGGAGCTATCACCTTGATCATATATGGAGAATCTCTGTGAAAAGAGGAGATTGACCGAGTGTAGCATAGGAAACTCCTTTCCTATCAAGAGTATGTCATCTACGTACAATACGAGGAATACCACCATACTCTCTAATAACTTTTTGTATATACAAGGTTCATCTACTATTTTGATGAAGTCAAACGCTTTGACTGGCCACATAAAATAGATGTTCCAACTCCGCGATGCCTGCTTTAACCCGTAAAGCAAGTTGCATACGTTTCCGCTGCTCCCACTGTCTACGAAGCCCTCTGGCTGTGTACTTATAGACGCCCTGTTCTAAATCACTATTTAGAAAGCAATCATGACACCCAACCGCCAGATATCGTAGTCATGGTATGTAGCAATGGCAAGTAGGATCCGGATGGACTTAAGCATACGTACTGGAGAAAAGGTTTCATCATAATTCACACCTGGTCGATGACGAGAACCTTTTACAACAAGTATAGCTTTGAAAGTCTCAACCTTTCCATGTACACCAAGTAATCTTCTCAAGATATACTTGCTTCTGATGGGGGTTTAACCCTTCATATATAGCAACCAAGTCCATACTTTGTTGGTGTATATAGATTCCATCTCAGATCGCTTAGCATCCAGCCATTCTTACAGAGTACCCACTCTTGATGGCCTGCTCGAAACTAGTTGGGTCATCATCTCATGATGCAATCCTCGCTCCCACTGTCATAGAGAAAATTGAAGTGTCTCTCAGGTGGATGAGGAACCCTACTAGATCGGCGGAGAGGCTGAGGTTCGTCGGGAACTATTGAATCCTCCGGTTCTACAAATCATCAGCTGTAGTTTGTATAGCTGGAACTCCTTCCAGTTCTACCTCATTACCACTAATTTCTTCACAATAAATTCTCTTTCCAAAAGGTGGCATGCTGAGAAACAAAACACCCTTTTGCTCCTCAGTGTGGTAGAAGATATTCCCTTGCGAATGCTTGGGATATCCAACAAACTTCCACAGAACTGACCTGCCTCGAGCTTGTCCAGATTTTTCTTTTGACATAGGCCGAAAACCCAAATCTTAACTTACTTAAGACATAGGATCTTCCCATACCATATCTCAAATGGAGTGGTAGGCATCTGATTTGGTTGGAACCTAATTCAATAGGTATGCAGCTTCTCAAGCGCATAACCCCCAAAAGGAAATAGGCAACTCAGTAGTACTCATCATAGAGCGCACCATATCTAATAGGGTACGATTGCTCCGCTCCGATACACCGTTGTGCTGTGGTGTATACGGAGGAGTAATGGTAAGAGAGAATCTCATTCTCCTTTAGAATAATACAGGAATTCCGTGCTCAAGTATTCTCCTCCCTGATCACATCAAAGGACATAATACTTATACCTGTTTTGGTTCTCTACTTCGGACTTATATTCTATGAATTTCTAAGAACCAGTCCTGGCATGTGTAGACATGGGACTTACATACATCATCATGTATCAATCCCAAGAGTTCATTAACTCTTTCTCTGTTTCCAGTAAACGGAGCTATGGTCATTTTATCTTTGTGACATGACTGGCAAGTTTCACAAGATGTAGATTCAAACTGATTTACATATGCATCTTAATGTAACTTGGCTAGTCGGGTCGCATTGATATGACCTAGTCTACATTGTCTCAAGAAGGATTCGTTCATTTCTGAACTCTTCCTCTTGTGTTTGTTCCTGTACGTTAAGAACTGTGGTTTGATTTAGAACGTATATGCTTTTAGATAACGTGCCTGAACCGATCAACTCTTGATATAGGATATGTTCAAAACATTATCTAACAATACAAAATTATATCCCACTTTAGTGAATAAAGAGACTTATATAATGTTGCATATCAGGTTCAGTATCTAATAACATTCGTTCAGAATCAATGTATTTGGTAATACAGGATGATAACTGCCAACAATCTTGACTTCAACACTTGCACCGTTTTCAACTCTTGAAACTTTATCATCCGTTTCCAGTTCTCTATAATGAACACACCCGAAAAAGATGCACCATCATGCACTTTCTTCGTTTGGGCAGCACGGGAATCCTGGTAATCCCCTATTTCCTGCTCGGTTTTATAACAATTATAAGTTGGAGCGGGACCAACGTTCCCCAGCACAGTATAACAAGCGAGTTCGGTCAATATATCCATATTATCATCTTGATTAAGGCGTGACATGGTCGCTATCTGGAGAGAGAGAGAAGAAAACACTCAGCGTATGCTCTTGAAAGATTAGATTGGTTATTATTTTATCTAATCAGGATGTATCCTACTGTTTTTATCAAATCTTCCTTCAAACCCTAAAAGGAAAGACTAGCCGGGATTAATTACACCCTACAAGTTCACCAATCTTTCAGCCAGGCCAGTGCCGGTACTTTGAGGGAGGTTCCCCGTGCTTTCGCACAGACCTAATTAAAATAAATCTCGTTTTCCCAGGGGCGTAACCCCGTTGATACCTTTCTAGACATCTACTTGATCGGGTAATTATAAAGTGCAATGCTCTCCCAGAAGTAACAATTACTCGCAGTGGGTATCGGGATCCAACTATCTCATAGAAGGTATGCAATCTCATTGCAAATTTCAACACTTGAAATTTCCGATAATATTTTATGTCATGACCCGAAATTGGCCCGTGACGGCCCTAGTACTACGCAACGCCCTAAGACGTAACGTAGTAAAAGAAAGCCAGAACCCAGAAATCTAAACCATAAAAATACGGAAAAGATAATATAAGATTTTGAAACATTTGAAATCGCAACCCAAATTCTTTAAGAGTCCTACTTTATTTCTTTAAAATTTTAGCAACACCCCCTTTTTGTAAAAACTAACCAAGATGAATACAACACAAAAATATGAAGCTATAGCAAAGAAATAAAGACAATAGAGAGAAAACTGTATATAAAAGACAACAAACCCACACATAATATACAGTAACTTCCTCACCAAGTCTCTAAGTCAACAATACAATAGTAGATGGAGAGTACAAGATACAACGAATGTACAATACAAAATACAGATAACCACCAAAAACCCACCTAAGCAAAATAGTACTGTGAGCTGATGCGGTATCTGTAGCAAAAGATGATAGCTGAAAAGCAGAATAGCCTGAATAGAAGAATAGCCTGCCTCGACTACTCTGGGGAACAACCTGAAACACCTGTGGCACAACGGGGGTGAGTTGCCAACTCGTGAATAGTAGTTAACATAAGCAGGTAATCGCAGGAATGCACGTACAACATGAATCTAAGATATGCGATTACAGTAATAACATGTCATGCAAATGCTGAATAAAGGGAAGTACAATAGCAGGTACAATCAATATGTGAAGCAATAGTAACATGACAGTAATATGCGATAACCATGCAATAGGGATATGAGAAAATAGATATTTAACTATCAAAAGGGTACACTAACAGGTACTACCAATATATGAATCTGTGCATAAGTAGCTAAGTGTGAGGTATAGGGTGGAATATGTCATTTCCATGGAAACCTGACATCATGGTAGGATCATAATCAATCAAGACACTAAATCCCAAATCCTCAATCAGCCTCCAAACTGGGCTCTCACATCATAAGTCTCACATCACCTCAATGTACAATATCGAGTAGCTCTCCTATATCTCGAATGTACAAATTGACCATCTCTTTTATATCCAATATCCAATCTCAATGAATCACCTATATCCCAAGTCGAATCTCAAGTAAGTTTCTAACATCCTAAAGGTATATATATATATATATATATATATATATATATATATATATATATATATATTTACAGAAATAAATATGATGGGGGCAATACACATATATTAGCGTCCCACTCCACTAATATTGGTGTAAAGGTATATATAACAATGACTAATCCCCTGTTATATATACAAAGGTATTAAAAGAAATATCATGAAAACAATGTGCCAAGCATCGACACAGAAATCTTGATAGGTACGTATCATACGCTGTTCCGAAAGCATGAGTGCCTAGCTCTGACCCTCGTCTTTCAGCGTATGCATACGTGCATGACTCCCAACGGTGTCTCCATGACCCCCGCTGAGTCATTAGTACTGTCACCGGTAGGTACTAGCCCGCCTCCAGGCTCAATCGGCAACATCCATCGATCTTCTTGCCGAGGGGAACCATACCGGGCCCCACCATGTACCCTCATACGGCAACCACACCTCGTATGGAGTATATAATCAGATCCGATAAATCTCATGGTGGCTGCGCAAATATCATATCAAGGAAACCGGGTTTTTCAATGTATGCATAATTTCATGAACTCCCGCGGTTCCCAAATCCAGAAATCATCATGTGAAATCCAAATAACAATGCGCAAATCCAGGAATATATATATGCGATATATCTGAAATGCGAGCATATAAATGAGAATATGTAGCTAAAACCAGATGTATGCGAAACCAATGAGGTACAACTAAGTAACATCAGTAAAGGAAAATATATGATTGCAACTGAATATGTGTGTAACATACAGGTGTAGCAATGTATAGGTATCTACCTATAGGAACTGATGTCGTATACCCCCCGGGTATAAGAAGAATATGAGTAAGATATCCCCCCGGTATAAGTAAAATATGTAAAAGGTATACCTGTAGCTGTATCGCAAGGTGCATATGTACCTATCACTAAAGGTATGATACACTATAGGTATACCGGTAAGCTAGATGTCATGTGTGACAAGCAATAGTATCTATAAGGGGTTGTGTGTGACATGGCAATTATTGACGGTGTGTGTGTAGCATACAATCCGTGCTCGTGCAACATGAATCGTCAATAATATGTGCAGTGTCCTACGGCTGCTGGTCACCGTGCAACTATATCAAGGAAATAAGGTAAAGGCGCAATTCTAACAATGACGTAGAATATGCGACAGGTATTGAATCCTAGCCCAGACGCATAACGCCATGCGGGCGATTCCCCTGTAGATGTTAAATCTACTCACCTACACTCTACGCTAGGTGAATCCTACCATCTGCTCCCTCTGTGGTAGTGTCCGTAGTCCCCGCCTGCAAACCTGCAAATAAGACATAGAAATCACATATAAGCCAAATATTCCGCGAAACGCGATATCGAACCAAAACGAGAAACTCGCGTCGCGAACCAAACGCGCGTGTGCACGATACGCTGAATCGTGTGTGTACATGTCTAAAACCATCGCGACACGCTGCGATACGTTGGATCACAGAACCCACTCACGTATCGCGCATATCGCGCACACAAACGGACACCAAATACGATATATAGTCCCAGATTTTCCTCCAGCCCAAAACTTACAAAACTAGACATGCCAAAGCACTAGACAACACTGAAGACAACCCGAGCCAAGACCCCAGCACCCAACTCCTCTTCCTGGCCGCAATTTGCGGCCATATTGATTAAATTGGCGGCCGTGTTTGGGAATGGTGGGTTCGTATTCTGGTGGTAGTGTCTAGACCTAGGTAGCATGTTCCAGTTTCCCCAATTTTGTTCTGTAAGGTCCGGGTCAAAAGCAGATCTCAGAAACCCAATATATCGCTTAAAAACGACAATTTGCACTAAAAGGGAAACCCTATGGTATTTTAGTGAAATCCAGGGAAATTCTCAGTTAAAGTGACCTTAATAACACTTAAATGGATAGGGTTAACTAACACAATCATCATATAATCAAACTTCCACACAAAACACCATAATTAGCACTAAACTAGCTAATTAACACTAACCGACACCAATTAACACATAAGCTAGCAATAAGGGGAATTGGGTTCAAGAGTTATACCCTAAAGACCCCCAAGAAGCAGGTGAAGAAGTGGAGAAGAGCTGTTGTAGGTTGCTGGAGCTCCTGCTACTGGTGTTGCTGCCTGCTGCTCCTGTTGCTGGTCCTGCTGCTCCTGCTGCTGATGATGATCTTGCTGGAGCTGATGATGATGATGCTGGAGTTGCTGCTGCCTCTACTGCAGGTAAGTGTGTGTGTGTGAGTGTGAGAGAATGAGAGCAAGGAAATGAGAGGGAGAAATGAGAACAAACAACAAAGACCCCTTCTCATTCTCTCTCTTCATTAAATGGGCATGGCTCATGCCATGATGCCCCATGCCCTCTCACTCTCCCCTTAGTCAACCATACAACCAAATAAAAATTCCATTTAAATTCATTTTTCTATTAATAATAACAACCATAACTATTTAACCCAAAACACCTAAACAAATAATAAGACAAACTCAAAGGAAAATGGTTAGCTAACCATGATTGCTAATCATGTTTAACCCCAAAAACAACCCTAGTTATCATGCACAAGTGTGTGTGTGCCTAACAAAATTCTAATAAAATACTCATTAAATAGGATAAAATATTTAAAACTTAATTTAGTAAACTTTTTTATTAAAAACCATACATAAAAATATAATTAGCTACAAAACACATTCTAAGGTGTTACAATCTCCCCCCTTAAAAGAAATTCGTCCCCGAATTTAAAAATGTACTGCTACTCGTACCTTCAAAGAGAAGACTACAAATCTCAAATCTCGCTCGCAGCCTCCCAAGTGATTATCTCACTACTCGGCTACGTCCAAGGAAAACCTTTCACAGATGGCAAGACCCTTGGCCGATGTTCCTCCACCTGCTGAGCCATTAACACAATTGGCTGCTGGTGAACGAGAGATCGCATCAAGCTAAATGGTCGGGTGCTAAATCATGTGATAAAGGTCAAGAAGGTAATTGTAGAGTATCATCATAAGGGATACGGGGTGAAAATCTAATAATCTGGGCGGAAGTGCTAAGTTAAAGGCAACGAAACTAACTCGCTTATAGGATCTCAGGAGGACCTAAATCCTGGGACAAGCTTCCCAAAAACCAACACGTCATTCATCGGAAAGTCCATAGGAATGCATGATCTGTCCCTCCGAACTCGAGTCTACGACCAACGCAGCCGGCATAAGACCTCAGTTCGCAATGGACAATTCCCATCCTGACCTAACACAGCTGGACTATCTCCGAAGTCTCAAGACTAGCTGGGGTCCACAGTCCTACTTACGCAGAGTCAGAAAAACAACAGACCGGTGATCGACACGACCTAACCCCTAAACCTAAAGGTGGCCAATTGGAGTGTCTCCTGATAACAGCTATCGAAGGAGAACCCTAACGATGGCGAGTGACGATCCCAAACTGCTGACAACAATCCAAACAAACACTCAACTTTAACAAAACAACTGAGCAAACTGAGTAAAACCGGACGACAAGAATCCGAATGGAGTCACACCCTAACTAAACTTGGGTAGAAACCATAACGAAATTCATGGAGATCTGCTCCCACTCCTACTTCGGAACGGTAAAAGATTGCAACTCTCCAGCCGGCCTCAGATGCTCGACCCAAGCACACAACAAGACAGACATCTTGAAACGAATCCTGACTTCTCTTTACATCCCTGTCCACCCGTAACTATCTTACAAGTCACGTTAAATGTTGGTGGAACTTGAATGCATATAGAGAGTTGACAGATGTGCATGCTCTAGGATTACACGTCTCTACCCGATGATGTCAGGTACTCAAACGCGTCCCTAACTTTGCACACCATTGTCACAAATCAAGGTCTCCGAATCATTACCCAGCCGAGCATGCTCAAGTATCACTGAAGAACGAGCATAGGCGGGCAGTGTCTCGCGAAAACGATTTAAGGAAAGTGGTCGGGCGCGGACATGAGCAAGCTGTCCCCTCCGTAGAGACGAACTAAAGCTGTACTCAACGATTACACAAGAACTGTAAATCTGCAGAAGACTATCACAACAATCAAAATCCGCTGCAGGAAGATGTTCATTAAGCTCTAGTGGTCCGTGGAAAATCTGACACGACCCTCAAGCAAGTGGTGTCCCCAAATCTCCAACGCAAAACCACCGCGGACATCTCCAGATCGTGAGTGGAATATCCTTCTCGTACTTCCTCTAAATGTAGGGAAGCAAAAGCGATGACTCTGTAGTGTCACATCAGTACACACTCGAGCCCACTCAAGAAACATTACAGTTAAAAAACAAGGTCGCCCGAGCCAAAAGCAAAGAAAGAACTGATGCAGTTGTTAACAGAATCTCCAACTGTCGGAAACTCCGTACACACGCCTCAGTCCACAGAAAAGAAACCTCCATCTCGATCAATTCAGTCGACGGTGCAGCACTTACTCTAGTAATCCTGCACGAAACGGCGGAAAAGCCTGCTAAGTCCAAGAATCTGCGGATCTCCGTCCTGTACACATGTCTGGACCTAAGCTGTACGGTCACGATCTCCCTCGGAACCATACGAAACCGTCTCCCATGACTATAAGACCTAGGAGTCGACACAAAACAAGCCTGAAGGAACACTCCGAGAATTTAGCAAACTGCTGGTACTCCCCCAGTATTTGCATAACAAATCCTCAAGTGCTACTCCTGTTCCTCAAGACACATTAGATAGACCAGAATGTCATAAATAACACAACAATGACTGGTCGAGGAACGGCCTGCAGAAATCTGGTTCATCACATCTACGAATACTGCTAGGGCAACAGTGAATTCAACGACTCACAAAAACACACAAGGCCCGTCGCACGCACAAGGCAGTCCTCGGAATGCCATCACTCCGAATCCGCAGTAATGATGACCTGATCCCAAGCAAACTTAGAAAATGTCTCGCACTCTGGAGCTGATCGAAGAAATCGTCAATGCGAAGTAAGGGATACCCATCCGCACCGTAAGTTGGTTCAATTAACGATTAGTCGATACACACCCTTAAACTGCCGTCTTCCTCCCCGAAGAACAGAAATAGGAGCTTCCAAAAGAGAAACACTCAGTCGTACAAAACTCCCCAAACCATAACTCTGCAGCTGATCCTTTAGCTCCCAAGCTTCGCCGGCTCATCCGGAAAAACGTCGGAAAAACTCTCACACGAAAGGGACCCGGTCCAACAATCCCACTGTGGCTCCGGTATCACGAATGAATGCCAAGAATCCACGACATCTCCTCAGTAGCCGACTAGCAAAAAAACGGCTGAATTCAAGCTGTGAGAGGCGGCACAACTATCCGCCGGCACAACAAGAACTGACCTGCCGGGAGAACAAACCTGACTGTCTCCTCGCGGTAGTCCACAGACGCCTAGCACGTAGTTAACCGGTCCGTGCCCAGGAGAATGTCAAATCCAACATCTCTAGAAGGATCAAAACGACGGACGAATCTCTATCTCCTACCCGATTGGCACGGAACTGAAGTACGTGTCGCGCAACAAAAGAATCGCTGACAGAAATTAACACAACTACGACTAATCTACCCAACCACAGTACAAGCATGAAAAACAAACGAATACATCAAAAGAACATATAAATAAAAGATACCTGAAAACTCCACATTGGACGTCTGCGCGTCCCGATGAGTAGAAGCAAACTCCTGTGTCTGCCCTCTACTCGCAGCCGGATGAACTCCTCTGGTAGACTGAACCCTCTGAGCAAATCTTCCACGTCCACGGCCTCTCTGAGTACGATCCTGACGCCGTGCTGAGGAACAATCCCTGACTAAGTGCTGAAGGCTTCCGCATCGAAAACATCCACGTGCTGACTGCTGACCATCCTGGGGCTGAGAGCTGAACAACTGTCCTCGTCCTAAGCCTCTGCTACTCCCGCGACGGCCACGAAATCTGTCTCGATGACCAAACCTCTGTCTCTTGGCCGGTACACTGGTACGAGTCCTCCACTGTCCTGGAACTCTCTGAGCTTCTGGAATATGTGCCTCGTCAACTGGAGCTGCAACCACTGGTGCTATGTAGGTGACGGACTGTTGCATGCTGACCGTAAGCGACAACTGAGTGACAGGGGTGACAACCTCCTGTCGTAGCTCCCGAACGATATCAACCAAAGAACTCATCGTCTGGCGGAAGTCCTGCATCTCTGCCACAAGCCTATCAATAGTATAAGTCGTAGGCTGATCCGTCTGCACCTGTGCAACTAGAGTGCCATCCTGGTCAGTACTCGTCTCACCTGAGCCAACTCTGACCTCGGCCCTCGCTGCATCACTCTAGGTCCCCATAGTCATCGGCGGCAAGGCTATAAATAGGTATAAGATTCCATGAGAATAAGGAATCGAATCTTAAGGATATGAATCATCAAGGAAGGAATTTTCAAGCAAATTGTACTTAGGTCACTTAATGCAAAGTACCGCACCGTGGGTATGCTGCAGACATACACGCACTACGTTACTCTGCTTAAGCTACCTACTCCATCATGCTAAGGTCATCCTACACTCCGAAAGGTAAAACCTAGCGCTCTGATACCAATTTTGTCACGACCCGAAATTGGCCCGTGACGGCCCTAGTACTACGCAACGCCCTAAGACGTAACGTAGTAAAAGAAAGCCAAAACCCAGAAATCTAAACCATAAAAATACGGAAAAGATAATATAAGATTTTGAAACATTTGAAATCGCAACCCAAATTCTTTAAAAGTCCTACTTTATTTCTTTAAAATTTTAGCAACATCGCCTTTTTGTAAAAACTAACCAAGATGAATACAACACAAAAATATGAAGCTATAGCAAAGAAATAAAGACAATAGAGATAAAGCTGTCTATAAAAGACAACAAACCCACACATAATATACAGTAACGTCCTCACCAAGTCTCTAAGTCAACAATACAATAGTAGATGGAGAGTACAAGATACAACGAATGTACAATACAAAATACAGATAACCACCAAAAACCCACCTAAGCAAAATAGTACTGTGAGCTGATGCGGTATCTGTAGCAAAAGATGATAGCTGAAAAGCGGAATAGCCTGAATAGAAGAATAGCCTGCCTCGACTACTCTGGGGAACAACCTGAAACACCTGTGACACAACGGGGGTGAGTTGCCAACTCGTGAATAGTAGTTAACATAAGCAGGTAATCGCAGGAATGCACGTACAGCATGAATCTAAGATATGCGATTACAGTAATAACATGTCATGCAAATGCTGAATAAAGGGAAGTACACTAGCAGGTACAATCAATATGTGAAGCAATAGTAACATGACAGTAATATGCGATAACCATGCAATAGGGATATGAGAAAATAGATATGCAACTATCATAAGGGTACACTAACAGGTACTACCAATATATGAATCTGTGCATAAGTAGCTAAGTGTGAGGTATAGGGTGGAATATGTCATTTCCATGGAAACCTGACATCGTGGTAGGATCACAATCCATCAAGACACTAAATCCCAAATCCTTAATCAGCCTCCAAACTGGGCTCTCACATCATAAGTCTCACATCACCTCAATGTACAATATCGAGTAGCTCTCCTATATCTCGAATGTACAAATCGACCATCTCTTTTATATCCAATATCCAATCTCAATGAATCACCTATATCCCAAGTCGAATCTCAAGTAAGTTTCTAACATCCTAAAGGTATATATATATATATATATATAATTTACAGAAATAAATATGATAGGGGCAATACACATATATTAGCGTCCCACTCCACTAATATTGGTGTAAAGGTATATATAATAACGGCTAATCCTCTGTTATATATACAAAGGTATTAAAAGAAATATCATGAAAACAATGTGCCAAGCATCGACACAGAAATCCTGATAGGTACGTATCATACGCTGTCCCGAAAGCACGAGTGCCTAGCTCTGACCCTCGTCTTTCAGCGTATGCATACGTGCATGACTCCCAACGGTGTCTCCATGACCCCCGCCGAGTCATTAGTACTGTCACCGGTAGGTACTAGCCCGCCTCCAGGCTAAATCGGCAACATCCATCGATCTTCTTGCCGAGGGGAACCATACCGGGCCCCACCATGTACCCTCATACGGCAACCACACCTCGTATGGAGTATATAATCAGAACGGATAAATCTCATGGTGGCTGCGCAAATATCATATCAAGGAAACCGGGTTTTTCAATGTATGCATAATTTCATGAACTCCCGCGGTTCCCAAATCCAGAAATCATCATGTGAAATCCAAATAACAATGCGCAAATCCAGGAATATATATATGCGATATATCTGAAATGCGAGCATATAAATGAGAATATGTAGCTAAAACCAGATGTATGCGAAACCAATGAGGTACAACTAAGTAACATCAGTAAAGGAAAATATATGATTGCAACTGAATATGTGTGTAACATACATGTGTAGCAATGTATAGGTATCTACCTATAGGAACTGATGTCGTATACCCCCCCGGGTATAAGAAGAATATGAGTAAGATATCCCCCCGGTATAAGTAAAATATGTAAAAGGTATACCTGTAGCTGTATCGCAAGGTGCATATGTACCTATCACTAAAGGTATGATACAATATAGGTATACCGGTAAGCTAGATGTCATGTGTGACAAGCAATAGTATCTATAAGGGGTTATGTGTGACATGGCAATTATTGACGGTGTGTGTGTAGCATACAATCCGTGCTCGTGCAACATGAATCGTCAATAATATGTGCAGTGTCCTATGGCTGCTGGTCACCGTACAACTATATCAAGGAAATAAGGTAAATGCGCAATTCTAACAATGACGTAGAATATGCGACAGGTATTGAATCCTAGCCCAGACGCATAACGCCATGCGGGCGATTCCCCTGTAGATGTTAAATCTACTCACCTACACTCCACGCTAGGTGAATCCTACCATCTGCTCCCTCTGTGGTAGTGTCCGTAGTCCCTGCCTGCAAACCTGCAAATAAGACATAGAAATCACATATAAGCCAAATATTCCGCGAAACGCGATATCGAACCAAAACGAGAAACTCGCGTCGCGAACCAAACGCGCGTGTGCACGATGCGCTGAATCGTGTGTGTGTTAGTTGTATGTATGCCCTAGAGGCCAGTATTGTACAGATGGTGTATATTATATTGGATGCTATCTGGTTGCTTTTTATCTTAACATGTACACTTGTCTCTTTAAACTGTCTTATAGTTACATGTTGGTAAAGCCTTTAGGATGTGTACTTGACTACCTGGACTATGATGCAGATCATACTAGTGGGGACATGGTAGTCCATAGGTACATCCTTCAAGGTCCCTAGTCGTGAGTGTATCGAGACGGGGCATCGATATACCAGTGTAGACTAGCGTATACGCTTCTCGACCCATGAGATGGGCGATGGATGATCCTATATCCATTGGTGTTTGACATCAGAGATGGTATACGGGTGCTCAGTGGAGACTGGGTACACTGGACGGACTCGCCGAGAACTCCCAGATGGTATTATACCTCACGTCAGATGGCAGTTCTCAGGTGACACTTGTGCAGGTTAGTCTGTAGACCCGAGATCGTCATAGGGTCTTGTATGATTCCCACTGTGCTTTGATCTCCACCTTACCACGTCCATGAGGGCGTGCAAAACGGTGGTCTTTGGGTACAGTCCCGAGTCACATGGAGGCAATGAGCGATAGGAGGGGTTTCGTCTCTCCCGGTATTGGGGGTTGATGTTGCGCTGTGCTCGATTGGCCGTAACAGGGAAGTCCCTGGCCAGGGCTGATCAGAGATTTGCTGGTAAGTGTTACCAGTAGTTTCTCGACCCGTTATGAGCCTCACATCGGCATGACTTATCGGTTATTGGGGTCTGACGTATACCACCCCTAGACTTGATATGCGACATATCAGACGAACAAACCGGACTGTATGGTAAGTGTTACTGGTTGGATTCACAGGAGTGTGAGCGGGCTAGCTCGTCGATCTTCTGATCGCTCAATACCCGGGTGGCCGTAACGTTTAGCAGAACACTTGCGGCTTGTGGGTGATTGATATGATCATCATCTGCTGCCGGCGTATTGACGAGTCTTTAGAGTCCTACACAGAGGTTACCTGGCTCAAGCGAAACGAAATAGGGGCGCATATGAGATATGTGTGGGACCGAGAATGATGCGTGTATGTGATACCGTATTCCATTCTCGCGATCAATGTATCGATTGGTTATATGCGATATAACCTAGATATCGAATCAAGGATTGATTCGATAAGCCGATACATAGGATACTAGTCGGTTGTATGCGATATGACCGGATCGTTAAATCAAGTGTTGATTTAATGATTTAATGTATAATTATATATTTGATATATTACTTTGCATTAACTAGTATTGGTTCACTTTAAATGGATTTTCTCACTTGATGTGCAAGTTGTATATGTGATATACTTTTGTGCACATGTTTGTATCATGTTTGATGATACTTGCTCATTTGGTTAAGTGTAAAGAATTAAACCTTGGTTAAGTAAATGATTAGGGTTTTTATTTATTCATTCATTTATCTTTTTAATTTGGATTAAAAAGAAATTGCAAAAGAAAACAAAATGGTTGCTATCATTCATGAAGCTTGTTGAAGCTTCATGAAGCTTTGACCAAAGTGACCATTTTGTCTTCATGCTTAACCCTAACCATTCATCTAACCTTAGTCAATTCTCTACACCTAACCATGGTTCATATTATGATAAGTATTCATTTCTTTTGCATTTTTAATTAGAACACTTATCATAATCTATCTTCTTCATCTTCTTCTTCTTCAAGAAAAAGCTTGCCACCATTAATGGCATCTTGAGCAAAAGTGTGAGAAATCCACTTCTAAAGTGAACCCACGTCCTATTTCTTCACCCTCTACCTCTTGCCAAGTAGTATAGGGTGTTTTCTTCACAAGTTTCACAACTTGGTGAAGTTGGAGCTTGATCTTGTGTAACCTCGACGTAGATCATCTTCGGCATCGTAGCCGACGACTAGTCCGTTCATTTCTCCGATGAAGCCGATGTTAGTGTCCGAGATCCGACTTGGACAGCGAGAGGACGACTACGTGGAGCTAAGGAAGTGGATAACCGGATCTACAAAGCTTGTAGCTTCTTAACTTTAGTTAAGTTGTTAACTAGTTTATTGTTTTGCCTAAAATTCTAGTTAACGATCCGTATTAGAGTTTCTCGGCACTTGTAAAATTTAAAATTGGCATGGTTGATCCCTTGTGAGACCTCTTGAGAGTGCCTAGGAACCCTACAGTTGTATCAGAGCCTAGCTAAAGCCTTAGGCGAAGTGTTGACGACGTTTGAAATCCGGACGAACATCGAAACCCATTTCCAAAATGCTCTCTGGAAATTTTCTGAAAATTTGGATTTTTGTCACTTAAAAATATGCAGAAAAATAAGCAGGGTATTATTTGAATTACTGTGAAAAACGAGGCTCTAAATCGATAAATCCACCACGGAACCGCGGCACAAGCTTGGCATGTGCGGCGGTTCCGCGGCTGTACTGTCCCCTTGTCCAATGATTTCTGCACAGTAATTCATATAATTGAATGCTATATTTTCTGGGTATTTTTATTGTGACTCTACAGATGAGTATTCTGGGGTTGTATTGGGAATCAAAGATTCGATCGGATTATCAAATTTTGTCTGTGTGTTTTTCCGGATAATTTAAGAATATGTTAAAAGGTTCGACCGGATATAAATACCCAACTTTTCCCCTGCCGAAAAATTTCCAAGTGTTGGATTTTTCTGTGGTTTAAAGACGTTCTGAGTAGTGCAAGTAACGCGATGGTCCCTCTAGAAGACAACAAAACTTAACTCGATTATGTGACCGTCTTGAACTGCCCTTTGAACCTTCGGGTTTGGGGCAGTACGGCGTGCCACATGTGAGGCGTTGGCTTGACCCTTCTACGGCTGGACCGTTGGTACTGAGGCATGAAGTGAATGTCTTTGAACCTATTTCATGTGTTGAACGGTTTCCGGAAAACTTGGGTGTTCGAATGTTCGATCGGAAAGTTTAATATTTTCTATTTATCCGGAATGGGATACAATAATTGGAATTCACAAACAGTTATGAGATAATTGGATGAATGTTATAAATCTAGCGGTTTAGTCTTACTTGATATTGAAAAGAGTTTTCGATAATGAGACTAAAATGCGGGGTTTATAATTGTTAGGCATGTGATGTCTAAGTATTTCATTTGACTAGGCATGCGATGTCTAAAGAAGTTGCGGATTCCAACTGTTGTAGTTTTACACTTTCTTTTCTGTGACCGTAAGTGTAATATGTGATATTGCCGGTTTCGTTGCTATATGTCAACGACAATTGGGATGCGCATATTTACTTACGTTGATGACATGTGATGTTATGTGTTGCTGGATATGTTATACTGGATCGTCGTGTTCGAATAGCCGGGGTTTTTTTATGTGAGATGAGTGTTTTTCATTTTCATTCATGTAAAAACTTGTATGTAATATTCTTTTATTTGGGGCACTTCCAGGTTGCGGAAGCTGTCACCTTTTGTATATTGTTTACTTTTCTGCACTGGGATAGACCCAAGGAGGGGAGCACAAGCAACCGGGTTCTAGGGTCCAGTGGGAGACCATCTCGAGGAGTCGAGTCCGGGTCTCCTAACCCTAGAATTGGGAGGGTTGCTTGCCGCTCTCGTAGGGGTCTGAGGGTGTGGGATTGGCTATTCATCACGACCGTGGAATCCGTGTTTTATACTGGCTCGTATTGAAAACACGGACGTCCTAGTATATCCAATATTTCATTTGATTCTTCTGCTGCGATATCTGTGATGTGATCATGTGATATGTTCTGTGATGGATACTTTATATAGTATATATGATATATTATATAGACGTTACTTATGTTTTGCACCCGCACTAGCCCTGCCCTGCTCTGTCGTTAGTTACCTAACCTAACGGTGCACGAGGGGACATCGAGACGAATGCGGATGGCATAAGTGTAAGTCGTATTTATCTGTGATGTTTAGGTATTTAAATGATGGGACTTCATTAATGTGATTAATGAAATAAAAGAAACCTAAAGATGTTGTAGAATCGAATTTCAAAATAAAACAGGTAGCTACAGTTCTTGCTTTGCATAGCGGTATATATGATATACCCTGCACCTTATTCGATGAGGAAAGGACCGAGATCCCTTCACCGGGAGTGACTCCTTTAGCAATAACTGACAGACGCTACACACTCGGTTTGCTTTTGATTTCTTTTGGAGTTCTGCTTTGCACAGTGATATATATGATATATCCTGCACCTCATTCGACGAGGAAAGGGCCGACGATCCCTTCACCGGGAGTGACCCCTTTAGCAAAACTAGAAAAGCCTTAAAATCACTCCATTTCAAAACATCATTCGATTCTACAACGATATCAAGTTCATTACGCAATAGGTTTTCAGAAAAACCTGTCGTAGCCCTCCGTCATTTCAGATAAGAACTGTTTAGTATTCGTGCTGCGTTTGTTGGCCTTTGTCAAGGCGTAGTGTGCGGTAGCTGAATAGTGCTTATCTGCTAGTGCATGTGATGCAGATTGTTTCAGGGTAGTCGTACGACCTTGTTGGCCTTTGTCAAGGGCCGTGCGGGTGGGTTTGATTCAATCAAGAAATGACGGGTTGAACTTGACTAGCAGCCTATGATTTGTTGGCCTTTGTCAAGGTCATAGGACGCTAGGGGCAAAATATTATCGGGAATTTCAAGTGTTGAAATTTGCAATGAGATTGCATACCTTCTATGAGATAGTTGGATCCCGATACCCACTGCGAGTAAGAGTTACTCCTGGGAGAGTTTTACACATTACAATTAGCCGATCAAGTAGGTGTCTAGAAAGGTGTCAACGGGGTTACGCCTCTAGGAAAACGAGGTTTACTTTAATTAGGTTCATGCAAAAGCATGGGGAACCTCCCTCAAAGTACCGACACTGGCCTGGCTGAAAGATTGGCGAAGTTATAGGGTGTAATTAATCCCGGCTAGTCTTTCCTTTTAGGGTTTGAAGGAAGATTTGATAAAAACCAGTGGGAGGCATCCTGATTAGATAAGATAATAACCAATCTGATCTTGCAAGAGCATACGCTAAAGTGTTTTCTTCTCTCTCTCTCTCCAGGTAGCGACCATGTCATGCCCTAATAAAGATAATAATATGGATGTATTGACTGAACCCGCATGTTATACTGTGCTGGGGAACGTTGGTTCCGTTCTTTCTTATAAGAGTTATGGGAATGAACAGGACATAGGGGAATACCAGGATTCCCTTGCCACCCGAATGAAGAAAGTACATGTTGATGCATTTTCTTCGGGTGTGTTCGTTACAGAGAACTGTTTCTCCATTTGCTCTACGTCCTGGGTATTAGATACCGGGTCAGGATCCCATATATGTAATCTGTTACATGGGCTCAGGAAATGTAGAGAACTTGGAGAAGGTGATAAAGACATTAGAGTTGGAAATGGTGCAATAGTTGCAGCTAAGACTGTCGGGGAATATCACCTTGCATTACCAACTGGTAATACATTGGTTCTGAACGAATGCTATTACATGCCGAACCTGATATGCAACATTATATCGGTTTCTTTGTTGAGTAAAGAGGGATATAATTTTGTATTACAGGATAATGTTATGAACATTCTCCGTAACCAAAAGTTGGTTGGATCAGGCACGTTGTGCAATGACATTTATGTTCTAAATCAATCAACAGTTCTGAGCATAACAAACACACACAAGAGGACGAGTTCAGAACTGAACGAATCCTTCTTGTGGCACTGTAGACTGGGTCATATCAATGCGACACGACTGGCTAAGTTAGATAAGGATGGATATTTGAATCCGTTTGACTTTTCATCTTATGACACTTTCCAGTCATGTCTCAAAGGCAAGATGACCAAAACTCCGTTTACGGGACACGGAGAAAGAGTTACTGAACTCTTAGGACTGATACATAGTGATGTATGCGGTCCTATGTCTCCACATGCCAGGGATGGTTCTTCATACTTCATTACATTCACTGACGATCTCTCTAGGTTCGGGTATGTGTTCCTGATGAAACACAAATCAGAAGCTTTTGAGAAATTTAGAGAATATAAGCAAGAAGTTGAGAACCAAACCGGAAAAAGTATTAAAATCCTACGATCTGATCGAGGAGGTGAATACTTAAGCAATGAATTCCTGGACTTCCTAAAAGAGAATGGGATTCTCTCTCAGCTGACTCCTCCATATACACCACAGCACAACGGTGTATCAGAACGGAAGAACCGCACCCTATTAGATATGGTGCGCTCTATGATGAGCACAGCTGAGTTACCTATTTCCTTCTGGGGAAATGCGCTGGTAACAGCAGCATACCTATTGAATCAAGTTCCAACTAAATCTGTACCTACCACACCATATGAGATATGGAGTGGGAAGAGACCATGTCTTAAACGAGTTAAGATATGGGGTTGCCCGGCCTATGTCAAAAGGCAAAATCCGGACAAACTCGAGGCACGGTCAGTTCTATGCAAGTTTGTGGGATATCCCAAACATTCACATGGATATCTTTTCTACCATGCAGAGGAACAAAAAGTGTTTGTTTCTCGACATGCCACCTTTTTAGAAAAGGAATTCCTTAAAAAAGAAATTAGTGGCAAAATGGTAGAGCTGGAAGAAGTTCCAGATACACAAACCGTAACTGAAGATTTAGTGGAACCAGAAGATTCAGTAGCTCCCAATGAACCTCAGCCTCTCCGCCGATCTAGTAGGGTTCCTCGCCAACCTGAGAGATACTACGGTTTTCTCATGGATGGTGGGAGCGAGGATTGCATCATGGAGGATGATGACCCAACTAGCTTCGAGCAGGCCATCACGAGTAGGGACTCAGTGAAATGGCTGGATGCAATGCGGTCCGAGATGGAATCCATGTACACCAACAAAGTATGGACTTTGGAAGTTGCTCCTGAAGGGGTAAAACCCATTGGGAGCAAATGGATCTTCAAGAAAAAACTTGGTGTAGATGGGAAAGTGCAGACTTTCAAAGCTAGACTTGTTGCAAAGGGTTTTCGTCAAAGACCAGGTGTGGACTATGACGAAACCTTTTCTCCAGTGGCTATGCTTAAATCCATCCGGATCATGCTTGCCATCGCTGCATATCATGACTACGAAATCTGGCAAATGGATGTTAAGACCGCCTTTCTAAATGGTGATTTAGAAGGGTGCGTGTACATGACTCAGCCGGAGGGCTTCGTAGACAGTGGGAGCAGCGGGAAGGTGTGCAAGCTGCTTAAATCCATTTATGGATTAAAGCAAGCATCGCGGAGTTGGAACATCTGCTTTGACGTCGTTATCAAAGAGTTTGATTTCGTCAAAAACCCAGATGAACCTTGTATCTACAAGAAGGTAGCAGAGAGCAAGGTTGTCTTCCTCGTATTGTACGTAGACGACATACTCTTGATAGGAAATGATATTCCTATGCTGAAATCGGTCAAGCTCTTCTTATCACAAAGATTCTCAATGAAAGATCTTGGTGATGCCTCCTGCATATTGGGAATTAGGATCTATAGAGATAGATCCAAACGGATATTGGGATTGTCCCAATCCAGGTACATTGACACCATACTAAAGAGGTTTAGTATGGAAGAATCCAAGCGTGGGAACTTGCCCACGATCTCTGGAGTCACTCTCTCCAAAGAGATGTCTCCCAAGACTGATTTGGAGAGAGCTCGCATGCAAGGGATACCCTATGCTTCGGCTGTAGGCTCTATCATGTACGCGATACTATGTACCAGACCCGATGTAGCATACTCACTAAGTGTAGTGAGCAGGTATCAAGCTGATCCTGGAGAGAGTCACTGGACAGCTGTGAAGAGCATTCTCAAGTACTTACGAAGGACTAAAGAGATGCTCTTAGTGTATGGCAACGGAGAACTCCAAGTGGAGTCCTTTACCGATTCGAGCTTCCAGAGTGATAAGGACGACTCTAAGTCGCAGTCGGGATTTGTCTTTACCCTTTACGGAGGGACGGCTAGCTGGAAGAGTTCCAAGCAGGAAACCGTGGCAGACTCGACGATGGAGGCTGAATACATCGCTGCCAACGATGCTGCTAAAGAGGCTGTCTGGATCAAGAAGTTCATTATTGAACTTGGAGTGGTTCCATCCATTGAGCATCCAATACCTTTGTATTGCGATAACAATGGAGCGGTGGCTTTGGCCAAGGAACCTAGGTCCCATCAGCGATCCAGGCATATTCTGAGGCAGTATCACCTGATCCGGGAGATAGTTGGTCGCCGGGAGATCGAGGTCAGGAGGGTTGATACGAAGAACAACACAGCGGATCCACTCACGAAGGCCATTCCCCAGATACAGTTTGAGAGACTCTTCGGGATGCTCGGTATGCGATACTACAGCAGCTGGCCCTAGTGCAAGTGGGAGATTGTTAGTTGTATGTATGCCCTAGAGACCAGTATTGTACAGATGATGTATATTATACTGGATGCTTGGACATATATAGAGATGAATTTCTTGCTCGATATGATAGTATGCTATCTGGTTGCTCTTTATCTTAACATATACACTTGTCTCTTTAAACTGTCTTATAGTTACATGTTGGTAAAGCCCTTAGGATGTGTACTTGACTACCTGGACTATGATGCAGATCATACTAGTGGGGACATGGTAGTCCATAGGTACATCCTTCAAGGTCCCTAGTCGTGGGTGTATCGAGACGGGGCATCGATATACCAGTGTAGACTAGCGTATACGCTTCTCGACCCATGAGATGGGCGATGGATGATCCCATATCCATTGGTGTTTGACATCAGAGATGGTATACGGGTGCTCAGTGGAGACTGGGTACACTGGACGGACTCGCCGAGAACTCCCAGATGGTATTATACCTCACGTCAGATGGCAGTTCTCAGGTGACACTTGTGCAGGTTAGTCTGTAGACCCGAGATCGTCATAGAGTCTTGTGTGATTCCCACTGTGCTTTGATCTCCACCTTACCACGTCTATGAGGGCATGCAAAACGGTGGTCTTTAGGTACCGTCCCGAGTCACATGGAGGCAATGAGCGATAGGAGGGGTTTCGTCTCTCCCGGTATTGGGGGTTGATGTTGCGCTGTGCTCGATTGGCCGTAACAGGGAAGTCCCTGGCCAGGGCTGATCAGAGATTTGCTGGTAAGTGTTACCAGTAGTTTCTCGACCCGTTATGAGCCTCACATCGGCACGACTTATCGGTTATTGGGGTCTGACGTATACCACCCCTAGACTTGATATGCGACATATCAGACGAACAGACCGGACTGTACGGTAAGTGTTACTGGTTGGATTCACAGGAGTGTGAGCAGGCTAGCTCGTCGATCTTCTGATCGCTCAATACTCGGGTGGCCGTTACGTTTAGCAGACCGCTTGCGGCTTCTGGGTGATTGATATGATCATCATCTGCTGCCGGCGTATTGACGAGTCTTTAGAGTCCTACACAGAGGTTTCCTGGCTCAAGCGAAACGAAATAGGAGTGCATATGAGATATGTGCGGGACCGAGAATGATGCGTGTATGTGATACCGTATTCCATTCTCGCGATCAATGTATCGATTGGTTATATGCGATATAACCTAGATATCGAATCAAGAATTGATTCGATAAGCCGATACATAGGATACTAGTCGGTTGTATGCGATATGACCGGATCGTTAAATCAAGTGTTGATTTAATGATTTAATGTATAATTATATATTTGATATATTACTTTGCATTAACTAGTATTGGTTCACTTTAAATGGATTTTCTCACTTGATGTGCAAGTTGTATATGTGATATACTTTTGTGCACATGTTTGTATCATGTTTGATGATACTTGCTCATTTGGTTAAGTGTAAAGAATTAAACCTTGGTTAAGTAAACGATTAGGGTTTTTATTTATTCATTCATTTATCTTTTTAATTTGGATTAAAAAGAAATTGCAAAAGAAAACAAAATGGTTGCTATCATTCATGAAGCTTGTTGAAGCTTCATGAAGTTTTGACCAAAGTGACCATTTTGTCTTCATGCTTAACCCTAACCATTCATCTAACCTTAGTCAATTCTCTACACCTAACCATGGTTCATATTATGATAAGTATTCATTTCTTTTGCATTTTTAATTAGAACACTTATCATAATCTATCTTCTTCATCTTCTTCTTCTTCAAGAAAAAGCTTGCCACCATTAATGGCATCTTGAGCAAAAGTGTGATAAATCCAATTCTAAAGTGAACCCACCTCCTATTTCTTCACCCTCTACCTCTTGCCAAGTAGTATAGGGTATTTTCTTCACAAGTTTAACAACTTGGTGAAGTTAGAGCTTGATCTTGTGTAACCTCGACGTAGATCATCTTCGGCATCGTAGCCGACGACTAGTCCGTTCATTTCTCCGATGAAGCCGATGTTAGAGTCCGAGATCCGACTTGGACAGCGAGAGGATGACTACGTGGAGCTAAGGAAGTGGATAACCGGATCTACAAAGGTTGTAGCTTCTTAACTTTAGTTAAGTTGTTAACTAGTTTATTGTTTCGCCTAAAATTCTAGTTAACGATCCGTATTAGAGTTTCTCGGCACTTGTAAAATTTAAAATTGGCATGGTTGATGCATTGTGAGACCTCTTGAGAGTGCCTAGGAACCCTACAGTGTGTACGCGTCTAAAACCATCGCGACACACCGCGATACGCTGGATCACAGAACCCACTCACGTATCGCGCGTATCGCGCACACAAACGGACACCAAATACGATATATAGTCCCAGATTTTCCTCCAGCCCAAAACTTACAAAACTAGACATGCCAAAGCACTAGACAACACTGCAGACAACCCTAGCCAAGACCCCAGCACCCAACTCCTCTTCCTGGCCGCAATTTGCGGCCATATTGATTAAATTGGCGGCCGTGTTTGGGAATGGTGGGTTCGTATTCTGGTGGTAGTGTCTAGACCTAGGTAGCATGTTCCATTTTCCCCAATTTTGTTCTGTAAGGTCCGGGTCAAAAGCAGATCTCAGAAACCCAATATATCGCTTAAAAACGACAATTTGCACTAAAAGGGAAAGCCTATGGTATTTTAGTGAAATCCAGGGAAATTCTCAGTTAAAGTGACCTTAATAACACTTAAATGGATAGGGTTAACTAACACAATCATCATATAATCAAACTTCCACACAAAACACCATAATTAGCACTAAACTAGCTAATTAACACTAACCGATACCAATTAACACATAAGCTAGCAATAAGGGGAATTGGGTTCAAGAGTTATACCCTAAAGACCCCCAAGAAGCAGGTGAAGAAGTGGAGAAGAGCTGTTGTAGGTTGCTGGAGCTCCTGCTACTGGTGTTGCTGCGTGCTGCTCCTGCTGCTGGTCCTGCTGCTCCTGCTGCTGATGATGATCATGCTGGAGCTGATGATGATGATGCTAGAGCTGCTGCTGCCTCTACTGCAGGTAAGTGTGTGTGTGTGAGTGTGAGAGAATGAGAGCAAGGAAATGAGAGGGAGAAATGAGAACAAACAACAAAGACCCCTTCTCATTCTCTCTCTTCATTAAATGGGCATGGCTCATGCTATGATGCCCCATGCCCTCTCTCTCTCCCCTTAGTCAACCATACAACCAAATAAAAATTCCATTTAAATTCATTTTTCAATTAATAATAACAACCATAACTATTTAACCCAAAACACCTAAACAAATAATAAGACAAACTCAAAGGAAAATGGTTAGCTAACCATGATTGCTAATCATGTTTAACCCCAAAAACAACCCTAGTTATCATGCACAAGTGTGTGTGCGCCTAACAAAATTCTAATAAAATACTCATTAAATAGGATAAAATATTTAAAACTTAATTTGGTAAACTTTTTTATTAAAAACCATACATAAAAATATAATTAGCTACAAAACACATTCTAAGGTGTTACAATCTCCCCCCCTTAAAAGAAATTCGTCCCCGAATTTAAAAATGTACTGCTACTCGTACCTTCAAAGAGAAGACTACAAATCTCAAATCTCGCTCACAGCCTCCCAAGTGATTATCTCACTACTCGGCTACGTCCAAGGAAAACCTTTCACAGATGGCAAGACCCTTGGCCGATGTTCCTCCACCTGCTGAGCCATTAACACAATTGGCTGCTGGTGAACGAGAGATCACATCAAGCTAAATGGTCGGGTGCTAAATCATGTGATAAAGGTCAAGAAGGTAATTATAGAGTATCATCACAAGGGATACGGGGTGAAAATCTAATAATCTGGGCGGAAGTGCCAAGTTAAAGGCAACGAAACTAACTCGCTTATAGGATCTCAGGAGAACCTAAATCCTGGGACAAGCTTCCCAAAAACCAACACGTCATTCATCGGAAAGTCCATAGGAATACATGATCTGTCCCTGCGAGCTCGAGTCTACGACCAACGCAGCCGGCATAAGACCTCAGTTCGCAATGGACAATTCCCATCCTGACCTAACACAGCTGGACTATCTCCGAAGTCTCAAGACTAGCTGGGGTCCAAAGTCCTACTTACGCAGAGTCAGAAAAACAACAGACCGGTGATCGACACGACCTAACCTCTAAACCTAAAGGTGGCCAATTGGAGTGTCTCCTGATAACAGCCATCGAAGGAGAACCCTAACGATGGCGAGTGACGATCCCAAACTGCTGACAACAATCCAAACAAACACTCAACTTTAACAAAACAACTGAGCAAACTGAGTAAAACCGGACGACAAGAATCCGAATGGAGTCACACCCTAACTAAACTTGGGTAGAAACCATAACGAAATTCATGGAGATCTGCTCCCACTCCTACTTCGGAACGGTAAAAGATTGCAACTCTCCAGCCAGCCTCAGATGCTCGACCCAAGCACACAACAAGACAGACACCTTGAAACGAATCCTGACTTCTCTTTACATCCCTGTCCACCCGTAACTATCTCACAAGTCACGTTAAATGTTGGTGGAACTTGAATGCATATAGAGAGTTGACAGATGTGCATGCTCTAGGATTACACGTCTCTACCCGATGATGTCAGGTACTCAAACGCGTCCCTAACTTAGCACACCATTGTCACAAATCAAGGTCTCCGAATCATTATCTAGCCGAGCATGCTCAAGTATCACTGACGAACGAAAATAGGCGGGCAGTGTCTCGCGAAAACGATTTAAGGAAAGTGGTCGGGCACGGACATGAGCAAGCTGTCCCCTCCGTAGAGACGAACTAAAGATGTACTCAACGATCACACAAGAACTGTAAATCTGCAGAAAACTATCACAACAATCAAAATCTGCTGCAGGAAGATGTTCATTAAGCTCTAGTGGTCCGTGGAAAATCTGACACGACTCTCAAGCAAGTGGTGTCCCCAAATCTCCAACGCAAAACCACCGCGGCCATCTCCAGATCGTGAGTGGAATATCCTTCTCGTACTTCCTCCAAATGTAGGGAAGCAAAAGCGATGACTCTGTAGTGTCACATCAGTACACACTCGAGCCCACTCAAGAAACATTACAGTTAAACAATAAGGTCGCCCGAGCCAAAAGCAAAGAAAGAACTGATGCAGTTGTTAACAGAATCTCCAACTGCCGGAAACTCCGTACACACGCCTCAGTCCACAGAAAAGAAACCTCCATCTCGGTCAATTCATTCGACGGTGCAGCACTTACTCTAGTAATCCTGCACGAAACGACGGAAAAACCTGCTAAGTCCAAAAATCTGCGGATCTCCGTCCTGCACATATGTCTGGACCTAAGCTGTACGGTCACGATCTCCCTCGGAACCATACGAAACCGTTTCCCGTGACTACAAGACCTAGGAGTCGACACAAAACAAGCCTGAAGGAACACTCTGAGAATTTAGCAAACTGCTGGTACTTCCCCAGTATCTGCATAACAAATCCTCAAGTGCTACTCCTGTTCCTCAAGACACATTAGATAGACCAGAATGTCATAAATAACACAACAATGACTGGTCGAGGAACGGCCTGCAGGAATCTGGTTCATCACATCTACGAATGCTGCTAGGGCAACAGTGAATTCAACGACTCACAAAAACACACAAGGCCCGTCGCACGCACAAGGCATTCCTCGGAATGCCATCACTCCGAATCCGCAGTAATGTTGACCTGATCCCAAGCAAACTTAGAAAATGTCTCGTACTCTGGAGCTGATCGAAGAAATCGTCAATGCGAGGTAAGGGACACCTATCCGCACCGTAAGCCGGTTCAATTAACGATTCGTCGATACACACCCTTAAACTGCCGTCTTCCTCCCCGATGAACAGAAATAGGAGCTTCCAAAAGCGAAACACTCAGCTACCGTAATCAGCTACCGTACGAATACCCTAATCCAATCGCATTATATGCTAGCAGATAAGCACTAATCAGCTACCGTACACTACGCCTTGACGGAGGCCAAACTACCACAACACGAATACTAAATACTACTTATCTGAAATGACGGAGGGCTACGACAGGTTTTTAAGAAAACCTTTTGCGTTATGAACTTGATATCGTTGTAGAATCAAATGATTTAAAATGGAGTGTTTTTTAGGCCTTTGCTAGTTTTTCTAAAGAGGTCACTCTCGGTGAAGGGATCTCGGCTCTTTCCTCGTCGATTGAGGTGCAGGATATTCACAATACCACTATGCAAAGCAAGAACTAGAAAAGCAATCAAAATACGAAACCGAGGGTTGGAGCATCTTCCAGTTATTGCTAAAGAGGTCACTCCCGGTGAAGGGATCTCGGCTCTTTCCTTATCGAATAAGGTACTGGATATTCTACAAGGAATACCGCTATGCAAAGCAACAACTGGAGCTGCCTGTTTTTAAAAATTTGATTCCACAACATCATTAGGTTTATTTTCTTTCATTAATCTCATTAATGAAGTCCCATCATTTTAAGTTACCTAAACATCATAGATAAATACAACGTACGCTTATGCCATCCGCATTCGCCTCGATGTCCCGTCATGCACCGTTAGGTTGGGTAACTAACGGCAGAGCAGGGCAGGGCTAGAACGGGTGTAAAACATAAGCAACGTCTATATAATATATCATATATACTATATACAGTATCTATCTCAACATATCAAATGATCACATCACAGATATCGTAGCAGAAAACAACATATGAAATATTGGATATACTAGGATTTCCGGGTTTTATATTTAAGCCTGTATAAAACACGGATTCCACGGTCGTGATGAATAGCCAATCCCACACCCCTATACCCCTACGAGAGCGGCAAGCAACCCTACCAATTCTAGAGTTAGGAGGCCCGGACTCGACGCCTCGAGATGGTCTCCCACTGGACTCTAGAACCCGGTTACTTGTGCTCCCCTCCTTGGGTCTATCCTAATCCGGAAAAAGTAAATAATATACAATGGTGACATCACCCTCAACCCGGAAGTGCCCCAATAAAAGAATATTACATACAAGTTTTTACATGAATAAAAATGAAAAACTCTCATCTCACATAAAAACCCCGGCTATTCAAACACGACGATCCAATATAATATATCCCAGCAATACATAACATCATATGTCATCAACGTAAGTAAATATGCGTATCCCAATTGTCGTTGACATATAGCAACGAAACCGGCGATACACCACATATTACACTTACGGTCGTAGGAAAGAAAGTGAAAAACTACAACAATTGGAATCCGCACTGCCCTTAGACATCATAAACCCGGAATATCACATATTCTGGATTTCATGCCTAACAATGCAAATTTTACATTTAGGTCTCAACCATGAAAACACTTTTCAAAAGAAAGTCGGGTAATTCAGCAAGATTCCCAATTCCGTCCGAGACCGAAATGTTAAACTTGCACACAACTAGATAGATTCCAATTATTGTATCCCATCACATGATATCCGGACGACGTTAAACTTTTCGATCGATTCATCAAAGTCGCATAATTTCCCGACAGCTCAACACTTTAGCACAGTTCAATAATACCCAGATTATGCCACAGTACCCATGCACCAGCCGTAGAAGGGCAGACCCAAGCCTCACTCATGTCGCCACGAAACTGCGGCAAACCCTAGGGTATGACCGCGGTTCGGCGATCCAAAAAGTCAAGTTATGGTTTCATTCTTCTAGAGGGTTCATAGAATTACTTGCATGTTTTTTCGAATACGTTAAACTTGGAAAAATGGGTTTTTTGATAATCGTTCGAACTTTTTAACTTCGCCTAGATAACTTGTGAAAACCCAAAAACAATGTTAAACTACGAATACGAAACACTCCGAATTGCTTATAGTGTAAGATTACATCACATGCAAACTTAGAAAAAACAAACAACACCTGAAACACCAAAATACAGAGATGGGAACATGAAAAAAATTTGAGCACAAACTGCCTACTTTGGGCCGGCCACAACCCCTATGTGCTCGGCCAAATTCCGAGCACTGGGTCCTAAATTTTTTCCATGTTCCTATTTTCTCTCATATATCACTCTACACTTGTTTAAAATTTTTTTCGAGGCAATATAAAAATCGACAGAACCTAATATTCGGTGTTTCAAGTTTCGGAGTAGTTTCCGTTTCGTAATCTAACAAACAACGTTTAATACTCTAGCCCGGTTCTGATACCACTGTTGGGATTCCTTAGCACCCTACTGCGTTTTCACAGCAACTACCATGCCAAATTTAAAAAATCTAAGGCGCTAATCAATCCTAAGCTAGGATCAAGCTAGAGTAACTAGACAATATAACATGTAATCAACCATTACACTAAGTGAATGAGAAATACAACCTTTGTAGACCGGTCCTTCACTTCTAAAGCTCCGTGTAGTAGTCCCTTCACTGCGATCGAAGATCTCCCGAACTCTAGTATAGGTTCCCTTGGAGAAATGAACAAGCTTGCTCGAAGTCTTCGAGGCCGAAGATGATCTACATCGAGGAGACCCAAACCCAAGCTAACCCTTCACTAGGTCATGAACTTTATGAAGAGAACACCCTATAATACCCAAGCAAGTGTATAGGATAATGAAATAGGAAGTGGGCTCACTTTAGATTTTATTTTCTCACTCATTTTTACCATTTTTCAAGAAGCTAGAGAGCTAGAGGAAGAAGATGAAGAAGAGCTCGAGAAGAAAATCAAGTCGTGAAATGCAACCATGGGTGAGAGTATCATATACTAACCTTTGTAGAAACATAACCATGGTTTAAGGTAATGGTTTGGTTAATAAATATCCTTTTAGTAAAACAAAACAAGTGGACCAAGTCAAATGATCTACAAGCTTGCACAAGCTTACATGCCATGACAAAATGCCACTAATTTTGAATTACAAAAATAAATAAAAACCTTTCCATTATCATAATCATGGCGTAAGTCACACACACCCATGTTTGCATGTATCATCAAGCATGATACAAACTTATACACAAGTATATATCATATATATACTCAATATACAATCAAGTGAGAAAAGAAAACTTAAGTGAGCTAATACTAGTCAATGTAAATTAATATATCAAATATATAATTATACATTAGATTATTAAATCAACACTTGATTTAATAATCCGGCTATATCACATATAACCGACTAATATCATGTGTATCAATTTATCGAATCAACACTTGATTCGATAACCCGGCTATATCGCATATAACCGATCGATGATACAAATCGCGAGAATAGAATATGGTATCATATAAGCATATTAATCTAGGTCCCACACATATCTCATATGTGCTCCTACTCCGTTTCGCCTGAGCCAGGAAACCTCTATGTAGGACTCTAAAGACTCGTCAATACGCCGGCAGTAAGTGATGATCATATCAAACACCCACAAGCCGCAAGAGGCGTGCTAAACATAACGACCATCCGGGTATTGAGCGATCAGAAGATCAAAAAGCAAGCCTGCTCATACTCCTGCAAATCCAATCAGTAACACTTACCGTACAATCCGGTCTCTTCGTCTGATATGTCGCATACCTCGTCTAGGGGTGGTAAACGTCAGACCTCAGTAACTCGATAAGTTGTGCCGAAGTGAGGCTCATAACAGGTCGAGAAACTACTGATAACACTTACCAGTAAATCTCAGAATCATCCCTTGCCAGGGACTTCATGTTATAGCCAATCGAGCACAGCGCAACATCAACTCCCTATACCGGGAGAGACGAATCCCCTCCTATCGCTCATTGCCTCCATGTGACTCGCGACTGTACCCAAAAACCACCGTTTTGCACGTTCTCTTGAACGTGGTAAGGTGGAAATCAAAGCACAGTGGGAATCACACAAGAATCTATAACGATCTCGGGTCGACAGACTAACCTGTACCAGTGTCACCAGAGAACTGCCATCTGACGTGAGGTATAATACCATCTGGGAGTTCTCGGCGAGTCCGTCCAGTGTACCCAGTCTCCACTGAGCACCCGTATATCATCTCTGATGTCAAAAACCAATGGATATGGGATCATCCATCGCCCATCTACATGGGTTGAGAAGCTATACGCTAGTATACTCTGGTATATCGATGCCCCGTCTCGATACACCCACGACTAGGGACTTTAAAGGATGTACTTACCGACTAACTTTGTCCCACTAGTATGATCCGCATCATAATCCAGGTAGTCAGGTACACATCCTAAGGGCTTTACCAACATGTAACAGAGAGACAATCAGTGTACATGTTAAGATAAAGAGTAACCAGATAGCATACAATCATATCGAGCAAGAGAGTCCTCCCTATATATGTCCAAATATCCACTACAATATACATCGCATGTACAGTAATGGCCTCTAGGGCATAAATATAACTAACAGTCTACCGTGCAGACAGATGACTGAGCTGTTGCTGAGATTGATGGGATGTCGATTCCAAAGTCTATGAGCTGAGACCGCTGGAGCTTTCAGACAGAGATGTGACAGGAGATAGCTAGTTTATCTTGAGTGGAGCGACGGATATGATTCACCAGATTTGATGTGCCGATGCAGGCTCAGTTGAGTTAAAGAATTTCAGTTGAAGGATCTTACTTAGATCTAAAGTAGATCGATTAAGAGAGGACGTTGTTCGTTGGATGCTCCGATGTGATATCGGTAAGTTGAACAGTTTAAGATAGAAGGACCTCACTCAGATGTGTTATGAGTTGATCGAGAACAGACGAATAAAGTGTATTCCTCCGACGATTTGGACGAGTTCCCGAGGATGTATTCGGCTAGATATCTTCTACAGAGTGATGAAGGTACCGAGTTCGTGATTTTGAGTCCGTGTGAGAGACTCCATATTGACTATAGCCGAGAATAAATTGCAATATGCAGACAGCAAGAGATTACGTCGAAGTGGACGATAAAAAGACGAGTGGAACAAGAGGTTCGTGCGTGATGTTAACGAGCGGTTTTTACTCTCCGATGATGCCAGAGGATTGAGATGTGTGCAGAGGCGTTAGATACAGCCAAATTTTATATGAAAGCCGTGCTGAGGACACAGCTGTCCGGTTATGAGAAAAGAGTTACGCAAGAGTGCCAACCTTTGTATAGTTCGGCATAGGTGAGATCGGAAGAAGCCGTGAGCAGGTTCTTTCCAGGACACCACAGCGATAAAGATTTGCACCCAAGGCTCAGTTATATCGTGCGTATTCAGAGGGCCAGATGCCGCCGTCAGTAATGTGCAGTTGCGAGTGGTCATGTTGATTGGTCAAACGGTGATCAGTGGAGTTCCAGAGCGGGACTGTTCCGTTAGTACACTTGACCAGGTCGACGAGCAGAAGGATCGTGAGATTTGTAATCCACAGGGAACCCAGAGACCGGAGATGTCATACCGTGAGCAGAAGGCAAGTAGATGATCTTGCTCTGCCAGTTTGGGTGCACCGGCATATTTTTCGACATTGTAGGAGGTGTACCTCAATGTCAGTTATTGCGATTTGCGTTTTGTGATCCAAGTATAACTCTTTTATCACTTGGACTTGATTTTCGATGATTATGTTTTTGTGCACCATGGCTGCACCTACTGAAGATTTATATTTTGTGCACAGTTATTGCACTTGATTTATATTTTATACACCGCTACATTGGTTTATGATTTGTGCATATTTATTGCACTTGGTATCGATTTATGTCTTCGTTGCACATATTAATGGTTTCATGGATTCGATACTGTCTATTTCGATTTCGTGCATGTCATACGCACTTGACTTGATTTTTGCACTCGGTATAGCTTATATGTGCTTGTTGTGCATTGGGATGGATTTTGTGCACGCAGTTGCGCACGTTTATGAGTCGATACACTTTGGTATACTCGGTATTGTTTTTGTGAGCATTTGAAATATTGATGAGTTTTCGTGCATTTGTTGCACCAGATTTGTATTTCATGCAATTGTTGCACCAGATTTATGTTTTCGTGCGCGTCTACACTTGATGTTCATTATCGTGCATATATTGCACTAGATGTTTTATACGGACCAGACGCACTTGTTTTGGATTTTCGCGCATGTTGGGCTCGTGATATGAGATTTTGTGCACACAGGATGCACTTGATTGGGATTTTCATTCGTGCATGTTAGTTGCACTGGGTTGAGATTGTCGTGCACATCCGTTGCACTGGACATATGTTTTTGTGTACTATAGATGCATTTGATATTTTTGTCGTGCACATCCGTTGCACTGGACAGATGCTTTCGTGTACACCCGTTGCACTTAGTTTTGCTTTTGTGCATATTCGTGACACTTGTATTGGATTTGGTTTTCCATGCGCACCAGACGCATGAGATGTTGAATACGCCTTTTGAGGCTGATTTTATTTATGAGAATCACTTTTGATGATGGATACTATATTGTATAGTAGCCGAGCAAGGCTGGTCTGAGGACAGTGCCTGAGTACTTTTGCATGCATAAAAAGTTACCAAAAGGTTTTCAAAAGGAGCTATAGTCTCTCTATTTAGTACGTGTCCGCGAGTGGTACGAAATTTTACAAAGAGAACCTTCCGGGATATTTTAAAAAGGCAGGACGTATAAATTGAGCTAAACATAAATAGGTATATATTTACTACTTTACAATGATCGTCCGCCACTTGTGCCGTGAGCTATGCATAGCACGGAGATTTAGGAAAGATTTCGCATGAGTTATTCAGCTTTTAAAATGGCTTTACAAAGATGCATGCGATATACGTATTATGATTTGACTATAGTGCATTTCAATTCCGGTAGTGGAATTCGATATTCGTATTTCCTTTATAACTCCGATGATTGCGTGATGCTTGACGGAGTTTGATTTTGAGTTTTGTACTCTTTTTTAGGCATACACGATGTGCTGTGGTATTTCTATGTCTTCTATGATTTCGGAACTCCGTTGATTTGAGCTGATTATTGAAATGTTTTAGCATTTGGGGATTTAAATTTAAATTCGGGGACCGAATTTATTTAAGGGGGGAAGATTATAACATTTCAGGAAATATAAAATATTATTTTTGAAAATTTAATATTAAAATAATATATTTCGCGAAAACTATTCGATTTGCGAATAGGGATTTTTCATAAAATGGTATAAATATACCAATAATTGGAAATTTATCGGAGATTAAAATGATTTATTTATTTTAAAGATATTTATCGGATTTTTGGAAAAATCCGTATTTTTACATTTTTCCGTGACTTGTGCACCATGTCATGTGCTTGTTATGCTTGTGTTTGTGTTTGTGAGTTGTGTGTGTGTGACTTGTGAGAGAGAGAAAAGAGAAAAGAAAAGAAAAGCAAAGAAAGAAAAACAAAGAGTGTGAATAGAATCAAATTTTATGCCATGGGATTTTTGTGAAAGAAACAAAAATAGATATTTGTGAGAGAGTGAGGGTAAGGGAGAGTGAGCTTAAGTGAGAGAGAGGGAGAGACTTGGCTGCCCTCTTATCATTCTCCATTGCTTTTCTTCAACTCAATTGCTTCATCACTCTCATCTCACTACCCCCTTGCATCACCTCCATTTCTTTGCCAAAACCTCATGCCCCTTTCACAATAAATATGCACAGACCTATTCTAAACCCTTTGAACCATTCAAGTTTTGATTTTGAAGAATTTGGGCAACTCAAGAATTTTCCTAAGTTGCCAAATGAGGTAATCTCTTCACTTTAGATTAGTGTTTATGTTAAATATCCTAGTTTAGTTTAGAAATTGATTTAATTAGGTTATGTGATCTTAGAAAATTCCAAGTTGCTGTTAAGTGGTAAATAGAGGTGTAGTGAGTGTTTGCAAGACTTTAGAGGTGATTACCTGGCCAAGAACAGAGAATAGAAACCAAAACACGGACTTTAGAATTTCCCCGATATTGTATTTTATGGATTTTGTGTTAGGATATTGAGATCTGTTATAACCCGGGTACCCTAAAAATTATTTAGCAATTACAGAGAGACGTGCAGGCAACCAGGAACCTACCATAGAAACCCGGGCCCATTCCTTTCTAACCAGGCTGCAGATTTATTCCATGTGGCCGCAAATTGCGGCCACTTTGTGGTGAAATGTGATGATTTTTGGATAGTGGCCTCCTTATCTGATATCTAGAGCAACCCTATGTGCAAAATTGGCTAATTTTACCTGAGATAAAATCCGGGAAAGATTTCCTTAGTTGCTGATTTAGTGTTATCCGATTTCTGAAAACTTGGTTTTTATATTTGATTTGGATTCCGTCGTTTGGAGTTTGTACGTCAACGACGAGGGTTATTTGGTTGTGTTTTCATGCGTAGGTTATAGGTTTTAACCTACGAGCGAACCGTGTGCCGTATCAGTTTTCGGATTGGTTTAATTGCAATTGCGATTGTGTATTGATTGTAGGTAACTTCGCGTAGACTTCCGAGACGACGAAGCACATCAACTTCGGCTAAACGAGGAGAATTGCTGGTGAGTAGATTTATATCTACGGGGGAAGTCGGGTGGATGGCGTATAGCACCCCCGCAAACATTAATATGGAAGATTGCGTTATAAATTATAATCAAATAAAAGATATGTTACGAACTTAAGATAACATAATTATAGGATTTAGTAAAAGATGATATGATAAAAGTCGACACTAATGAATATATTGATATATGAGAATATAAAATGGGAAGTGAATCATGATAAGTATGAATTGAAAGAGAACAAGTATGAGCTGATAATGGTGTGATATGAGTTCGAGATCGATAAGCAAGACACGAGATTGAGATATAAGTGTGGTGGAATTAATAATATATGACGTTTATATAAATGTGATTTGAGATATATATGTTAGTTATATGTATGCCCTAGAGGCCATTACTATACATAGGATGTATATTGTACTGGATACTTGGACATATATAGGGAGGACTTTCTTGCTCGACATGATAGTATGCTATCTGGTTGCTCTTTACCTTAACGTGTACACTGATTGTCTCTCTGTTACATGTTGGTAAAGCCCTTCGGATGTGTACTTGACTACCTGGACTATGATGCGGATCATACTAGTGGGGACATGGTAGTCCATAAGTACATCCTTCAAGGTCCCTAGTCATGGGTGTATCGAGACGGGGCATCGTATACCAGAGTAGACTAGCGTATACCTTCACGACCCATACAGATGGGCGATGGATGATCCCTTATCCCTTGGTGTTTGACATCAGAGATGATATACGGGTGCTCAGTGGAGACTAGGTACACTGGACGGACTCGCCGAGAACTCCCAGATGGTAGTATACCTTACGTCAGATGGCAGTTCTCTGGTGACACTGGTACAGGTTAGTCTGTAGACCCGAGATCGTCATAGAGTCTTGTGTGATTCCCACTGTGCTTTGATTTCCACCTTACCACGTCCAAGAGGGCGTGCAAAACGGTGGCTTTTGGGTACAGTCCCGAATCATATGGAGGCAATGAGCGATAGGAGGGGATCCGTCTCTCCCGGTATAGGGAGTTGATGTTGCGCTGTGTTCGATTGGCTATAACCGGAAATCCCTGGCCACGGTTGCTGAGATTTACCGGTAAGTGTTACCAGTAGTTTCTCGAACTGTTATAGACCTCATATCGACACGACTTATCGAGTTATTGGGGTCTGACGTTTACCACCCCTAGACGAGATATGCAACATATCAGACGAACAGACCGGACTGTACGTTAAGTGTTACTGGTTGGATTCACAGGAGTGTGAGCGGGCTTGCTCGTCGATCTTCTGATCGCTAAATACCCAGGTGGCCGTTGCGTTTAGCAGACCGCTTGCGGCTTGTGGGTGCTTGATATGATCATCATCTGCTGTCGGCGTATTGACGAGTCTTTAGAGTCTTACACAGAGGTTTCCTGGCTCAAGCGAAACGAAATAGGAGCGCATATGAGATATGTGCGGGACGAAGAATAATGCATGTATGTGATACCGTATTCTATTCTTGCGATGAATGTATCGATTGGTTGTATGTGATATAACCTAGTTATCGAATCGAGGATTGATTCGATAAGTCGATACATTGGATATTAGTCGGTCATTTGCGATATGACCGGATCGTTAAATCAAGTGTTGATTTAATGATTTAATGTATAATTATATATTAGATATATTACTTTGCATTAACTAGTATTTGTTCACTTAAAGATGGATTTTCTCACTTGATGTGCACATTGTATATATGATATAGTTTTGTGCACTAGTTTGTATCATGTTTGATGATACATGCAAACTTGGGTGTGTGTATGCTTTTAACTATGATTAGGTTAATGGTTAGGATTTGGTTTATTTAATTATTCATTTATTTATTCATTTTTGGCAAAATGAAATGGTGGCTAATTTTGTTTCTTTGCTTTAGCTTCATGAAGCTTCTTTAAATTATCTACCATTTTGTCTTTTGCCTAAACCTAACCATTCACCTAACTCTAGTTTATTCTCTACACTTAACCAAGGTTGCATTATGATAACTTTACTTGATTTATCATTTGATTTAATCATTTTTCTCTCATAATATTCTTTCTTCTTCTTCTTCTTCAAGAAGAAGAAACCTTGCTACCATTAATGGTGTCTTGAGAAAAAGAGTGAGAAATCCAAATCTAAAGTGAACCCACTTCCTATTTCTTCATCCTCTACCACTTGCCATGTATTATAGGGTGTTTTCTTCATAAGTTTCAAGACTTGGTGAAGTTGGAGCTTGATCTTGAGTTGCCTCGACGTAGATCATCTTTGGCATCAAAGTCGACGACCTAGCCCGCCCATTTCTCCGATGAAGCCAACGCTAGAGTCCGGGATCCGATGATCGCAGCGAGGGGACATCTTCACGGAGCTAAGGAAGTGGAGGACCGGATCTACAAAGGTTGTATTTCCGTTCACTTTAGAATTAAGTTGTTAACTAGTTGTTGTTTCGCCTAAAACTCTAGTCAACGATCTAGTTTAGGGTTTCTCGGCACCGGAAATTTTTGAATTTGGCATGGTTGATGCCTTGTGGAACCTCCTTAGAGTGCCTAAGTACCCTACAATATGTGTATATATATATATGTTAGTTGTATGTATGCCCTAGAGGCCAGTATTGTACAGATGTTGTATATTATATTGGATGCTTGGACATATATAGAGATGGCTTTCTTGCTCGATATGATAGTATGCTATCTGGTTACTCTTTATCTTAACATGTACACTAGTCTCTTTAAACTGTCTTATGGTTACATGTTGGTAAAGCCCTTAGGATGTGTACTTGACTACCTGGACTATGATGCAGATCATACTAGTGGGGACATGGTAGTCCATAAGTACATCCTTCAAGGTCCCTAGTCGTGGGTGTATCGAGATGGGGCATCGATATACCAGAGTAGACTAGCGTATACGCTTCTCGACCCATGAGATGGGCGATGGATGATCCCATATCCATTGGTGTTTGACATCAGAGATGGTATACGGGTGCTCAGTGGAGACTGAGTACACTGGACGGACTCGCCGAGAACTCCCAGATGGTATTATACCTCACGTCAGATGGCAGTTCTCAGGTGACACTTGTATAGGTTAGTCTGTAGACCCGAGATCGTCATAGAGTCTTGTGTGATTCCCACTGTGCTTTGATCTCCACCTTACCACGTCCATGAGGGCGTGCAAAACGGTGGTCTTTGGGCACAGTCCCGAGTCACATGGAGGCAATGAGCGATAGGAGGGGTTTCGTCTCTCCCGGTATTGGGGGTTGATGTTGCGCAGTGCTCGATTGGCCGTAGCAGGGAAGTCCCTGGCCAGGGCTGATCAGAGATTTGCTGGTAAGTGTTACCAGTAGTTTCTCGACCCGTTATGAGCCTCACATCGGCACGACTTATCGGGTTATTGGGGTCTGACGTTTACCACCCCTAGACTTGATATGCGACATATCAGACGAAGAGACCGGACTGTATGGTAAGTGTTACTGGTCGGATTCGCAGGAGTGTGAGCGGGCTAGCTCGTCGATCTTCTGATCGCTCAATACCCGGGTGGCCGTTACGTTTAGCAGACCGCTTGCGGCTTGTGGGTGCTTGATATGATCATCATCTGCTACCGGCGTATTGACGAGTCTTTAGAGTCCTACACAGAGGTTTCCTAGCTCAAGCGAAACGAAATAGGAGTGCATATGAGATATGTGCGGGACCGAGAATAATGCGTGTATGTGATACCGTATTTGATTCTCGCGATTAATGTTTCGATTGGTTGTATGAGATATGACCTAGTTATCGAATCATTGATTCGATAAATCGATGCATTGAATACTAGTCGGTTATGTGCGACATGACCGGATCATTGAATCAAGTGTTGATTTAATGATTTAATGTATAATTATATATTTGATATATTACTTTGCATTAACTAGTATTGGTTCATTTTAAACGGATTTTTCTCACTTGATTTTCACATTGTATATGTGATATACTTTTGTGCACATATTTGTATCATGTTTGATGATACTTGATCATATGGTTAAGTGTATAGAATTAAACCATAGTTAACTTGAGATTAGGGTTTTGATTATGCATTTATTCATTTCTTTGTTTATTCATTTATTTGGATAAACTTTAAGATGAAAATGGTGGCAATTTTTGTTTCATATTGAAGCTTCATGAAGCTTTGACTTTGCTAACCATTCTTGTCTTCATGCTTAACCCTAACCCACTCAAATGACCATGGTTATTCTCTACACTTAACCCTAGTTAAAGTTATGATAAGTTTGTATTTTCTTTTCATTTTTAAAATAGAACTTATCATAACTAGCTTCATCATCTTCTTCTTCTAAAAAGAAAAAGCTTGCTACTTTAATGGCAACTTGAGTTCTAGTGAGAGAAATCCAATTCTAAAGTGAACCCACCTCCTATTTCTTCACCCTCTACCTCTTGCCAAGTTGTTTTGGGTGTTTTCTTCACAAGTTTCACAACTTTGTAAAGTCGGAGCTTGAACTAGTGCAACCTCGACGTAGATCGTCTTTGACACGAAGCCGACGACCTAGCTCGCCGGTTTTTCCGATGAAGCCGACGATTGGGTTCGGGATTCATGATGGACAGTGAGAGGACACTCATGTGGAGCTAAGGAAGTGGAAATCCGGATCTACAAAGGTTGTAGCTTCTCACTTCTAGTTAAAGTGTTAACTAGTTTATAGTTTCGCCTAGAAATCTAGCCGACGATCCGTGTTAGGGTTTCTCGGCACCCATAAAATTTTAAATTGGCATGTTCGATGCCTTGTGAGACCTCTATAGTGTGCCTAGGAACCCTACAGTGGTATCAGAGCCTAGCTAGAGCCTTAGGCGAAGTCTAGATGGCGTTTGAAGCCCGAACGAACCCGAAACCCCAAACCAAACATGCTCTCTGTCCTTTTTCTAAAATCGGGGATTTTTCCACATTAAAAATATGCAGAAAAATCAGCAGGCTAATCTAAGAGTTACTGTGAATTTCGATGGACTAATTCCATCAAAGAGCCGCGGATCCGCGGCACGAGCATGTCTCGTGCGGCGGATGCGCGGCGCTTTTGTCGTTTTGTGCATTTTAATTTTCACAGTAATTCTCATTTTTCTGTGGTGGTTTTCCTGGGAATTTTTAATATTCATTCAAGAGTTGAATTTTCCAGGGTTGTTTTGGGGATTCGGTATTTCGATCGGATTATCAAATTTCGTCTTTTGTGTTTTTCCGGATAATTTTCAGAATATGTTAAAAAGTTCGACCGGATATAAATACCCAATTTTTCCCCTGTCGGGAAATTTCCAAGTGTTGGATTTTTCCGTAGTTTAACGACGTTCTAAGTAGTGCAAGTAACGCGATGGACCCTCTAAAAGACAACAAACCTTAACTCGATTATGTGACCGTCTTGAACTGCCCTTTGAACCTTCGGGTTTGGGGCAGTACGGCGTGCCACATGTGAGGCGTTGGCTTGACCCTTCTACGGCTGGACCGTCGGTACTCAGGCACGAACTGAATGTTGTTAAACTTATTTCATGTGTTGAGCTGTATCGGGAAAACTTGGGTATTCGACTGTTCGATCGGAAAGTTTAACATTTTCTGTTTATCTGGAATGTGATACAATAATTGGAATTCACAAACAGTTATGTGATAACTGAATGAATGTTATAAATCTAGCGGTTTAGTTTCACTTTATATTGAAAAGTGTTTTCGATAATGAGACTAAAATGCGGGGTTTATAACTGTTAGGCATGTGATGTCTAAGTATTTCATTTGATTAGGCATGTGATGTCTAAAGAAGTTGCGGATTCCAATTGTTGTAGTTTTACACTTTCTTTTCTGTGACCGTAAGTGTAGTATGTTCATATCGCCGGTTTCGTTGCTATACGTCAACGACAATTGGGGTATGCATACTTACTTACGTTGATGGCATGTGATGTTATGTGTTGCTGGATATGTTATATTGGATCGTCGTGTTCGAATAGCCGGGGTTTTTTTTTATGTGAGATGAGTGTTTTTCATTTTCATTCATGTAAAAACTTGTATGTAATATTCTTTTATTTGGGGCACTTCCAGGTAGCGGAAGATGTCGCCTTTTGTATATTATTTACTTTTCCGCATTAGGATAGACCCAAGGAGGGGAGCACAAGTAACCGGGTTCTGGGGTCCAGTGGGAGACCAACTCGAGGAGTCGAGTCCGGGTCTCCTAACCCTAGAATTGGCAGGGTTGCTTGCCGCTCTCGTAGGGGTCTAGGGGTGTGGGATTGGCTATTCATCACGACCATGGAATCCGTGTTTTATACTGGCTCGTATTGAAAACACGGACGTCCTAGTATATCCAATATTTCATATGTTTATTCTGCTGCGATATCTGTGATGTGATTCTGTGATGGATATAGTATATAGTATATATGATATATTATATAGACGTTACTTATGTTTTACACCCGCGCTAGCTCTGCCCTGCTCTGTCGTTAGTTACCTAACCTAACGGTGCACGAGGGGACATCGAGGCGAATGCGGATGACATAAGTGTACGTCATATCTATCTGTGATGTTTAGGTATTTAAATGATGGGACTTCATTAATGTGATTAATGAAAGATAAGAAGCCTAAGATGTTGTGGAATCGAATTTTAAAATAAAACAGGTAGCTACAGTTCTTGCTTTGCACAGCGGTGTATATGATATACCCTACACCTTATTCGATGAGGAAAGGACCGAGATCCCTTCACCGGGAGTGACTCCTTTAGCAATAACTGGCAGATGCTACACACTCGGTTTGCTTTTGACTGCTTTTGGGTTTTTGCTTTGCACAGCGATATATATGATATATCCCGCACCTCATTCGACGAGGAAAGGACCGAGATCCCTTCACCGGGAGTGACTCCTTTAGCAAAACTAGAAAAGCCTCAAAATCACTCCATTTCAAAACTTCATTTGATTCTACAACGATATCAAATTCATTACGCTCATGGTTTTCAGAAAAACCTGGCGTAGCCCTCCGTCATTTCAGATAAGTAGTAGTTAGTATTCGTGCTACGTTTGTTGGCCTGCGTCAAGGCGTAGTGTGCGGTAGCTAACTAGTATTTATCTGCTTATGCATATGATGCAGATTGGATTAGGGTAGTCGTGCGACTATGTTGGCCTACGTCAAGGGTCGTACGGGTGGGTTTAATTCGATCAGGAAATGACGGGTTGAACTTGACTAGCGCACTGTGGTTTGTTGGCCTGCGTCAAGGTCATAACATGCTAGGGGCAAAATATTATCGGGAATTTCAAGTGTTGAAATTTGCAATGAGATTGCATACCTTCTATGAGATAGTTGGATCCCGATACCCACTGCGAGTAAGAGTTACTCCTGGGAGAGTTTTACACATTGCAATTAGCTGATCAAGTAGGTGTCTAGAAAGGTGTCAACGGGGTTACGCCTCTGGGAAAACGAGGTTTACATTAATTAGGTTCGTGCGAAAGCACGGGGGACCTCCCTCAAAGTACTGACACTGGCCTGGCTGAAAGATTGGCGAACTTGTAGTGTGTAATTAATCCCGGCTAGTCTTTCCTTTTATGGTTTGAAGGAAGATTTGATAAAAAGCAGTGGGAGCCATCCTGATTAGATAAGATAATAACCAATCTGATCTTGCACGAGCATACGCTAAAGTGTTTTCTTCTCTCTCTCTCCAGGTAGCGACCATTTCATGCCCTAATGAAGATAATAATATGGATGTATTGACCGAACCCGCATGTTATACTGTGCTGGGGAACGTTGGTTCCGTTCTTTCCTGTAAGAGTTATAGGAATGAACAGGATATAGGGGAATACCAGGATTCCCATGCCACCCGAATGAAGAAAGTACATGTTGATGCATTTTCTTCGGGTGTGTTCGTTACTGAGAACTGTTTCTCCATTTGCTCTACGTCCTGGGTATTAGATACCGGGTCAGGATCCCATATATGTAATCAGTTACATGGGCTTAAGAAAGGTAGAGAACCTGGAGAAGGTGATAAAGACATTAGAGTTGGAAATGGTGCAATTGTTGCAGCTAAGACTGTCGGGGAATATCACCTTGTATTACCAAATGGTAATACATTGGTTCTGAATGAATGCTATTACATGCCGAACCTGATATGCAACATTATATCGGTTTCTTTATTAGGTAAAGAGGGATATAATTTTGTATTACAGGACAATGTTATGAACATTTTCCGTAACCAAAAGTTGGTTGGATCAGGCACGTTGTGCAATGGCATTTATGTTCTAAATCAATCAACAGTTCTGAGCATAACAAACACACACAAGAGGAAGAGTTCAGAACTGAACGAATCCTTCTTGTGGCATTGTAGACTGGGTCACATCAATGTGACACGACTAGCTAAGTTGCATAAAGATGGATATTTAAATCCGTTTGAATTTTCATCTTATGACACTTGCCAGTCATGTCTCAAAGGCAAGATGACCAAAACTCCGTTTACGGGACACGGAGAAAGAGTTACCGAACTCTTGGGACTGATACATAGTGATGTATGCGGTCCCATGTCTACACATGCCAGGGATGGTTCTTCATACTTCATTACATTCACTGACGATCTCTCTAGGTTCGGGTATGTGTTCCTGATGAAACACAAATCAGAAACTTTTGAGAAATTTAGGTAATATAAGCAAGAAGTTGAGAACCAAACCGGAAAAGTATTAAAATCCTACGATCTGATCGAGGAGGAGAATACTTAAGCAATGAATTCCTGGACTTCCTAAAAGAGAATGGGATTCTCTCTCAGCTGACTCCTCCATATACACCACAGCACAACGGTGTATCAGAATGGAGGAACGCACCCTATTAGATATGGTGCGCTCTATGATGAGCACAGCTGAGTTACCTATTTCCTTCTGGGGATATGCACTGGAAACAGCTGCAGACCTATTGAATATGGTTCCCACCAAAACCGTGCCGAACACTCCATATGAGATATGGAAAGGAAAGAGACCATGTCTTAATTATGTTAAGATATGGGGTTGTCCGGCCTATGTAAAAACGCAAAAACCGGACAAACTCGCGGCAAGGTCCATTCTGTGTAAGTTTATTGGATATCCCAAACATTCGCGAGGGTATATCTTCTACCACCCTGAGGTACAAAGAGTGTTTGTTTCTCGACATGCCACCTTTTTAGAATAGGAATTTCTTGAAAAAGAGATTAGTGGTCATGAGGTAGAACTGGAAGAAGTTCCAGCTGCAGAAGCTACAACAGAAGATCTGGTGGAACCAGAGGATTCCGTAGTTCCCGATGAACCCCAGCCACTCCGCCGATCTAGTAGGGTTCCTCGCCAACCTGAGAGATACTACGGTTTTCTCATGGACGGTGGGAGCGAGGATTGCATCATGGAGGATGATGACCCAACTAGTTTCGAGCAGGCCATCACGAGTGGGGACTCAGTGAAATGGCTGGATGCTATGCGGTCCGAGATGGAATCCATGTACACCAACAAAGTATGGACTTTGGACGTTGCTCCTGAAGGGGTAAAACCCATTGGGAGCAAGTGGATCTTCAAGAAGAAACTTGGTGTAGATGGGAAAGTGGAGACTTTCAAAGCTAGACTTGTAGCAAAGGGTTTTCGTCAAAGACCAGGTGTTGACTATGACGAGACCTTTTCTCCAGTGGCTATGCTTAAATCCATCCGGATCATGCTTGCCATCGCTGCATATCATGATTACGAAATCTGGCAAATGGATGTTAAGACCGCCTTTCTAAACGGTGATTTAGAAGAGTGCGTGTACATGACTCAGCCAGAGGGCTTCGTAGACGGTGGGAGCAGCGGGAAGGTGTGCAAGCTGCTTAAATCCATTTATGGATTAAAGCAAGCATCGCGGAGTTGGAACATCTGTTTTGACGTCGTTATCAAAGAGTTTGATTTCGTCAAAAATCCAGATGAACCTTGTATCTACAAGAAGGTGGCAGAGAGTAAGGTTGTCTTCCTCGTATTGTACGTGGACGACATACTCTTGATAGGAAATGATATTCCTATGCTGCAATCGGTCAAGCTCTTCTTATCACAAAGATTCTCAATGAAAGATCTTGGTGATGCCTCCTGCATATTGGGAATTAGGATCTATAGAGATAGATCCAAAAGGATTTTGGGATTGTCCCAATCCAGGTACATTGACACCATACTAAAGAGGTTTAGTATGGAAGAGTCCAAGCGTGGAACTTGCCCACGATCTCTGGAGTCACTCTCTCCAAAGAGATGTCTCCCAAGACTGATTTGGAGAGAGCTCGCATGCAAGGGATACCCTATGCTTCGGCAGTAGGCTCTATCATGTATGCGATGCTATGTACCAGACCCGATGTAGCATACTCACTAAGTATAGTGAGCAGGTATCAAGCTGATCCTGGAGAGAGTCACTGGACAGCTGTGAAGAGCATTCTCAAGTACTTACGAAGGACTAGAGATATGTTCTTGGTGTATGGTAACGGAGAGCTCCAAGTGGAGTCCTTTACCGATTCGAGCTTCCAGAGTGATAAGGACGACTCTAAGTCGTAGTCGGGCTTTGTCTTTACCCTTTATGGAGGGGCGGTTAGCTGGAAGAGTTCCAAGCAGGAAACCGTGGCAGACTCGACGATGGAGGCTGAATACATCGCTGCCAACGATGCTGCCAAAGAGGCTATCTGGATCAAGAAGTTCATTACTGAACTTGGAGTGGTTCCATCCATTGAGCGTCCAATACCTTTGTATTGCGATAACAATGGAGCGGTGGCTTTGGCCAAGGAACTCAGGTCCCATCAGCGATCCAGGCATATTCTGAGGCGGTATCACCTGATCCGGGAGATAGTTGATCGCCGGGAGATCGAGGTCAGGAGGGTTGACACGAAGAACAACACGGCGGATCCACTCACGAAGGCCATTCCCCAGACACAGTTTGAGAGACTCTTCGGGATGCTCGGTATGCGATACTACAGCAGCTGGCCCTAGTGCAAGTGGGAGATTGTTAGTTGTATGTATGCCCTAGAGGCCAGTATTGTACAGATGTTGTATCTTATATTGGATGCTTGGACATATATAGAGATGACTTTCTTGCTCGATATGATAGTATGCTATCTGGTTACTCTTTTTCTTAACATGTACACTAGTCTCTTTAAACTGTCTTATGGTTACATGTTGGTAAAGCCCTTAGGCTGTGTACTTGACTACCTGGACTATAATGCAGATCATACTAGTGAGGACATGGTAGTCCATAAGTACATCCTTCAAGGTCCCTAGTCGTGGGTGTATCGAGACGGGGCATCGATATACCAGAATAGACTACCGTATACGCTTCTCGACCCATGAGATGGGCGATGGATGATCCCATATCCATTGGTGTTTGACATCAGAGATGGTATACGGGTGCTCAGTGGAGACTGAGTACACTGGACGGACTCGCCGAGAACTCCTAGATGGTATTATACCTCACGTCAGATGGCAGTTCTCAGGTGACACTTGTACAGGTTAGTCTGTAGACCCGAGATCGTCATAGAGTCTTGTGTGATTCTCACTGTGCTTTGATCTCCACCTTACCACGTCCATGAGGGCGTGCAAAACGGTGGTCTTTGGGCACAGTCCCGAGTCACATGGAGGCAATGAGCGATAGGAGGGGTTTCGTCTCTCCCGGTATTGGGGGTTGATGTTGCGCAGTGCTCGATTGGCCGTAGCAGGGAAGTCCCTGGCCAGGGCTGATCAGAGATTTGCTGGTAAGTGTTACCAGTAGTTTCTCGACCCGTTATGAGCCTCACATCGGCACGACTTATCGGGTTATTGGGGTCTGACGTTTACCACCCCGAGACTTGATATGCGACATATCAGACGAAGAGACCGGACTGTATGGTAAGTGTTACTGGTCGGATTCGCAGGAGTGTGAGCGGGCTAGCTCGTCGATCTTCTGATCGCTCAATACCCGGGTGGCCGTTACGTTTAGCAGACCGCTTGCGGCTTGTGGGTGCTTGATATGATCATCATCTGCTACCGGCGTATTGACGAGTCTTTAGAGTCCTACACAGAGGTTTCCTAGCTCAAGCGAAACGAAATAGGAGTGCATATGAGATATGTGCGGGACCGAGAATAATGCGTGTATGTGATACCGTATTTGATTCTCGCGATTAATGTTTCGATTGGTTGTATGAGATATGACCTAGTTATCGAATCATTGATTCGATAAATCGATGCATTGAATACTAGTCGGTTATGTGCGACATGACCGGATCATTGAATCAAGTGTTGATTTAATGATTTAATGTATAATTATATATTTGATATATTACTTTGCATTAACTAGTATTGGTTCATTTTAAACGGATTTTTCTCACTTGATTTTCACATTGTATATGTGATATACTTTTGTGCACATATTTGTATCATGTTTGATGATACTTGATCATATGGTTAAGTGTATAGAATTAAACCATAGTTAACTTGAGATTAGGGTTTTGATTATGCATTTATTCATTTATTTGTTTATTCATTTATTTGGATAAACTTTAAGATGAAAATGGTGGCAATTTTTGTTTCATATTGAAGCTTCATGAAGCTTTGACTTTGCTAACCATTCTTGTCTTCATGCTTAACCCTAACCCACTCAAATGACCATGGTTTATTCTCTACACTTAACCCTAGTTAAAGTTATGATAAGTTTGTATTTTCTTTTCATTTTTAAAATAGAACTTATCATAACTAGCTTCATCATCTTCTTCTTCTAAAAAGAAAAAGCTTGCTACTTTAATGGCAACTTGAGTTCTAGTGAGAGAAATCCAATTCTAAAGTGAACCCACCTCCTATTTCTTCACCCTCTACCTCTTGCCAAGTTGTTTTGGGTGTTTTCTTCACAAGTTTCACAACTTTGTGAAGTCGAAGCTTGAACTAGTGCAACCTCGACGTAGATCGTCTTTGACACGAAGCCGACGACCTAGCTCGCCCATTTCTCCGATGAAGCCGACGATTGGGTTCGGGATTCATGATGGACAGCGAGAGGAAACTCATGTGGAGCTAAGGAAGTGGAAATCCGGATCTACAAAGGTTGTAGCTTCTCACTTCTAGTTAAAGTGTTAACTAGTTTATAGTTTCGCCTAGAAATCTAGCCGACGATCCGTGTTAGGGTTTCTCGGCACCCATAAAATTTTAAATTGGCATGTTCGATGCCTTGTGAGACCTCTATAGTGTGCCTAGGAACCCTACAATATATATATGAGTATAATGAGTAATATGCCGTACGAGACTTTAGATCCGTACCCTCATTATTGTATAGGTCGATAGATTCCCTATTCTGTTTGATGGTCCCGTACGATAAATTACCGTATGTGATGAGATGTACCGGATGATTGATCCGCGCTAGTGAGTGAGAATGATGATCGAGGATTATTGTCATATCGGATGTTATGAGGCGGGATTGTCGATATAAAGATTGCCATCTGAACCACACCTATTTTCAAAGCGACGATGTGTATCGTTTAAAAGTGACTGTATGATTCTTGTGTAGAAAGATACACCGATTTATTGTTCATGTTGTGTAGAATATTACCCCTCGTAATGTACATACCACGTGCTGATATTTAATGCTATATGATATCATTTGCTAGTACACCTGTACAATTACCGTTGATGCGCATGTTATACATACACAGATTTGCCGGCTCATACACATTCTTCATCGGTAATTGCCATGTCACTTACACAGTAGAATTGCCATGTCACTTACACAGTAGAATTGTCGTGTCACTTATACAGTAGAAATTTCATGCCATTTACACAGGAGAACTGCCTTGTCATGACATTAATCTTAAAAGTAAAAGTACATTCATTGTTCAGTACTATCACTTGACATGCTTGCATGATATACCCGATATGCTCAAATTATTACTCTATGTTGCATACATCGTATCTTATGGTTATATGCTTGCATGATATACCCGATATGCTCATATTACTACTCTATGTTGCATACATCATACCTTATGGTTATATACTTGCATGATATACCCGATATGCTCATATTACTACTCTATGTTGCATACATTGTACTTTATGGTTATATGCATTAAGATACTATTTTTATGAGATCTCTAGATTTGAGAACCGCAGTTTAATTTCAAAGGAAATTGTGTATTGTTTTAAAAATGCGGTTTCTCTTGATATGATATTTCGAGGTGTCCACCATGAGTTTTCTTGGTACTGAGTAGTAAGTATACCCGATTCGAGGAGCGGGAGGCACCGTCTGTGGGTATATGGTGGACCCGGCAAGGTACTCCAGGGAAAGAAGCTCGAGATGTAGACGATGAGCCTGGCAGGGGAGCACTACCTACCGGTGATAGTTTTGAGCTCGACGGTTATCTGGAGGATACCGACCGGAGTTGTGAGATGATATGGGCCGATCCGGACTAACGGAGCCCGAGATAGTTGGCGGTGGATATCTGGAGGATACCGACCGTAGTCGTGATATGGGCTGATCCGGACTGACGAAGCACGAGATATGAGGATTTACGTGTCGATGCTGGACACCGGTTTCATGATGTTTCGAGTGTCGGTGTTGGACACTTAGGTTCCATGATTTTGATGTGTCGTTGATGGACACACGCGGTTTATATCCTCATATATATATACAGGCTTATGTTTTCATGATGTTCGAGTGTCGGTGTGGGACACTCAGGTTCCATGATATTGTTTGTGTCGTTGATGGACACGTGAATGATATCCACATGCATACATGCATATGATGTCGGATGTTTATTTATATATGTCATTGCATTGACTCGATTGTTGATATATATGCGTACATGGTCACCTTAAATATCATAGTATTACCTTCAGGATATAGTGACCTAGGAAATCGTTGTTTTATTCGATTTCTACTTGCTGATATTTTCTACTCACAAGTTGGCAACTCACCCCCGTTGTGCCACAGTTCTTGCAGGTTTGACCGTTTGGGATTAGTTGCGGTTTTGCTGGCATACAGCTTCATCCAGTGTGTTTTGCTTTGGTAGGTGGGACACATGTTGGATCGTGCCCACTCTCGTACTGTTATATTATATTGTATCTAGATAAACTCCATCACATCAGATCAGATCAGATCAGGACTAGGCATTGTATATTGGTAGACCTAGTCAGACTTGGGTATTCTGCGAGACTTAAAGCGATGGGTTTATGATCGCTTTTCTTGAGTTTTGATGTCTTGCTTCTTTATTTGTTCCTTTTGGGTTGATTCTTCGCCGTTGGGTATCGTATATATGTTTTGCGTGGTTGTGATTCCGTCAGTTGGCGAAGAGCTAGCTTCTGCTTAGGGATGCCTATATATTGTTGTATATATGGTTTTGAATCAAAATATACAAGGGAGGCGCTGCCAAAATTTTTGAAGACGAAACATATTTTCAACTCTAGTATAATCCACTTGGATTTTCATGTTTCATTAGCTATGCATTTAAAGAAAAATATGATTCATTATACCTTTATTTCAAAACTGCATGCCCACTATTTTCCGCAAAACGGTTTAGATTTTCTGGGCTTCGGCTTACTTGATTTACGTCACGCCTTTAGACGTTGCGTAATTTAAGTGCCGGTCACGTGCTAAATTACGGGTCGTGACACGCAATATGTAATATCAAGTACAGCATATGCACATGTTAAGATAAAATCAAACCATAATATTATATTACCGTATCAAGTCTTTATCAATATATGCAAACTGGTTAAAGTATCAATTGAAACAAATACACATATCAAGATAAAGAAAACTCAAATAATATATTATATAACTAAACAAGATTGTCCTGTACATACATATCCCCAACATCCACATGTATATAAATACAATAATGACCTCTCTGGTATACATATCCAACAATTTATAGATTTTGACCTCTTTGTGACCCATGTGAATTATGTAGCAAAGACGGACATCATCAATTTTGGCAAGGATAAAGTTGGATTTAAATCAAAAGTTCATTTTTTGGAAAATTTCACTATCCTCCCTGCTACTTTATATATATATATAGAGAGAGAGAGACTACAATTCTACCTATTTGACTGCCTTAATTAAGAATCCGGCTAGGATATAGGAAAACAATTATCAAGATTATATCTTCATAATTGTTTGCATATATCCCAATGAGAGCCTAAATATACCTTGGACTTTTCCATATAATTGTTTTTAATTCATAAGGTTTTGCATATATTTTGATATATTTCATGCACGTATGTACAATTCATCTTATTCATGTATATAATAATTTCATTTACATACTATTCATGAATATTTTAGGTAGACTGTTTTTCGAGCTATACTCCATTTCATTCATCTCATGTACACACACACTATTCATGCTAAATTTTTTAAGGCCGGTTTTAAAATATTTCTCAATTTTGTTTATATACAATCCTTTTAACGCATTATTTCAGTTGTTACAAATTTCATCCGTTTTACTTAATCATAAAAAGATAATTTATCATTTAAGAAAGCCTAAATTACCCAATTCGATCTATCGTCAGTTGAAAACTATCTTCTGTTGAAAAATTTGTAAGTTGACCATTAATAAATGATAACTAACCTTCTTCATCATTAATGTAATCTTTTGTTTTCAACAAAAAACCTTCTGATAAACATATTCATCATCAATTGCTATGGAAATAATGTATGATATAAAAAAAATTGATTGAAGTTGCGAGATGTTTTTTTAATAGTAATATGACTTTGCGAGAAAATAACAATAACGTTTGAGTTTGCCAAAAATAACAATGACGTTTGAGCGGACAGGTAAAATACATGTTTTGAAATAAATAATGGTTTCTTTTGCAAATCGAGCAAAAGCATCCGTTGTCAATGTAATTTAACCATTAGAAAAGTCGATTGGTGTGCTGAAATCACTTCTCTCTCATGAAAAAAGACATTCTAGGTTTGTATCAGGTAAGGTTTTTCGATATTAACTCCATATATACAGATTACATATAATTTTATACAAACATACATCCCATGTGCAAAACATTAATGTCTAAATAAAAACTTACTTTGAAAATACTGCTACTACTTAAAAACAAATAAAGAATCTTTAATCAAAAAAATATAAGAAATGTTCTTGAACAAAACAAAGCCCAAAAAAAAAGAAAAGAAAAAGAAAAAGAAAAAGAAAAAGACGCCCTACCTTATTGATGATACTCGATACCGGGGTTTTCCCTGATCATGACACGTGGTAAGTGACGTGTCCCAGAGCCTACGAGAAAGGATCAAGAACGGTACATTGGAAGCATGCCCCGGGCCCTCGACCGAGGATGTTCCCGACCCTCGGTGGCCTTCCAGACCACCCCCTAGCTCGCCTCCGAGCTATCGCAGAACCAAGCTCGCTCGGCCTCCCGCTCATTCCCGAGCCTCTCGCCGAGCTTAGGTTCCTCGGTCTCATCGATCGACCCACAGCACTGATCACAGACGTCTCCGCCACGGCTTCGCGAATCTCGCTAGATGCAAGATATCCGCCGTTCACGATCCTGCGTTCAACGCCATCTCGTTCCCCCATTAACGAGCATATCTCGTCATTAATTGGGTATTCCGCCTTTCACGCGGGCGTAACGCCAGGGGCATAACGGCCGGCGTGAATCTCGCGTCCGCCTGCCCATGGCTGCCACTATATAAACCCCTCTCTCAGATGACTCAGGTAAGGCATTTTTACCCCAATAGACCGTTACTCTGCCTATTTAGCCTGTCTAACTTGATCGTCGGAGGGTCCTCGGTGGCACAACCACCTCGGGACTTCCTTGCAGGTAGCTCGGCCTCAACCACTTCAAGCTCATTGAGACCCACACACTTCAGGAGGCAACCTCCAACTCAATCTCAGCCGCTCGTCTCCACTCGCTGAAGATCAACGGAAGGTAACATCTGAAGGAGATCCAGAGATCCATCAGTTGACGCCGTCTGTGAGAAACTTTGGTTCCACTCAACGTAAGTTCATCATCCGATCTCAACTTCATGACGAGCGATCACCGCGATGATCCAAAAACCAGCCGTCACCACCCTCACAATAGAGACGCGAGAGGATCCCTTCCACCCCCAAACGCCATTCACGCCCTATCTGTAAGTCCATGCTACCGCTCCCGGTACTTACGGGCTTACGGAAATGATGAAAAACAATTTTTCCAGAGATGGTAACATGGACTCAAACCGGATCTTTGTTAAATTATCTATCTAACAACCTAACTAGGACTTGTTTAACTACTCGGTTAGGGGGTTATACCTTTCTTGAACTCCTTCGTCTTCAACTCGTGTGGTGTACGGACCGGCCTCTCCTCGTCGTCTTTTTGCGCCGAAAACGGATCCACCCGAAAGCTTCTACCTTTGGCTTCTTCTTCGAACTTGAAGAAACTAGATCACTCGGTTTGCTAAACCTTGTGAACTAGGATGAGTAGAGGATTGTTTTGGTGTCTTTTTATCTCTAGGGCAATGAGTCTCAACACATGAGAATGGTTTGCCCTTGAGGTAGAGAGAGAGCAAGAGGAAGAGGGTGAGAGCTAGAGAAAATGAGAGAGCTCAAGAGAGAGAATGCTAATGAAAGAATGAGCCTCACTTTTCTCATACACCCTCTCATAATCCAAAAGCATCATGATAACAAGTAATCATAATTGAGTATATTGTAAAGGTTATTATCATGACAAATGACACTATCATTTCTTGCATTAAATGCAAATGGTGAACAAAACAAGTAAGTATAAGTCAATGCAACCAAATGATGGCCATTGTCATGATGGTGGTCAACAAGTCCAACCTAGTCAACCGGTCAACAAACGTCAACAAGTCAACTAGGTCAACCTTTCAACCCTAACCATGTCACTATAATACTCAATTAATATTATTGTTAATCATATGTCTTAATCTCATTAGGGTTTGACAAAAGTCAACAGTCAGCAACCCTAATGAGAATCCTCTGCCTCTGTCAACTATGCATACACACTCGTATCCGCGTTCCGGGGAACACGAATACAAACGAGATAAAACAAATCCCAAAACGTATACTAGGATCTGGCTTAAATCAAAGCCCGCTAGTGTTAACTGTCCGGACACTGAACGTGCACAAGTGCACGGATGTGACCGAACCCTGTCGCAAAACCATGCGACCTGTCGCAAAACCATGCGACCTGTCGCAAAACCATGCGACCTCTACTCTTTGGCCTAAAGGCGAATATCTTACTGTGTGGGACTCTAAAGACTCGACACTACGCTGGCAGTGGGTTTAACCACAGACCGCAAGCGGCACTAGCTGTGCGTAACGGCCCCCAGGTAGATGCCGATAAGAAGACGGACGAGGTGAAACCCATCCGAACTCCTACTGAGCCTGAATGTGACAGTCTCCGTACAGTCCGGTCTGTTCGTCTGATACATCACATGACGGGCCTTGGGGTGGTGAACATCAGTCCCCTAATAGCGGTACAAGTCATGTCTAAGTGAAGCCCAGAACACCCTGAGATAACACTGGAAACCTACCAGTATATCTCGCTTGCCCTGGCCAGGGACTACTCGTGTAATGGCTCTCCTAGACACAGCGCGATGTCAACCCCCAATACCGGGAGAGACGAATCCTGTCTAACTGTCACTGCCTCCAAGTGCTTCGGGATTGCACCCAACTACTACCTGTTTGCACGACTCCTTTGAGCCGTGGTAGGGTAGTAATAAAAGTACAGTGGGAACACACTCGAGGCGAAGTGACAGTGTCAAGTCAGCGGACTAAGCTGTACTCAAGTCACCTGGGAACTGATAACTGACGATAGGTATAATACCAACCAATCAGTTCCCGACGAGTCCTGTCCAGTGTACTCGTAACCTAACGAGCACCCGCATACTATCTTAAGTACGACGTACTGACGGCTGTGGGACAGACCGTCTCCCCTGCTGGGATGAGAAGCGCATACTCTAGTCAACTCCGGAGTATGGATGCCCTGTCTCGATAGTCCTGAGACTAGGGACCTGCTTAAGGATGTGCTTGTGGATTACCCAGCCCCCACGAGTGTGACTGCCATCACAACGCTGGTAATCAAGCAAAGATCCTAAGGGCTCTACTAATATGTATAAGCAATATGCTAAAAGAAACACATGCACATATTAAAGTAGAAACAAACCAAGTAGCATACTACCATTTTGAGCAAGATTGTCTATACAACTGTGAATATCCCAAGCTTCCATTAAGTAATATACAAACTAGTATGATACAGTAATGGCCTCTAGGGCATATACACTAACAATCTCCCACTTGCACTAAGGCCATGTACTGGCGTATCGAAGACCTATCATCTCGATCAGCCGCTCGAACTGAGTCTGGGGCAAGGCCTTGGTGAATGGATCTGCAGTGTTATCTTCTGAAGCAACTCTCCGTACCTCGATCTCCTGGCGATCCACTATCTCCCTGATCAGGTGATACCGCCTCAAGATGTGTCTGGATTTCTGATGGGACCTGGGTTCCTTCGCTAAAGCTATAGCCCCGTTGTTGTCGCAATACAGAGGTATTGGGTCAACAATGGACGGAACCACCTGAAGCTCTTTCAAGAACTTCCTCATCCAGACTGTTAGTTATATGTATGCCCTAGAGGCCATTACTGTACATAGGATGTATATTGTAGTGGATGCTGGGACATATATTGGGAGGACTTTCTTGCTCGACATGATAGTATGCTATCTGGTTACCCTTTACCTTAACGTGTATGCTGATTGTCTCTCTGTTACATGTTGGTAAAGCCCTTAGGATCTGTACTTGACTACCTGAACTATGATGCGGATCATACTAGTGGGGACATGGTAGTCTATAAGTACATCCTTCAAAGTCCCTAGTCGTGGGTGTATCTGTTGGAGATAGTGCCCTCAGAGTCAATTATTAGGTCACAGGTACGTGATTGTAATGATTGAGGGAGGACCTATCCCGGTAGGACAGTCTTACTCGAGATGATAGTATGCTATCTGGTTTACCTTTATCATCGTGTACTGCTTTAGGTGACCTGACACGTCGCTATTACACGTTGATAGAGCCCCTAGGATTCTTGCTTGACCACCAGCAGTATGAGGGCGATCATATAAGTGGGAGCTGGGGGTCTACAAGCATATCCTTAAAAGGTCCCTAGTCGTGGGAGTTTCGAGACCGGGCATCGATACTCCATTAGTAGACTAGTGTATACAGTCGAGACCCCGACGAGGGGCGGTGGCCGGTCTCACAAGCCACTGGTGTCAGTTGGATCACCTAAGATGTATACAGGTGCTCATTGGGTTATGAGTACACCGGACAGGACTCGCCGGGAACATGCTAGTTGGTCATATACCAGACGTCAGATGGCAGTTCCCTGGTGACATGTGTGCAGGTTAGTTCATCGACCTGAGGATCGTCATTTGTCTCGTGTGAGTTCCCACTGTACTTTGATTACTACCCTACCACGGCTCAAAGGAGTCGTGCAAACAGGTTTTAGTTGGGTACAGTCCCGAGCCACATGGAGGCAGTGAGCGTATCTTCAGGGGTTCGTCTCTCCCGGTATTGGGGGTGAGGTCGTGCTGTGTCTAGGAGAGCCATTACACAAAGTCCTTGGCCAAGGCAAGGAGATTTACTGGTAGGTATTCCAGTAGTATCTCAGGGTGTTCTGGGCTACACTCCGACACGACTTGTACCGCTTTTGGGGGTCTGACTTTTACCAACCCCCTAGGCCCGCCATGCGATGCTCATAGACGAACGGACCGGACTGCACGGATATTGTCACTGACAGGCTCAGTTGGGTGTCGGGGTGAGCTTCCTCATCGACGTCCCATTTGGTCAGTACCTGGTAGCCCGTCACGTATTGGCTTATACCTCTGACGTGCTAGTGGTTAAATCCACAACCAAGGTGTTGACGAGTCTTTAGAGTCCCCCACTTTCAGTTACTCAAGCTTTCGGGCGAAAGGTTGTAGAGGCCGTATGGAGATATGGCAAGGTCCGATCAGATACGTGCGGTATTGCACGGATCAGGATCGGACAGTTTGTACTATAGGCCGTATGGTTATATGGCAGGGTTCGATCAGATACGTGCGGTATTGCACGGATCAGGATCGAACAGATATTACTATCCGGTTTTGGTATAAGCCGGATTCTAGTATAGTACAGTGTAGATTTTGTCTCATTGCATTTGTATTTCGGTCGAAATACAGATGCGGGTGTGTATGCACAGTATCGGGGTTTTCCTGTGATTTATTACGGGACCAGTTTTCTGGAGTTGCCAGTTTGCTTTTCGTTTCGGCCAATTTCCATTGTTCCGTTCATTGGCCGAAGATTGGTGGAGGAGGGCTTATTTGCATTGTTGCAAATAGGCATTTGTGGAGGGGGTTTTTGCATCTTGATGCATCATGATGGCTTTCATGATGTGCACCATCATTGACCTTGACTTCTTCTTGTCATGATGGCATGACTTTGGAAGCCATCATGCATGTTGATGATGGTTGAGTTGAGTGTTGGTTTTGCCTTGTCATCATTGGTTCTCATGATTTCCTTTTGCATGATAGCCTTCTCTCTCTCTCCCTTGTATTATAGAGATGGTCTTTCATTTTTCATTGTTCTCTCCCATTTTCATTCTCTCCATTCCTCTCTAGTGGTGGCCGGCCAAGTCCTATAGGGGCTGTCCAAAATTGGGTGTGGGTATTTTTGGTTCATATCATGCTCCAAAATACCCACTAGCTCCTCCACATTGTTCTTGTTTCATCCCTCCACCATATGGCACCTCCATGAACCCCAAAAGAGACAATAGCTCACTACACATTCTACAGCGAATCTTGGGCACGTCGAGTAGCCGGCTTCGTGCCCGAGTTGCCTCGGTATTGAGGTGGGAGCCCGTAAAAGTACCCGGCTTCGTGGTGCCCTTTCCGACGAGGAGGAGAAGGACGGAGATCCCGCGAGGAGATCGGAGTGGAGATGAAGACCGGAGGACTTGGATCGTCGGTATATCTCTAACCCATCTTGTTAAGTAGCTTAGACTAGTTAATGGTAACGATCCGGGTGATAGTGCGCGGTGGTGCCGGTTTGCAAAGTCCGCAAATTTTAAGTTTATCACCGTTTCCGCTTTCCGGCGTCGGATTGACTGCCGGGGTGCCGCCGTGCACTTACAGTGGTATCAGAGCCTCGCCATTAACTTCGTCTAGCTTTCGTTTGATGTGTTTTGCTTTTCCGATCGACCAAAATTCCAAAATCTATGTTTTTGTGCACATCAGTTTTCTGTTAAGATTTTTTGGTGTCCAAAATTTTTTCAGGTGGTCTCAGAATGATGTGCAGGAAATTCTAAGCATACTGGAAAAATTCGACACTGTGATCTCTCCTCATGAGCGCGGAACCGCGGCCTCACCTCTATATTGGGCCGCGGATCCGCCGCAGTGTGGAGAGGTCAGTGGGCCATCTTTTTCCAGTGGGCTTCAGGGTAGTAATTAGGGGTTTTGGAATATTAAAATTGGGCCAATTATTTCTGTGAGTGCTACAGTATAGCTTGGGGGCCCACTTGTTAATTTTTGGTCAATCGGAAAATTTTAAACACATTTCTCACAGTATTTACATTATATCTGCGACCGTGAATGTCACTCGATCGGTAAATCCGGTCTAACTGCTATAGCCCGGTTAGACGGATTTGCGAACGTGACTTTCACGTTGATGTTCTATGTATTTGCTGTGTTGTTGCGGATCGGTCGTGGGGATAGCCTGGATGCAATGCTAGTACAGTTGTGGTTGTATTATGTACATTTGATATTGCGGGGCGAGCGTCCGACATGTGGACTGCCGTCACTGCCTGTTTGTATTATTATTTTGGGGCACGACCTGGTTGCGGTCGATGTACCCGTTGTATGTATATTTTACTTTCTGTACTAGGATTGCCCCGCGGAGGGGTGCACGGATAGCCGGGTTCTGGAGGGCAACAAGCCCGCATCTCATGGCATTGAGACGGAGGGGGCTTCACTCTAGGATTGGCGGGCTATTCGCCGCACTCGTAGGGGGTACAGGTTGACCCAGGAGGGGTGCCCAAGTTGCCGGATTCCGTGAAGTGCTGGGTGGTCCATTCACGGGGCTGAAGGGGGCTGCCTCGCTTCAGGTTTTGGCGGGTGACTTGCCGCGCCCGTAGGGGTCTAGGATTTCATTGCACAGGCTATCCACACGACCAGGGGAACGTCGGGTTTCAGCGGCTCTGTGAAACCCGGGGATCCCAGATATCTGTATTGTTTCTGTGATGCTGTACATTTTCTGTGATGTTGCATTTTTTCATGCCTTGAGCGAATATAATATATTGGTATATATATTAGTAGATGTAGTATATGTTTTGCATCCGCGCTAGTCCAGTCCCCGCTCTGTCGTTAGTAAGCTAACCTAACGGGTAATGACGGGACCCAGTGGCGAATGCGGATGGCATATACGTACATCAGTATATTTTCGTTCTTTTTGGTGTGATCAATTGATGGGACTGCATTGATTCGGATCAATGCAAGTTAAAAACAAACCTAATCTGATGTTGTCGGAACACTTTTTCAAAAAGCTGTTATTGCAAGGACGTTCACTTTTGTTTTGCATCGTGGTATTCATTTGGAATATCCTGCTCCTCAGTCGACGAGGCAAGGGCCGAGATCCCTTCACCGGGAGTGACCCCTTGGACAAAAGTTTGCGTCAGGGCATTAATTTCACTATAGCCGATTGCTTTTGCTTTGCATCGTGGTATTCAGTTGGAATATCCTGCACCCCATTCTACGGGGAAAGAGCCGAGATCCCTTCACCGGGAGTGACCTCTTTAGCAACGGTTTTCGTCACTATATTTTTAAAAGCTATCCGTTCCTTCAACGATATCAAGTTCATTACGTTAAAGGTTTTCGCCAGAAACCATTCGTAGCCCTCCGTCGTTTCATATGGGTAGTCAATAGTATTCAAGCTGTGTTTGTTGGCCAAAGTCAAGGCACAGTGTTTGGTAGCTGTTGATTATTCATATGCAGCATAGATAGATGCGTTGGTTTGGAACAGTCGTATAGCCTTGTTGGCCAAAGTCAAGGGCTTGTGCGGGTGGATTCGAATCAACCTGGAGAATGACGGGTAGAACTTGACATGTGACTTATGATTTGTTGGCCAAAGTCAAGGTCATAAGAGCATGGGGCAGAAATCATATCGGGAGTTTCAAAAGAACTGAAACTTGCCAGATATGTGCATACCTTCTGGAGTGTGATACCGTGAGCGGATTCCGTCACGTTGTCATGCGATGAGAGTTGGATCCCGATTCCCACTGATGAGTTAGTTTACTCCTCGGGTGACCCCGACTAATTCTTCTTTCAGGTTTGGAGGAGAATTTGAGGTACAGTGGGAGGATTCCAGATTAGATAAATTGGTGACCATTCTGATCTAGGTTAGAGTGCACGCTGAGTGTTTCTTTTCTCTCTCTCTCTTTGGCAGCGACCATTGACCCGACCCTAAGACTATGACTCAGTGACCAAGTTGACCGAACCTTCTTTAACACTGGCTTTTGGATTGTCAGAGTTGCGAACCTCATTGCCACTCCTACTTTTACCCTTTTCTCCAGGACACCCCGTATTACTACGAACGTCCACTTCCATTGGACAAAACCATCGTATGGTTAGATACGAACTCGAAGGAATTAATTCGAGGATGGTTTCCGGTTCTGGAGAAAACGGATAGGATTATTCAGTTGTCTTTTCCTTTTACCCTCTCTCAGGTTACGAGTACTCCTTGGTTTAGGGGTAGTACACCTATTACGCAAATTGGATTGTCTTCTTCCAAACCTTAGGCTGGTGCCGACCGGTAGGGAATGAAGAAAACCAATTAGCATAACGATGGTGTGCAGAAGGTATTAAGTTCAGACAAAGCAAGGGATTAGTAAGAGGGCAAAGTAAATTGCAACAGATATTCACGACCAAACCAAATATTTCATTACCACTCCCACATCACCTTTGTATTTCTCCAGGACACTCCGTATCACTACGAAGATCCACAGTTTATTTGGATACTCCATCGTATGGTTATATACGAACTCGAATGGAACTTGTTCCAGTTCGGGGATGGATTCTGGTTCAGGAGAAATAGAAATAAGGTTTATTCGGTTGTCTTTTATCTTCACCCTCTCTCATTGCGAGTGTTCCTAGGATGCGGACAGTACACCCATTATGCTTATTGGATAGTCTTCTTCCAAACCATAGGCTGGTGCCGAACGGTAGGGAAGGAAGAAAACCATTTGGCCTAAAAGGGTGTGCAGAAGGTAAAGACTAAAGACATATGAAGGGATTTGGAGAGGTGGCAAAGAACTATACGGTTACAGTCGTGAATCTGGAAGAGGCATTACTAGGAATACCAGAATATCCCATCGAAGCATTTCGATGTTTCAGTTTCACTGTGTACTGTTAAAGGAAAACTGATTTCCGATTAGACGCTTACTCCAGGGTATGTATTTACCAGGTATGATTCTCACATCTGTATGGTTTTACAGATGATGAGTGGGAGTAAATTATTGGGAATTGGGTGATCATCCTCATTATATCGGGATTCGTTGTAATCGGTGATATTTGAGGAAGTCACCTGGGCCGTTTTGCCGGTCGGCAAATATTTGGTTTTGAATATCCGCTGTTATGCACCAATTTCAAATTGATATATCTGTACGTCTATTTTCATAGAGTGAGATATACCTTTCTGAAATTATGTCTACGACATTTACCTATATCAGTGGATGGTTAGGTAAGGAGCATTAAACAGCGGTGTAATTCTTCTTAACCATAAGTACAGTTTTTCAACCTACGACACACAGTGAATGAGTTATTAGACTCAAGGGACTTATACAGAGTATTGTATGTTGTCCAGGGTCCATCAGGACAGAGGGGTTGGTCCTCGTACTATATTCGGTTTACTTATGACTTCTCTAGTTTTTAGACAGGTGTTTCGTGGAAACACAGGGTCCGAATTTGGAGAAGTTATTGGTATTTGAATAGAGTAGAGAACCAGGTATAGCAAGTATCGGGATTCTTCAAAGAGATCGAAGATGTAGATACTTGTGTATGGTATTCAGTTGATAGTAATGATTAAGAGATCTTGCTTCTCTTTCAGGTTACTCATAATTGGAAGCACTCCTAAGTTGAGTAACGCTGATCGGCCTCCTTCCATTTAGTTGACATGCGCTGGGGACAGCTGCATGATTTGAATCTGGTTCAATTAAATCAGTGCCTCTGTTTCTATATTGGATATAGAACAGTTCATATCTTAACATTGTTAAGGTACGGGGAGTTGTCTGGCTTATGCTTAAAACCAGACACTGGACAACTCAAGGCACATTTCTGTAATGGCTGTTTGTGGGTTGACCCAGGCTATGACACGGGTTGACTTTCTACCATCTGGATGAACAATAGCAATATTGTTCTAGACTCGCCACAGTTTTATTAAAAATGGATTTTTCAGAAAACAGTAGTGGGAGTATGGTAGAACTGGAAGTGATTCCAGAACCACAAACGATTACTGAAGATTTGATAAGGAACCTAAAGATTCAATCTGGATTGACATTCCATTGGCCACTCCGCAGATAAGGTGGGTAACTTCAGGCACCCGAGAGGTACTTCAGTAGTCTCAAGGACGGTGACAGGGAAGTTCTTGTTTACCCACAATTACCATTGCTGTTGTTCCAGGCTGCGAGACCCGGCGGGAGGATGAGTATAGCGTCGTTCTAAACTAGTTTTAGAAGTGCACGTCTATATGACTCTGCCAGAGGGTTGTCGTAGTCAGTGGGAGCAGCGGAAGCATTGGTGGACAGGTAGCTTATGTCTATTTACAGACTGAAGCACCAGTAGCGGAGATAGATCATCTATTTCTGACGTGACAGTCATGGGTTTGACTTCATCAGAATAGGGGATGGATCTGTTGAGAAGGTAGTAGGGTGTGATATCCTGGTATTTGGATGACATACACAAAGTAGGAAAGGAAACTCCTATACTACGATCGGTTATACTTTGGTCGTCACACAGTGGTTTCTCCACATGGACTTGGATTTTATATCTGACATACTGGTTACTGGATCTATGGTTTTAGATCTTGATTTGGGTGGTTTCCCAATAAGGGTACTTGACAGCATTCTAAGAGTATTTAGGATGGACGACTCCTGGCACGGTAGTGTACCTGCAGGTAATGGAGTCACCCTCTCCAAAGATGTCTTACAGACTAAAGGGGAGAGGGACGTGCATGATTGGCAGATCACTTGCTCAGGCAATTGAGTCAATCGTGAGACGTCAAGTACCACACCAGATGTTGTTCTTGCACTAGATGCAATAAGTTGATATTAATTCAATCCTGGAGAAACAGTCGGAAGCAGTTTTAGAACATAAGTGAATGTTCTAGGGATATGATAACGACAGCCTCATTCAGGAGACAGTTATCATTCCAGGCTTCCAAGGTGACATGGACGGCAAGGAGGTTGTCAGAGTTATAGTTTTTCCTTCTGATGAGGGGCAGTATTTTGGACAGGTGGTCCAAGGCAATACTGAGGGAGGCATGGCGCGCAGGATACTGATTAAGTTCAGTTGACGATACAGTCTAAGAAGTTTGGATTTGGAGTTCATTTATGAGCTAGGTCCCATCAGACATCCAGACATATTCTGAGACAGGTATTGCTCTTTTCGGGAGATAGATTTCTCCGCGAACTTGAGATATAGAGAGACATAGAAAGAAACAACTAAGCGGATCCACTCACTAAGGCTATTCCTCGAACGCAATAGTTCCGCAAACGAGCTTTGTGAGACTGACTAGTAGAGGAGTTGGATGTTCGGTATCACACGGGCTGTGAGTATGCGGCATCGCAATAATTAGCCTTGAGTGCAAGTGGGAGATTGTTGGAGATAGTGCCCTCAGAGTCAATTATTAGGTCACAGGTACGTGATTGTAATGATTGAGGGAGGACCTATCCCGGTAGGACAGTCTTACTCGAGATGATAGTATGCTATCTGGTTTACCTTTATCATCGTGTACTGCTTTAGGTGACCTGACACGTCGCTATTACACGTTGATAGAGCCCCTAGGATTCTTGCTTGACCACCAGCAGTATGAGGGCGATCATATAAGTGGGAGCTGGGGGTCTACAAGCATATCCTTAAAAGGTCCCTAGTCGTGGGAGTTTCGAGACCGGGCATCGATACTCCATTAGTAGACTAGTGTATACAGTCGAGACCCCGACGAGGGGCGGTGGCCGGTCTCACAAGCCACTGGTGTCAGTTGGATCACCTAAGATGTATACAGGTGCTCATTGGGTTATGAGTACACCGGACAGGACTCGCCGGGAACATGCTAGTTGGTCATATACCAGACGTCAGATGGCAGTTCCCTGGTGACATGTGTGCAGGTTAGTTCATCGACCTGAGGATCGTCATTTGTCTCGTGTGAGTTCCCACTGTACTTTGATTACTACCCTACCACGGCTCAAAGGAGTCGTGCAAACAGGTTTTAGTTGGGTACAGTCCCGAGCAACATGGAGGCAGTGAGCGTATCTTCAGGGGTTCGTCTCTCCCGGTATTGGGGGTGAGGTCGTGCTGTGTCTAGGAGAGCCATTACACAAAGTCCTTGGCCAAGGCAAGGAGATTTACTGGTAGGTATTCCAGTAGTATCTCAGGGTGTTCTGGGCTACACTCCGACACGACTTGTACCGCTTTTGGGGGTCTGACTTTTACCAACCCCCTAGGCCCGCCATGCGATGCTCATAGACGAACGGACCGGACTGCACGGATATTGTCACTGACAGGCTCAGTTGGGTGTCGGGGTGAGCTTCCTCATCGACGTCCCATTTGGTCAGTACCTGGTAGCCCGTCACGTATTGGCTTATACCTCTGACGTGCTAGTGGTTAAATCCACAACCAAGGTGTTGACGAGTCTTTAGAGTCCCCCACTTTCAGTTACTCAAGCTTTCGGGCGAAAGGTTGTAGAGGCCGTATGGAGATATGGCAAGGTCCGATCAGATACGTGCGGTATTGCACGGATCAGGATCGGACAGTTTGTACTATAGGCCGTATGGTTATATGGCAGGGTTCGATCAGATACGTGCGGTATTGCACGGATCAGGATCGAACAGATATTACTATCCGGTTTTGGTATAAGCCGGATTCTAGTATAGTACAGTGTAGATTTTGTCTCATTGCATTTGTATTTCGGTCGAAATACAGATGCGGGTGTGTATGCACAGTATCGGGGTTTTCCTGTGATTTATTACGGGACCAGTTTTCTGGAGTTGCCAGTTTGCTTTTCGTTTCGGCCAATTTCCATTGTTCCGTTCATTGGCCGAAGATTGGTGGAGGAGGGCTTATTTGCATTGTTGCAAATAGGCATTTGTGGAGGGGGTTTTTGCATCTTGATGCATCATGATGGCTTTCATGATGTGCACCATCATTGACCTTGACTTCTTCTTGTCATGATGGCATGACTTTGGAAGCCATCATGCATGTTGATGATGGTTGAGTTGAGTGTTGGTTTTGCCTTGTCATCATTGGTTCTCATGATTTCCTTTTGCATGATAGCCTTCTCTCTCTCTCCCTTGTATTATAGAGATGGTCTTTCATTTTTCATTGTTCTCTCCCATTTTCATTCTCTCCATTCCTCTCTAGTGGTGGCCGGCCAAGTCCTATAGGGGCTGTCCAAAATTGGGTGTGGGTATTTTTGGTTCATATCATGCTCCAAAATACCCACTAGCTCCTCCACATTGTTCTTGTTTCATCCCTCCACCATATGGCACCTCCATGAACCCCAAAAGAGACAATAGCTCACTACACATTCTACAGCGAATCTTGGGCACGTCGAGTAGCCGGCTTCGTGCCCGAGTTGCCTCGGTATTGAGGTGGGAGCCCGTAAAAGTACCCGGCTTCGTGGTGCCCTTTCCGACGAGGAGGAGAAGGACGGAGATCCCGCGAGGAGATCGGAGTGGAGATGAAGACCGGAGGACTTGGATCGTCGGTATATCTCTAACCCATCTTGTTAAGTAGCTTAGACTAGTTAATGGTAACGATCCGTGTGATAGTGCGCGGTGGTGCCGGTTTGCAAAGTCCGCAAATTTTAAGTTTATCACCGTTTCCGCTTTCCGGCGTCGGATTGACTGCCGGGGTGCCGCCGTGCACTTACAGTATCGAGACGGGGCATCGATATACCAGAGTAGACTAGCGTATACCTTCTCGACCCATATAGATGGGCGATGGATGATCCCATATCCATTGGTGTTTGACATCAGAGATGATATACGGGTGCTCAGTAGAGACTGGGTACACTGGACGGACTCGCCGAGAACTCCCAGATGGTATTATACCTCACGTCAGATGGCGGTTCTCTGGTGACACTGGTACAGAGTAGTCTGTTGACCCGAGATCGTCATAGAGTCTTGTGTGGTTCCCACTGTGCTTTGATTTCCATCTTACCACGTCCAAGAAGGCATGCAAAACGGTGGTTTTTGGGTACAGTCCCGAGTCACATGGAGGCAATGAGCGATAGGAGGGGATTCGTCTCTCCCGGTATAGGGGGTTGATGTTGCGCTGTGTTCGATTGGCTATAACAGGAAATCCCTGGCTAGGGTTGCTGAGATTTACTGGTAAGTGTTACCAGTAGTTTCTCGAATTGTTATAGACCTCATATCGACACGACTTATTGAGCTATTGGGGTCTGACGTTTACCACCCCTAGGCAAGATATGCGACATATCAGACGATCAGACCGGACTGTACGGTAGTGTTACTGGTCGGATTCACTGGAGTGTGAGCGGGCTTGCTCGTCGATCTTCAGATCGCTCAATACCCGGATGGCCGTTACGTTTAGCAGACCGCTTGCGTCTTGTGGGTACTTGATATGATCATCACCTGCTGCCGGCGTATTGACGAGTCTTTAGAGTCCTACACAGAGGTTTCCTGGCTCAAGCGAAACGAAATAGGAGCGCATATGAGATATGTGCGGGACCGAGAATAATACCAGTATGTGATACTGTATTCGATTCTCGTGATGTGACATTGATCGGTTATATGCGATATAGCCGGGTTATCGGATCAAGTGTTGATTCGATAAGTTGTTACTAATGATACTAGTCGGTTATATGCGATATGACCGGATCGTTAAATCAAGTGTTGATTTAATGATTTAATGCATAATTATATATTTGATATATTACTTTGCATTAACTAGTATCGGTTCACTTTAAATGGATTTTCTCGCTCAGGTGTGCACATTGTATATTCGATATAGTTTTGTGCACTTGCTTGTATCATGTTTGATGATACATGCCTTATGGTTAAGTGTTAAGAATTAAACTATAGTTAAGTGGGTGATTAGGGTTTTTGATTTCATTTTATTCATTTATCTTTTTGGAAAAAGAAAAGGCAAAATGAGGAAAATGGTTGCTTTCTTTTGTTCATTCATGAACCTTCATGAAGACTTTGACTTTTTGACCATTTTGTCTCATGCTTAACCCTAACCACTCACTTAAACCTTAGTTAACTCTCTACATCTAACCATGGTTCAATATATGATAAGGATTGATTTTTCTTTTAAATAATGATATTCTTATCATATATTTTAGCTTCTTCTTCTTCTTCCTTCAAGTGAAGAACAGCTTGACCATCAATGGCAACTTGATGAAATGAGTGAGAAATCCAATTCTAAAGTCTACCCACTTCCTATTTCTTCATCCTCTACCTCTTGCCAAGTAGTAGAGTGTGTTTCCTTCATAAGTTTTCATGGCAAGGTGAAGGTGGAGCTTGATTTAGCGATGCCTCGACGTAGATCATCTTCGGCATGGACATCGACGACCTAGCTCGCTTATTCTTCGACGAACCCGACGCTGGAGTCCGGATTCTTTTTGGACAGCGGAGGGGACTTCGTTGCGGAGCTATGGAGGTGGAGCACCGGATCTACAAAGGTTGTATTTCCGTATCTCTTAGTTAATTGTTAACTAGTTTCCTTTTCGCCTAGAAATCTAGCAAACGATCCGTAGTCGGGTCTCTCGGCACCCGTAAATTTTTATATTGGCATGTTCGATGCCTTGTGAGACCTCACTAGGGTGCCTAGGAACCCTACAGTGGTATCAGAGCCTAGCTAGAGCCTTAGGCGAAGTCTAGACGGATTTTGAAGTCCGAACGACCCGAAACCCCAACCGGAAATTGCTCTCTGGAAATTTTCTAAAATCTGGGATTTTCCAGAATTAAAAATTGCCAAAAAATTCAGCAGGGAATCCTATGAGTTACTGTGAAGCACGTGACTGTAAATCGATCAAAGAGCCGCGGAACCGCGGCCCCACCCTGGGTTTCGCGGCGGTTCCGCGGCCATGATGGTGATTTGGGTCACGTGTCTTGCACAGTAATTCTTGTGTCAAAGAGCTGAGTCTTCTGGAAATTTTTATATTTTATTCAAGAGTTGAATTTTCTGCAGTTGTTTTGGGGATTCGGTGTTTCGATCGGAGTATCAAATTTTGTCTATGTAGCTTTCCGGATAAATTTTTAGAATATGTTAAAAAGTTCGACCGGATATAAATACCCAATTTTTCCCCTGTCGGGAAATTTCCAAGTGTTGGATTTTTCCGTAGTTTAACGACGTTCTAAGTAGTCCAAGTAACGCGATGGTCCCTCTAGAAGACAACAAACCTTAACTCGATTATGTGACCGTCTTGAACTGCCCTTTGAACCTTCGGGTTTGTGTTAGTGTATATGCCCTAGAGGCCATTACTGTATCATACTAGTTTGTATATTACTTAATGGATGCTTGGGATATTCACCTTGTATATACAATCTTGCTCAAAATAGTAGTATGCTACTTGGTTTGTTTCTACTTCAATGTGTACTTGTGTTTATTTCAGTATATCACTTATACGCATTAGTAGAGCCCTTAGGATCTTTGCTTGATTACCAGCGTTGTGATGGCAGTCACACTAGTGGGGGCTGGGTAATCTATAAGCACATCCTTATACAGGTCCCTAGTCGCAGGACTATCGAGACAGGGCATCGATACTCCGGAGTAGACTAGCGTATGCGCTTCTCATCCCAGTGTGGGAGATGGTCTGTCCCACAGCCATCAGTACGTCGTACTGGAGATAGTATACGGGTGCTCGTTGGGTTACGAGTACACTGGACAGGACTCGTCGGGAACTGACTAGTTGGTATTATACCTATCGTCAGTTATCAGTTCCCAGGTGACATGAGTACAGCTTAGTCCGCTGACTTGACACTGGCACTTCGCCTCAAGTGTGTTCCCACTGCACTTTGATCACTACCCTACCACGGCTCAAAGGAGTCGTGCAAACAGGTGGTGGTTGGGTGCAGTCCCGAAGCACTTGGAGGCAGTGACGGTTAGACAGGATTCGTCTCTCCCGGTATTGGGGGTTGACATCGCGCTGTGTCTAGGAGAGCCATTACACGAGTAGTCCCTGGCCAGGGCAAACGAGATATACTGGTAGGTTTCCAGTGTTATCTCAGGGTGTTTTGGGCTTCGCTCCGGCACGACTTGTACCGCTATTGGGGGACTGACGTTTACCGCCCCCTAGGCCCGCCATGCGATGTATCAGACGAACAGACCGGACTGTACGGAGACTGTCACATTCAGACTCAGTAGGAGTACAGATGGGGTTTCACCTCGTCAGCCTTCTTGTCGACATCTACCTGGGGACCGTTACGCACAGCTAGTGCCGCTTGCGGTCTGTGGTTAAACCCACTGCCAGCGTAGTGTCGAGTCTTTAGAGTCCCACACAGAGGGTATTCGCCTCTGGGCAAAACAGAGTAGAGGTCGCATGGTTTTGCGACAGGGTTCGTTCTCATCCGCGCACTTGTGCACGTTTGGAGTCCGGACGGATTTTACCAGCGGGCTCTGGTTTGAGCCGGATACTGGTATAGTATTTGGGGTTGCTTTTATCTCTCAGTATTCATGTTCCTCGGAACAAGAATGCAGGTGTGTATGCACAGTTCTTTTTGAGGAGGAGGAAAATGATTTTTCATTAGGGTTTCAGAACGGGTGCGTATGCACAGTTGACAGTTGTATTTTTCCAAACCCTAATGGATTTGTATTATATCATTTAATAATATATAATAAAATGAAATTGTGTCATGGTTAGTTTTTGTTGACTTGTTGACCATGGTTGACTTGTTGACCATGGTTGAACATTTGACCATTATCATTACAAGAGAAAGATGCTCTTGATTCTTGCATTTTCATTTAATGCTTGTAATGATATTAGTCATTCTAAAACTTTCCATCAACCTTTTCATTTTGATTATTATTATTTGATAATTCATTTTCTTTTTGCATTATGGTTGCAAGAAAGGAAATGATAGCTCATTCTATCATATTCACTCTCTCTCTTCACTTCATCTTCTTCTTCCTCTAGCCAAGAGAAACCTTCTCATGTGTTGAGAATCCTTCTCTTGAAAAACAAAAGCAACCCTTAGACACTCTCTACTCACTCTAGGATCAAGGGTTTAGCAAGCCGGCGATTCTAGTTCACTCCAAGTACGAGAAAGAGCCCAAAGGTCGAGCCTTCGAGGTGGATCCATCTTCGACGGAAGAAGGCGACAAAGGAGAACCATCAACCTCTACAAAGTTTGAAGACGAAGGAGTTCAAGTCTAGGTATAACCATCTTCATCCGAGTAGCTAACTTTCTTTAGCATAGTTTGCTAGTTTTAGTTTAGACAACGATCCCGACCATAGTTTAGTCCATGTTGCCTCTTGCGATAAAAATTCGTTTTTTATACCGTTTCCGCCTCCCCGTAAGAACCGGGGGTCGCAATATGGACTTACAGTGGTATCAGAGCCTAACTAAACTTAAACTAGCTTGGTAGTGAAGTGTAACGAAGTTCGGAACCGGAAAAATCCAAAAACCAAACTTTACAAAAACCTGAGTTTCTGTTGAAATATTTTCTGGTCAAAATGAAAAACTTTATACTTGTAAATTCGGCTCAGGGTTTTGTGTGAACACCCAAGAAAAACGATACAGTGACTCGTCTAAACTGCCGCCCTTCCGCCGCGTGAGCCTTCTTAGCCGCCGCGGAACCGCCGCGAGTTGTTGTCTTCTCTGCATCGTTTTTCGTGCAGTGTGTTTGTGTGTTGGTTTTGGGATTTTTAAAATATATTATATGTGCCCAGATTTTCCAGAAAAGAAATTTCCTTTTGGGGTCCTATAATTCCGTATTTTTTCCGAACTTCACTGCACTTTGACTATGATGGTTATATCTGTGATGCTTGCATGTATTGAACGTCGGCTAATCGCTATAAGTCGATTAGTCGGGGTTATACATGATCTGTAATGTGCTGGAATGTGTATATGAATGTGTTGGACTGTCGCGGGTGAATAGCCGGGGTGGATGTGAGATGAGCTTTTGTTTTTCTTTCATTCATTGTAAATGTAAATTGATGTAATAATATTATTTGTTTGGCCGCACAACCGGGTCGGGGTTGTAGCCGTCATTGTATAATTCTTTTTACTGTTTTTGCTCCTAGGATAGACCCATGGAGGGGTGCACAAACTACCGAGTACTTGGCGGGTAGTTTGCCGCACCCGTAGGGGTCTTGGGTGGGGTATTTGGCTATTCACCGCGACCGTGTTATCCGCTTTTCGTTTCAGGCTCGAAAGGATTGCGGATTGCTAGTATATCCAATGCATTCATCTGTGATCTGTAATGTCTATCATTGCTTACTATTTAGGCGTTGCTTATGTTTTACAGACGCGCTAGCCCAGCCCCCGCTCTGTCGTTAGTTAAGTAACCTAACGGGTAATGACGGGGCCCAGTGGCGAATGCGAATGGCATAAGCGTACGTCATATTTTGGTTGTTTTCTGCAATGGTAGGGTTAAATGATGGGACGCATTAAAAGTACTAATGCAAGAATATCACGCATTAAAAGAACTAATGCAAGATAATAAACCAAGTTAAAGTCGTTGGAACACTTTCGAAAAACCACTCGGTTCTTTTCAAAATAACTTTTAAATGCGGAGCTTGAGCCACTCCTTCTAAAAGCTATCTCGTTCCATCGATTAAATCAAGTTCACTACGTTCACGGTTTCGCCAAAACCATTCGTAGCCCTCCGTCGTTTCGTATGAATATTCAATAAGTATTCAAGCTGTGTTTGTTGACCTTCGTCAAAGCATAGTGATTGGTAGCTATTGGGTATTCATATGTAGCATAGATAGATGCGTTGGTTTGGGACATTCGCATTACCTTGTTGACCTTCGTCAAGGGTACATACGGGTGGATTCAAATTAACCTGGATAATGACGGGCAGAACTTGACATGTGACTTATGATTTGTTGACCTTCGTCAAGGTCATAAGAGCATGGGGCAAAAATCCACATCGGGAGTTTCATAAGTACTGAAACTTGCTAGATTTGCATACCATTTGGAGTGTGGTGATTCTGGTAGGATTCCTTCAGTTTCATCACGCGATGATATTTGGATCCCGATCCTACTGTGAGTATATGCTACTCCTCGGGAAATTTCTCACTAAACGATCAATGCTATAAACCTAGTAGGTGCCTAGAAAGGTGTTAGCGGGGTTACGCCCCCAGGGAAAAGAGGTTATTTAATTAAGGAACTTCGCGAAAGCGTTGGAAAACCTCCCTCGAAGTACCGACACCGGCCTGGCTGAACGGTTAAGCAAGTATTGTGCGGTGGGATTGATCCCGGCTAATTCTTCCTTTATGGTTTGAGGAGGGATTCGAGAAACAGTGGGAGCCATCCTGTTTAGACAAATTAAAAACCATTCTAAACTTGCAAGAGTATCATGCTGAGTGTTTCTTCTTCTCTCTCCTAATTGCAGCGACCAATCAACATGACTGGACTTAAGTTACTCCTAGATAAAAACAAGCTGACAGGGCCAAACTACAAAGATTGGCTCAGGAATGTCAAGATAGCAATCACTTATGACAAGCTGGGGTATCTTCTTACCACCAAAGCTCCCCCTGTCCCTGGTCCAACTTCCAGTATCGCGGATAAGGAAATCCGCAAGACTTGGGAGATTGATAGCGCGAAGGCCAAGTGCCTCCTGCTTGCCTCGATGGACAACGAACATCAGAGGAGGCATGAGAATATGGACATGGAGTCCATATTGCTCCATACAAAAGAACTGTATGGAGAGCAATCACGTATCGCAAGATACGAAGCGTCGAAAAAGTTGTTTTCGACAAGAATGGCCGTCGGATCATCAGTAGCCGAGCATGTGCTAAAGATGATCGGCTACATTGAGGAGCTCGCTGACCTAGGGATCACATTGGAGAGTGAGCTATATACGGATATAGTTCTCCAGTCCCTTCCTTCCACTTACGCCCAGTTTATAATGAACTTCAACCTACAAGAAAAGGAGGTTGAACTTTCAGAGCTCCTCAACCTGCTGAGGAGCGCAGAGGGCACCCTACAGAAAGGTAGGGAAACATCCACTTTGTTTGTAGGAGGATCATCTTCTTCTAGGTCCAAGGCGAAAGCCAAGGGAAAGAAGAAGAAAGCCCCCGCCAAACCAAGGGGCGGTGTTAGTAAAGTGGATACGAAGGGAAAAGGTAAAGCAACAAAGATAGCGGGGAAGCTTGTGGATAAGGAAGAATGCTTCTTTTGTCATAAGAAAGGACACTGGAAGAATGATTGCAGGGCCTGGAAGGCCAGAACACAGGAATTGAAGCAGGTTGCAGCTTCAGCTTCAGGTGTGTATGTTATTGAAAACTGTCTTTCAATAAACTCTACTTCCTGGGTATTGGATACCGGATCAGGATCTCATATCTGTAATTCTTTGCAGGCGTTGAGAAACCGTAGGGTTTTGAAGGCGGGTGACATGACCCTCAGAGTTGCAAACGGAGCTAGCATGGATGCTAAAGCCGTGGGGGACTATCACCTGGGAATGTCAGATGGACATGTTTTGGTTTTGCGTAATTGCTTTTTTTGTACCCAACGCAACTTGTAATATCATTTCTGTATCTTTAGTTTCTAAAGAAGGTTATGAATTTGCGTTTGTAAGTAATGTTGTAAACATTCACCTTAATCAAGTATTGATTGGGTCAGGTACTCTGAGTAATGGTATATACGTGTTAAACCAACCACAGATTTTTAATGTCCAGAATACACACAAAAGAAAGTCTCCAGAAATAAATCAGACTTTCTTATGGCATTGTAGATTGGGTCACATCAATGAGAGAAGGTTGACGAAGTTACATACAGAAGGGTATTTGAATACGTTCGAATATCAGTCGTATGCCACTTGTCAATCCTGTCTCAAGGGAAAGATGACAAAGACTCCGTTTACTGGACATGGAGTAAGAGCGAGCGAGCTCTTGGGACTCGTACACAGTGACGTGTGCGGTCCAATGTCTACACATGCCCGAAGCGGACATTCTTACTTCATTACTTTTATGGATGACTTCTCAAGGTACGGTTATGTCTTCTTAATGAAACATAAGTCCGAGGCCTTTGGAAAATTCCAGGAGTATAAGAATGAAGTAGAGAAACAGACCGGCAAAAGTATTAAGATTCTAAGATCGGATCGAGGTGGAGAATACTTAAGTGCCGAATTCCTGAATTACTTAAAAGAGAATGGTATTCTCTCTCAGCTTACTCCTCCATACACTCCGCAACATAACGGTGTATCGGAGAGACGGAACCGAACCCTATTGGATATGGTTCGGTCCATGATGAGTAACGCTGAGTTACCGCGATCATTCTGGGGATATGCACTAGAAGCAGCTGCGTATCTCTTGAACAAGGCTCCTACCAAGACTGTGCCCACCACCCCATATGAGATGTGGACTGGGAAGAAACCCTGTCTTAATTATCTTAAGGTATGGGGATGTCCAGCTTTTGTAAAAAAGCAGCATGCGGACAAGCTTGAGGCACGTTCAGTACAGTGTAAGTTTGTGGGATACCCAAGGAACTCCAGGGGGTATCTTTTCTATTCCGCTGAGGAACAAAAGGTTTTTGTTTCTCAGCATGCCCGCTTCTTGGAAACTGAGTTTTTGGAAACCCAGATAAGTGGGAACACAATAGAACTGGAAGAAATTCCAAAACCACAGACTGTTACTGAAAGCTTAGTGGAACCAGAGGGTTCAACAGAACAGGACATTCCTACGCCGCTCCGCAGGAGTAGTAGGCAGTCTCATCCGCCCGAGAGATACTGCGGTTTTCTCATAGACGGGGATAGAGAGGATTGCATCATAGATTATGATGAGCCTACTAGCTTCCAGCAGGCCGTTCAGAGCGTTGACTCAGTGAAATGGCTGGATGCAATGCGGACCGAAATGGAGTCCATGTACACCAACAAGGTATGGACGTTGGACATTGCTCCAGACGGGGTAAAACCCGTAGGATGCAAGTGGATCTTCAAAAGGAAGATTGGTGTAGATGGACAGGTTGAGACCTATAAAGCTAGGCTGGTAGCAAAGGGTTTTCGTCAAAGACCTGGTTTGGACTACGACGAAACCTTTTCTCCAGTAGCCATGCTGAAATCCATTCGGATCCTTCTTGCCATTGCTGCCTTCCACGATTATGAGATTTGGCAGATGGACGTAAAAACCGCTTTTCTAAATGGAAATTTAGAGGAGTGTGTCTATATGGATCAGCCAGAGGGTTTCATTCAGAGTGGGAGCAGCGGAAAGGTGTGCAAGTTGCTTAAGTCCATCTATGGACTAAAGCAGGCATCGCGGAGTTGGAACATCTGTTTTGATGAGACGGTCAAGGAATTTGGCTTTATCAAAAATCCAGATGAACCATGCATCTATAGTAGATTTGTAGCGAGAACTGTAGTATTCCTCGTTTTATACGTGGATGACATTCTCTTAATAGGAAATGATATTCCTATGCTACAATCTGTCAAGGGGTTCTTGTCACAAAGGTTCTCCATGAAAGACCTGGGTGATGCCTCATACATCCTGGGGATCCGGATCCATCGTGATAGATCCAAGAGGATATTGGGACTTTCTCAGTCCAGGTACATCGACACCGTACTGAAAAGATTCAGTATGGAAGATTCCAAGCGCGGTAACCTACCGGCTTGTCACGGGATCACCCTCTCTAAAGAGATGTCTCCCAAGACTGATTTGGAGAGGGGTCGCATGTCTATTATACCCTACGCTTCTGCGGTAGGCTCTATAATGTATGCGATGTTGTGTACCAGACCGGATGTAGCTTATGCACTGAGTGTAGTAAGCCGGTATCAGTCAAACCCTGGGGAGAAACATTGGATAGCGGTAAAGAACATTCTCAAGTACCTGAGGAGGACTAAGGAGATGTTTTTGGTGTATGGCGGAAAAGACCTCCAGATTGAGGCCTTTGCTGACTCCAGCTTCCAGAGTAACAAGGATGATTCCAAGTCCATGTCGGGTTTTGTCTTTACCCTCAATGGAGGGGCGGTGTGTTGGAAGAGTTCCAAACAGGAAACCGTTGCAGACTCGACTATGGAAGCGGAATACATCGCTGCATCTGATGCCGCAAAAGAAGCTGTCTGGATAAGGAAGTTCTTAAAGGAACTTCAGGTGGTTCCGTCCATTGTTGACCCAGTACCTCTGTATTGCGACAACAACGGGGCTATAGCTTTAGCAAAGGAACCCAGGTCCCATCAAAGATCCAGGCACATCTTGAGGCGGTATCACCTGATCAGGGAGATCGTGGATCGCAAGGAGATCGAGGTTCGGAAAGTTGCTTCAGAAGACAACACTGCAGATCCATTCACCAAGGCCCTGCCCCAGACTCAGTTCGAGCGGCTGATCGAGATGATAGGTCTTCGATACGCCAGTACATGGCCTTAGTGCAAGTGGGAGATTGTTAGTGTATATGCCCTAGAGGCCATTACTGTATCATACTAGTTTGTATATTACTTAATGGATGCTTGGGATATTCACCTTGTATATACAATCTTGCTCAAAATAGTAGTATGCTACTTGGTTTGTTTCTACTTCAATGTGTACTTGTGTTTATTTCAGTATATCACTTATACGCATTAGTAGAGCCCTTAGGATCTTTGCTTGATTACCAGCGTTGTGATGGCAGTCACACTAGTGGGGGCTGGGTAATCTATAAGCACATCCTTATACAGGTCCCTAGTCGCAGGACTATCGAGACAGGGCATCGATACTCCGGAGTAGACTAGCGTATGCGCTTCTCATCCCAGTGTGGGAGATGGTCTGTCCCACAGCCATCAGTACGTCGTACTGGAGATAGTATACGGGTGCTCGTTGGGTTACGAGTACACTGGACAGGACTCGTCGGGAACTGACTAGTTGGTATTATACCTATCGTCAGTTATCAGTTCCCAGGTGACATGAGTACAGCTTAGTCCGCTGACTTGACACTGGCACTTCGCCTCAAGTGTGTTCCCACTGCACTTTGATCACTACCCTACCACGGCTCAAAGGAGTCGTGCAAACAGGTGGTGGTTGGGTGCAGTCCCGAAGCACTTGGAGGCAGTGACGGTTAGACAGGATTCGTCTCTCCCGGTATTGGGGGTTGACATCGCGCTGTGTCTAGGAGAGCCATTACACGAGTAGTCCCTGGCTAGGGCAAACGAGATATACTGGTAGGTTTCCAGTGTTATCTCAGGGTGTTTTGGGCTTCGCTCCGGCACGACTTGTACCGCTATTGGGGGACTGACGTTTACCGCCCCTAGGCCCGCCATGCGATGTATCAGACGAACAGACCGGACTGTACGGAGACTGTCACATTCAGACTCAGTAGGAGTACAGATGGGGTTTCACCTCGTCAGCCTTCTTGTCGACATCTACCTGGGGACCGTTACGCACAGCTAGTGCCGCTTGCGGTCTGTGGTTAAACCCACTGCCAGCGTAGTGTCGAGTCTTTAGAGTCCCACACAGAGGGTATTCGCCTCTGGGCAAAACAGAGTAGAGGTCGCATGGTTTTGCGACAGGGTTCGTTCTCATCCGCGCACTTGTGCACGTTTGGAGTCCGGACGGATTTTACCAGCGGGCTCTGGTTTGAGCCGGATACTGGTATAGTATTTGGGGTTGCTTTTATCTCTCAGTATTCATGTTCCTCGGAACAAGAATGCAGGTGTGTATGCACAGTTCTTTTTGAGGAGGAGGAAGATGATTTTTCATTAGGGTTTCGGAACGGGTGCGTATGCACAGTTGACAGTTGTATTTTTCCAAACCCTAATGGATTTGTATTATATCATTTAATAATATATAATAAAATGAAATTGTGTCATGGTTAGTTTTTGTTGACTTGTTGACCATGGTTGACTTGTTGACCATGGTTGAACATTTGACCATTATCATTACAAGAGAAAGATGCTCTTGATTCTTGCATTTTCATTTAATGCTTGTAATGATATTAGTCATTCTAAAACTTTCCATCAACCTTTTCATTTTGATTATTATTATTTGATAATTCATTTTCTTTTTGCATTATGGTTGCAAGAAAGGAAATGATAGCTCATTCTATCATATTCACTCTCTCTCTTCACTTCATCTTCTTCTTCCTCTAGCCAAGAGAAACCTTCTCATGTGTTGAGAATCCTTCTCTTGAAAAACAAAAGCAACCCTTAGACACTCTCTACTCACTCTAGGATCAAGGGTTTAGCAAGCCGGCGATTCTAGTTCACTCCAAGTACGAGAAAGAGCCCAAAGGTCGAGCCTTCGAGGTGGATCCATCTTCGACGGAAGAAGGCGACAAAGGAGAACCATCAACCTCTACAAAGTTTGAAGACGAAGGGGTTCAAGTCTAGGTATAACCATCTTCATCCGAGTAGCTAACTCTCTTTAGCATAGTTTGCTAGTTTTAGTTTAGACAACGATCCCGACCATAGTTTAGTCCATGTTGCCTCTTGCGATAAAAATTCGTTTTTTATACCGTTTCCGCCTCCCCGTAAGAACCGGGGGTCGCAATATGGACTTACAGTTTGGGATAGTACGGCGTGCCACATGTGAGGCATTGGCTTGACCCTTCTATAGCTGGACCGTTGGTACTGAGGCACGAACTGAATGTTGTTAGACTTATTTCATGTGTTGATCTGTATTGGGAAAGCTTGGGTGTTCGATTGTTCGATCGGAAAGTTTAACATTTTCTATTTATCCAGAATGGGATACAATAATTGGAATTCACAATAAGTTATGAGATAACTGAATGAATGATATAAACATAGCAGTTTAGTCTCACTTGATCGGTTGCCACGGAATTTTGATGTGATCAAAAGTCCGTCGCAATCACGTAGCGTACGCGGATACTCGCCGGGTAAACTTAATAGACAGCCTCACTCCATAGCCCCGACCAAGTGACTGTAGGAGAACCCCGTCGCCGAAAGCATCCCTCCGGGTGCTCGCGGTAGCGGTGTTCCGCCTTGGTGCACTTCGTCGACGGTATCGGGGGTGCAGCCGCCTACTGAAGTTTGCGACGAGCATTCGATCAGGATGTCGGTAATCTTGTTGAATTACCCGACTAAATATTGAAAAGTGTTTTTGATAATGAGACTAAAATGCGGGGTTTATAATTGTTAGGCATGCGATGTCTAAAGAATTCATTTGGTCAGGCATGCGATGTTTGAGGTGATTGCGGAATCCAACTGTTGTAGTTTTACACTTTCTTTTCTGTGACCGTAAGTGTAATATGTGATATTGCCGGTTTCGTTGCTATATGTCAACGACAATTGGGATGTGCATATTTACTTACGTTGATGACATGCGATGTTATATGTTGCTGGATATGTTATATTGGATCGTCGTCTTTGAATAGCCGGGGGTTTTTATGTGAGATGAGTGTTTTTCATTTTCATTCATGTAAAAAAAAAAAAAAACTTATATGTAATATTCTTTTATTGGGGCACTTCCAGGTTGCGGAAGATGTCACCGTTGATGTATATTATTTACTTTTCCGCACTAGGATAGACCCAAGGAGGGGAGCACAAGTAACCGGGTTCTAGGGTCCAGTGGGAGACCAACTTGAGGAGTCGAGTCCGGGTCTCCTAACTCTAGAATTGGTAGGGTTGCTTGCCGCTCTCGTAGGGGTCTAGGGGTGTGGGTTTGGCTATTCATCGCGACCGTGGAATCCGTGTTTTATATTGGCTCGTATTGAAAACACGGACGTCCTAGTATATCCAATATTTCATATGATTCTTCTGCTGCGATATCTGTGATGTGATCATGTGATGTTCTGTGATAGATACAGTATATAGTATATATGATATATTATATAGGCGTTACTTATGTTTTACACCCGCGCTAGCCCTGCCCTGCTCTGCCGTTAGTTACCTAACCTAACGGTGCACGAGGGGACATCGAGGCGAATGCGGATGGCATATGTGTACGTCGTATTTATCTGTGATATTTAGGTACTTAAATGATGGGACTTCATTAATATGATTAATGAAATAAAAAGAAACCTAAGATGTTGTAGAATCGAATTTCAAAATTAAAACAGGTAGCTACAGTTCTTGCTTTGCACAGAGGTATATGTGATATATCCTGCACCTTATTCGATGAGGAAAGGACCGAGATCCCTTCACCGGGAGTGACTCCTTTAGCAATAACTGGCAGATGCTACACACTCGGTTTGTCTTTTGATTGCTTTTTAGAGTTTTTGCTTTGCACAGTGATATATATGATATATCCCGCACCTCATTCGACGAGGAAAGGACCGACGATCCCTACACCGGGAGTGACTCCTTTAGCAAAACTAGAAAAGCCTCAAAGACACTCCATTTCAAAATTCATTTGATTCTACAACGATATCAAGTTCATTACGCAATAGGTTTTCAGAAAAACCTGTCGTAGCCCTCCGTCATTTCGGATAAGTACTAGTTAGTATTCGTGCTGCGGTTGTTTGGCATGCGTCAAGGCGTAGTGTACGGTAGCTAACTAGTGCTTATCTGCTAGCATACGATGCGATTGGCTTAGGGTATTCGTACGGCGTTGTTTGGCATGCGTCAAGGGTTGTGTGGGTGGGTTTAATTCAATCAAGAAATGTACGGGTTGAACTTGACTAGCAGACTATGGGTTGTTTGGCATGCGTCAAGGTCAAAGCGAGCTAGGGGCAAAATATTATCGGGAATTTCAAGTGTTGAAATTTGCAATGAGATTGCATACCTTCTATGAGATAGTTGGACCCCGATACCCGCTGTGAGTAAGAGTTACTCCTGGGAGAGTTTTATACATTACAATTAGCCGATCAAGTAGGTGTCTAGAAAGGTGTCAACGGGGTTACGCCTCTGGGAAAATGAGGTTTACAGTAATTAGGTTCGTGCGAAAGCACGGGGAACCTCCCTCAAAGTACCGACACTGTCCTGGCTGAAAGATTGGCGAACTTGTAGTGTGTAATTAATCCCGGCTAGTCTTTCCTTTTAGGGTTTGAAGGAAGATTTGATAAAAAGCAGTGGGAGCCATCCTGATTAGATAAAATAATAACCAATCTATTCTTGCAAGAGCGCACGCTGAGTGTTTTCTTCTCTCTCTCTCCAGGTAGCGACCATATCACGCCTTAATCAAGATAATAATACGGATTATTGACCGAACCCGCTTGTTATACTGAGCTGGGGAACGTTGGTCCCGCTCCACCTTATAATTGTTATAAGACAGAGCAGGAAATTGGGGATTACCAGAATTCCCGTGCCGCCCAAACGAAGAGAGTGCATGCTGATGCATCATCTTCGGGTGTGTTCGTTATAAAGAACTGTTTCTCTGTATCCTTTACGTCCTGGGTATGTGATACCAGATCAGGATCCCAGATATGTAATCTGTTACATAGGGCTACAGATAGGTAGAGAACTGAGAACGGGTGATAAGTTTCATGAGGCAGAAAACGGGGCAAGAGTTGCAGCCAAGTCTGTTGGTCACTGTCACCCTGTATTACCAATACATTGATTCTGAACGAATGTTATTAGATACCGAACCTGATATACAAAATCATATCAGTCTCTTTATCAGTAAAGAAATGATAAAATTTTGTATTGTTGGATAATGTTTTGAACATTTCCTATATCAAAAGTTGATCGGTTCAGGCACGTTATCTAAAAGCGTTGATGTTCTAAATCAAACGACAGTTCTTTAGTATACAGAACACACACAAGAGGAAGAGTTCAGATATGAACGAATCCTACTTGAGGTATTGTAGACTAGGTCAGATCAATGTGACCCGACTAGCTAAAGTTACACCTAGATGCATATTTAAATCAGTTTGAATTTACATCTTGTGAAACTTGCCAGTCATGTCACAAAGATATCATGACCATAGCCCTGTTTATTGGAAACAGAGAAAGAGTTAGTGAACTCTTAGGATGATACATGATGATGTATGTAGGTCCCCAGTCTACACATGCCAGGACCGGTTCTTTATACTTCATTACGTTCTCTGATAATCTCTTAAGATTCAGACATATGTTCCTGTTGAAACACAAGTCTGAACCTTTTGAGATATTCACAGAATATAAGTTAGAAGTAGAGAACCAAAATACGGGTATAAGTATTATGTCCTATGATGAGGAGAATACTTGTGCACGGAAATCCTGGATTATTCTAAAGGAGAATGAGATTCTCTCTCAGCATTACTCCTCCGAATACACCATAGCGAGATGGTATATCGGGGTGGAGCAATTACACCCTATGTGATAAGGTGTGCTCTATGATGAGTAATACTGAGTTACCTGTTTCCTTTTGGGAGTTATGCGCTTGAGAAGCTGCATACCTATTGAATAGGTTCGAATCAAATCAGTTACCTACCACTTCATATGCGATATGGAAAGGGAAGAGCCCATGTCTTAAGTTAGTTAAGATTTGGGGTTGTCTGGCCTATGTCTAAAAGGCAAAATCCGGACAAGCTCGAGGCAAGGTCTGTTATGTAGGACTGGAAATGTTCCAGCTATACAAACTGCAGCAGATGATTTGATAGAACCAAAGGATTCAGTAGATTCCAACGAACCTCAGCCTCTCCGCCGATCTAATAGGGTTCCTCACCCACCTGAGAGATACTTCGGTTTCTCTATGACAGTGGGAGCGAGGATTGCATCATGAGATGATGACCCAACTAGTTTCGAGCTGGCCATCAGGAGTAAGACTCTGTAAGAATGGCTGGATGCTTAGTGATCTGAGATGGAATCCTTATACACCAACAAAGTATGGACTTTGGTTGCTATATCTGAAGGGTTAAATCCCCATCAGGAGCAAGTATATCTTGAGAAGATTACTTGGTGTAGATGGAAAAGTTGAGACTTTCAAAACTAGACTTGTTAAAGCTTTTCGTCATCGACCAGGCGTGGATTATGATGAAACCTTTTTCTAAGGAGCTATGCTTAAGTCCATCCAGATCCTACTTACCACGGCTACATACCATGACTACGATCTCTGGTGGTTGGGTGTCTTGACTGCTTTTCTAAATAATGATTTGGAAGAGAGCGTCTATAAGTACACAGCCAGAGGGCTTCGTAGACAGTGGGAGCAGAGGAAACGTGTGCAAGATGTTTTATAGGATGAAGCAGGCATCGCGGAGTTGGAACATCTGTTTTGATGGATAAGTCAAAGAGTTTGACATCATCAAAATGGTAGATGAACCTTGTATAAACAAAAAGGTAGTAGGGAGTATAGTGATGATCCTCGTAGAGTACGTGGATGACATACTCATGATAGGAAAGGAGTTTCCTATGCTACGCTCGATCAATCTCTGCTTATCACTATGATTCTCCATATAGGATCAAAATGATACCTACTAAATCCTGGATTTTGGATCTATGAGATAGATCTAAATGGATGTTAGGCTACTCACTAGCTGTAGTGAGATGGTATCAACCGATCCTGGGGAGAATCACTGGAAAGGTTCCAGGGTGATAAAGACGACTGAGTGTCAGTCGTAGGCATTGTCTTTACCCTCAGTAAAGGGACGGTATGTTGGAAGAGTTCCAAGCTAGATACCGTGACATACTAGACGATAAAGGCTGGATACATCGCTTCTTAAGATGCTACCAAAGAGGCTGTTTGGGTGTATATTGGTTCATGAGATGAACTATGTTCCTCCCATTTTGTGACAATGGAGTTGTGGCTTATGCCAAGGAACGCTGGTCCCATCAGTAATCCAGACATATTCTAAGGCAGTATCACTTGATCATGGAGATGGTTGATCTCCAGGGAGATCGAGGTTAGGAGAGTAGACTCAGAGAAAAACACAGCGGATCCACTCACAAAGGCCTGTTCCCAGAGAGAGACTTTTATGGGATGGTTGAGTATGAGATACTGCAACCACTGCTACAGATGACCCTAGTGCAAGTGGGAGATTGTTAGTTATATGTATGCCCTAGAGGCCATTACTGTACATAGGATGTATATTGTAGTGGATGCTGGGACATATATAGGGAGGACTTTCTTGCTCGACATGATAGTATGCTATCTGGTTACCCTTTACCTTAACGTGTATGCTGATTGTCTCTCTGTTACATGTTGGTAAAGCCCTTAGGATCTGTACTTGATTACCTGGACTATGATGCGGATCATACTAGTGGGGACATGGTAGTCTATAAGTACATCCTTCAAAGTCCCTAGTCGTGGGTGTATCGAGACGGGGCATCGATATACCAGAGTAGACTAGCGTATACCTTCTCGACCCATATAGATGGGCGATGGATGATCCCATATCCATTGGTGTTTGACATCAGAGATGATATACGGGTGCTCAGTAGAGACTGGGTACACTGGACGGACTCGCCGAGAACTCCCAGATGGTATTATACCTCACGTCAGATGGCAGTTCTCTGGTGACACTGGTACAGAGTAGTCTGTTGATCCGAGATCGTCATAGAGTCTTGTGTGGTTCCCACTGTGCTTTGATTTCCATCTTACCACGTCCAAGAGGGCGTGCAAAACGGTGGTTTTTGGGTACAGTCCCGAGTCACATGGAGGCAATGAGCGATAGGAGGGGATTCGTCTCTCCCGGTATAGGGGGTTGATGTTGCGCTGTGTTCGATTGGCTATAACAGGAAATCCCTGGCCAGGGTTGCTGAGATTTACTGGTAAGTGTTACCAGTAGTTTCTCGAATTGTTATAGACCTCATATCGACACGACTTATTGAGCTATTGGGGTCTGACGTTTACCACCCCTAGGCAAGATATGCGACATATCAGACGATCAGACCGGACTGTACGGTAGTGTTACTGGTCGGATTCACTGGAGTGTGAGCGGGCTTGCTCGTCGATCTTCAGATCGCTCAATACCCGGGTGGCCGTTACGTTTAGCAGACCGCTTACGGCTTGTGGGTGCTTGATATGATCATCACCTGCTGCCGGCGTATTGACGAGTCTTTAGAGTCCTACACAGAGATTTCCTGGCTCAAGCGAAACGAAATAGGAGCGCATATGAGATATGTGCGGGACCGAGAATAATACCAGTATGTGATACTGTATTCGATTCTCGCGATGTGACATTGATCGGTTATATGCGATATAGCCGGGTTATCGGATCAAGTGTTGATTCGATAAGTTGTTACTAATGATACTAGTCGGTTATATGCGATATGACCGGATCGTTAAATCAAGTGTTGATTTAATGATTTAATGCATAATTATATATTTGATATATTACTTTGCATTAAATAGTATCGGTTCACTTTAAATGGATTTTCTCGCTCAGGTGTGCACATTGTATATTCGATATAATTTTGTGCACTTGCTTGTATCATGTTTGATGATACATGCCTTGTAGGGTTCCTAGGCACTCTAGTGAGGTCTCACAAGGCATCGAACATGCCATTTTCAAAAATTCTAGGTGCCGAGAGACCCGACTACGGATCGTTTGCTAGAAATCTAGGCGAAAAAGCTAACTAGTTAACACTTAACTAAGAGATACGGAAATACAACCTTTGTAGATCCGGTCCTCCACCTCCACGGCTCCGAGATGAGGTCGTCTCCGCTGTCCAAAAAGAATCCGGGCTCTAGCGTCGACTTCATCGGAGAATAAGCGAGCTAGGTCGTCGATGTCCATGCCGAAGATGATCTACGTCGAAGCATCGCAAGATCAAGCTCTCACTTCACCAAGTGAAGAAACTTGCGAAGGAAACACACTCTACTACTTGGCAAGAGGTAGAGGATGAAGAAATAGGAAGTGGGTAGACTTTAGATTTGGATTTCTCACTCATATCATCAATCCACCATTGATGTAGTCTAGGTTTTTCTTCTTGAGTTGAAGGAAGAAGAAGAAGAAATGATATGATAAGATAATTAAAAAAGAAAAGAATAATCCATTCTTATCATAAAATAACCCAAGTTAAGTGTAGAGAATTAACCAAGGTTAAAGAATGGTTAGGGTTTTGGAGATGAGACAAAAATGGTTGCATCATCAAAGCTTCATGAAGCTTCAAGTGCAAACAAAATAAGCCACCATTTTTCTCTCATTTCTTTTCCTTTTTCCAAAAATAAAAAGACTAATTAATGAATAAGCAAAACCCTTAACCATTTAAATAACTTTGGTTAAATTCTTTACACATAACCTAGCAATCATGCATCATCAAACATGATACAATAAAGTGCACAAAATCATATCGCATATGCAATGCGCACACCCGAGTGAGAAATTCCATTTTAAAGTGAACCGATACTAGTTGATGCAAAGTAATATATCAAATATATTATTATGCATTAAATCATTAAATCAACACTTGATTCAATGATCCGGTCATGTCGCACATAACCGACTGGTATCATTAGTAACAACTTATCGAATCAACACTTGATCCGATAACCCGGCTATATCGCATATAACCGATCAATGTCACATCGCGAGAATCGAATACAGTATCACATACTGGTATTATTCTCGGTCCCGCACATATCTCATATGCGCTCCTATTTCGTTTCGCTTGAGCCAGGAAACCTCTGTGTAGGACTCTAAAGACTCGTCAATACGCCGGCAGCAGATGATGATCATATCAAACATCCACAAGCCGCAAGCGGTCTGCTAAACGTAACGGCCACCAGGGTATTGAGCGATCTGAAGATCGACGAGCAAGCCCGCTCACACTCCAGTGAATCCAACCAGTAACACTACCGTACAGTCCGGTCTGATCGTCTGATATGTCGCATATCTCGCCTAGGGGTGGTAAACGTCAGTCCCCAATAGCTCGATAAGTCGTGTCGATATGAGGTCTATAACTATTCGAGAAACTACTGGTAACACTTACCAGTAAATCTCAGCAACCCTGGCCAGGGATTTCCTGTTATAGCCAATCGAACACAGCGCAACATCAACTCCCTATACCGGGAGAGACGAATCCCCTCCTATCGCTCATTGCCTCCATGTGACTCGGGACTGTACCCAAAAACCACCGTTTTGCACGCCCTCTTGGACGTGGTAAGATGGAAATCAAAGCACAGTGGGAACCACACAAGACTCTATGACGATCTCGGGTCAACAGACTACTCTGTACCAGTGTCACCAGAGAACTGCCATCTGACGTGAGGTATAATACCATCTGGGAGTTCTCGGCGAGTCCGTCCAGTGTACCCAGTCTCTACTGAGCACCCGTATATCATCTCTGATGTCAAACACCAATGGATATGGGATCATCCATCGCCCATCTGTATGGGTCGAGAAGGTACACGCTAGTCTACTCTGGTATATCGATGCCCCGTCTCGATACACCCACGACTAGGGACTTTGAAGGATGTACTTATGGACTACCATGTCCCCACTAGTATGATCCGCATCATAGTCCAGGTAGTCAAGTACAGATCCTAAGGGCTTTACCAACATGTAACAGAGAGACAATCAGTGTACACGTTAAGGTAAAGAGTAACCAGATAGCATACTATCATGTCGAGCGAGAAAGTCCTCCCTATATATGTCCCAGCATCCACTACAATATACATCCAATGTACAGTAATGGCCTCTAGGGCATACATATAACTAACAATCTCCCACTTGCACTAGGGCCATCTGTAGCAGTGGTTGTAGTATCTCATACACAACCATCCCATAAAAGTCTCTCTCTGGGAACAGGCCTTTGTGAGTGGATCCGCTGTGTTGTCCTCTGAGTCTACTCTCCTAATCTCGATCTCCCTGGAGATCAACCATCTCCATGATCAAGTGATACTGCCTTAGAATATGTCTGGATCACTGATGGGACCGGCGTTCCTCGGCATGAGCCACAACTCCATTGTCTCACAATGGTAGGAACGTAGTTCATCTCATGAACCAATATACACCCAAACAGGCTCTTTGGTAGCATCTTAAGTAGCGATGTATCCTGCCTTTATCGTCTAGTATGCCACGGTATCTAGCTTGGAACTCTTCCAACATACCGTCCCTTTACTGAGGGTAAAGACAATGCCTGCGACTGACATTCAGTCGTCTTTATCACCCTGGAACCCTTCCAGTGATTCTCCCCAGGATCGATTGATACCATCTCACTACAACTAGTGAGAATCCTAACATCCATTTAGATCTATCTCATAGATCCAAAATCCAGGAGTTAGTAGGTATCATTATGATCCTATATGGAGAATCATTGTGATAAACGGAGATTGACCGAGCGTAGCATAGGAAACTCCTTCCCTATCAAGAGTATGTCATCCACGTACTCTACGAGGGTCGTCACCATACTCCCTACTACCTTTTTGTATATACAAGGTTCATCTACCATTTTGATGATGTCAACTTCTTTGACTAATCCATCAAAACAGATGTTCCAACTCCGCGATGCCTGCTTTATCCTATAAAGCATCTTGCACACGTTTCCGCTGCTCCCATTGTCTACGAAGCCCTCTGGCTGTGTACTTATAGACACTCTCTTCTAAATCATCATTTAGAAAAGCAGTCAAGACACCCAACCACCAGATATCGTAGTCATGGTATGTATCCGTGACAAGTAGGATCTGGACGGACTTAAGCATAGGTACGGGAAAAGGTTTCATCATTATCCACGCCTGGTCAATGACGAAAACCTTTAACAAGTCTAGCTTTGAAAGTCTCAACTTTTCCATGTACACCAAGTAATCTTCTCAAGATATACTTGCTCCTGATGGGGATTTAACCCTTCAGATATAGCAACTAAAGTCCATACTTTGTCGGTGTATAAGGATTCCATCTCAGATCGATAAACATCCAGCCATTCTCACAGAGTCTCACTCCTGATGGCCAGCTCGAAACTAGTTGGGTCATCATCTCATGATGTAATCCTCGCTCCCACTGTCATAGAGAAACCGAAGTATCTCTCAGGTGGGTGAGGAACCCTACTAGATCGGCGGAGAGGCTGAGGTTCGTTGGAATCTACTGAATCCTTTGGTTCTATCAAATCATGTGCTGTAGTTTGTATAGCTGGAACATTTCCAGTTCTACATTACAGACCTTGCCTCGAGCTTGTCCGGATTTTGCTTTTAGACATAGGCCGGTCAACCCCAAATCTTAACTAACTTAAGATATGGGCTCTTCCCTTTCCATATCATATATGAAGTGGTAGGCAACTGATTTGATTCGAACCCTATTCAATAGGTATGCAGCTTCTCAAGTGCATAACTCCCTAAAGGAAATAGGTGACTCAGTACTACTCATCATAGAGCACACCATATCATATAGGGTGTGATTGCTCCGCCCCGATATACCATCGTGCCATGGTGTATACGGAGGAGTAATGCTGAGAGAGAATCTCATTCTCCTTTAGAATAGTCCAGGATTTCCGTGCTCAAGTATTCTTCTCCTTGATCACATCAAAGGACATAATACTTATACCAGCTATTGGTTCTCTACTTCTAGCTTATATTCTGTGAATATCTCAAAAGGTTCGGACTCATGTTTCAACAGGAACATAGGTCTGAATCTCGAAAGATCATCAGAGAACATAATGAAGTATAAAGAACCAGTCCTGGCATGTGTAGACAGGGGACCTACATACATCAACATGTATCATCCCAAGAGTTCACTAACTCTTTCTCTGTTTCCAGTAAACGGAGCTATGGTCATCTTATCTTTGTGACATGACTGGCAAGTTTCACAAGATGTGAATTCAAACTCATTTAAATATGCATCTTTATGTAACTTCAGCTAGTCGGGTCACATTGATATGACCTAGTCTACAATGCCTCAAGAAGGATTCGTTCATTTCTGAACTCTTCCTCTTGTGTGTGTTCCATATACTAAGAACTGTGGTTTGATTTAGAACATCAATGCTTTTAGATAACGTGCCTGAACCGATCAACTTTTGATATAGGAAATGTTCAAAACATTATCCATCAATAAAAAATTTTATCGTTTCTTTACTAATAAAGAGACAGATATGATTTTGCATAACAGGTTCGGTATCTAATAACATTCGTTCAGAATCAATGTATTGTAATACAGGGTGACAGTGACCGACAGACTTGGCTGCAACTCTTGCCCCGTTTTCTGTCTCATGAAACTTATCACCCGTTCTCAGTTCTCTACCTATCTGTAGCCCTATGTAACAGATTACATATCTGGGACCCTGATCTGGTATCACATACCCTGGACGTAGAGGATACAGAGAAACAGTTCTTTGTAACAAACACACCCGAAGATGATGCATCAGCATGCACTCTCTTCGTTTGGGCGGCACGGGAATTCTGGTAATCCCCAATTTCCTGCTCTGTCTTATAACAATTATAAGTTGGAGCGGGACCAACATTCCCCAGCTCAGTATAACAAGCGGGTTCGGTCAATATTCCGTATTATTATCTTGATTAAGGCGTGATATGGTCGCTACCTGGAGAGAGAGAGAAGAAAACACTCAGCGTGCGCTCTGTCAAGAATAGATTGGTTATTATTTTATCTAATCAGGATGGCTCCCACTGCTTTTTATCAAATCTTCCTTCAAACCCTAAAAGGAAAGACTAGCCGGGATTAATTACACACTACAAGTTCGCCAATCTTTCAGCCAGGCCAGTGTCGGTACTTTGAGGGAGGTCCCCCGTGCTTTCGCACGAACCTAATTAATGTAAACCTCGTTTTCCCAGAGGCGTAACCTCGTTGACACCTTTCTAGACACCTACTTGATCGGCTAATTGTAATGTATAAAACTCTCCCATGAGTAACTCTTACTCGCAGCGGGTATCGGGATCCAACTATCTCATAGAAGGTATGCAATCTCATTGCAAATTTCAACACTTGAAATTCCCGATAATATTTTGCCCCTAACCTCCTATGACCTTGACAAAGGCCAACAAACCATAGGATGCTAGTCAAGTTCAACCCGTCATTTCCTGATTGAATTAAACCCACCCGCACGGCCCTTGACAAAGGCCAACAAGGTCGCACGACTACCCTAACTCAATCTGCATCATATGCATAAGCAGATAAGCACCAGTTAGCTACCGCACACTGCGCCTTGACAAAGGCCAACAAACGCAGCACGAATACTAACTACTACTTATCTGAAATGACGGAGGGCTACGACAGGTTTTTCTGAAAACCTATTGCGTAATGAACTTGATATCGTTGTAGAATCAAATGATTTTAAAAATGGAGTGTTTTTGAGGCTTTTCTAGTTTTGCTAAAGGAGTCACTCCCGGTGAAGGGATCGTCGGTCCTTTCCTCGTCGAATGAGGTGCGGGATATATCATATATATCACTGTGCAAAGCAAAAACACTTAAAAGCAATCAAAAGACAAACCGAGTGTGTAGCATCTGCCAGTTATTGCTAAAGGAGTCACTCCCGGTGAAGGGATCTCGGTCCTTTCCTCATCGAATAAGGTGCAGGATATATCACATATACCGCTGTGGAAAGCAAAAACTGTAGCTACCTGTTTTATTTTGAAATTCGATTCTACAACATCTTAGGTTTCTTTTATTTCATTAATCACATTAATGAAGTCCCATCATTTAAGTACCTAAACATCACAGATAAATATGACGTACACTTATGCCATCCGCATTCGCCTCGATGTCCCCTCGTGCACCGTTAGGTTAGGTGACTAACGGCAGAGCGGGGCAGGGATAGCGCGGGTGTAAAACATAAGTAACGTCTATATAATATATCATATATACTGTATACTGTATCTATCACAGAACATCACATGATCACATCACAGATATCGCAGCAGAAGAAACATATGAAATATTGGATATACTAGGACGTCCGTGTTTTCAATACGAGCCAGTATAAAACACGAATTCCACGGTCGCGATGAATAGCCAAACCCACACCCCTAGACCCCTACGAGAGCGGCAAGCAACCCTACCAATTCTAGAGTTAGGAGACCCGGACTCGACTCCTCGAGTTGGTCTTCCACTGGACTCCAGAACCCGGTTACTTGTGCTCTCCTCCTTGGGTCTATCCTAGTGCAGTAAAGTAAATAATATACAAACGGTGACAACTTTCGCAACCTGGCTCTGATACCACTGTAGGGTTCCTAGGCACTCTAGTGAGGTCTCACAAGGCATCGAACATGCCATTTTAAAAAATTCTAGGTGCCGAGAGACCCGACTACGGATCGTTTGCTAGAAATCTAGGCGAAAAAGCTAACTAGTTAACACTTAACTAAGAGATACGGAAATACAACCTTTGTAGATCCGGTCCTCCACCTCCACGCCTCCGAGATGAGGTCGTCTCCGCTGTCCAAAAAGAATCCGGGCTCTAGCGTCGACTTCATCGGAGAATAAGCGAGCTAGGTCGTCGATGTCCATGCCGAAGATGATCTACGTCGAAGCATCGCAAGATCAAGCTCTCACTTCACCAAGTCAAGAAACTTGTGAAGGAAACACACTCTACTACTTGGCAAGAGGTAGAGGATGAAGAAATAGGAAGTGGGTAGAATTTAGATTTGGATTTCTCACTCATATCATCAATCCACCATTGATGTAGTCTAGGTTTTTCTTCTTGAGTTGAAGGAAGAAGAAGAAGAAATGATATGATAAGATAATTCAAAAAGAAAAGAATAATCCATTCTTATCATAACATAACCCAAGTTAAGTGTAGAGAATTAACCAAGGTTAAAGAATGGTTAGGGTTTAGGAGATGAGACAAAAATGGTTGCATCATCAAAGCTTCATGAAGCTTCAAGTGCAAACAAAATAAGCCACCATTTTTCTCTCATTTCTTTTCCTTTTTCCAAAAATAAAAAGACTAATTAATGAATAAGCAAAACCCTTAACCATTTAAATAACTTTGGTTAAATTCTTTACACATAACCTAGCAATCATGCATCATCAAACATGATACAATAAAGTGCACAAAATCATATCGCATATGCAATGCGCACACCCGAGTGAGAAATTCCATTTTAAAGTGAACCGATACTAGTTGATGCAAAGTAATATATCAAATATATTATTATGCATTAAATCATTAAATCAACACTTGATTCAATGATCCGGTCATGTCGCACATAACCGACTGGTATCATTAGTAACAACTTATCGAATCAACACTTGATCCGATAACCCGGCTATATCGCATATAACCGATCAATGTCACATCGCGAGAATCGAATACAGTATCACATACTGGTATTATTCTCGGTCCCGCACATATCTCATATGCGCTCCTATTTCGTTTCGCTTGAGCCAGGAAACCTCTGTGTAGGACTCTAAAGACTCGTCAATACGCCGGCAGCAGATGATGATCATATCAAACATCCACAAGCCGCAAGCGGTCTGCTAAACGTAACGGCCACCCGGGTATTGAGCGATCTGAAGATCGACGAGCAAGCCCGCTCATACTCCAGTGAATCCAACCAGTAACACTACCGTACAGTCCGGTCTGATCGTCTGATATGTCGCATATCTCGCCTAGGGGTGGTAAACGTCAGACCCCAATAGCTCGATAAGTCGTGTCGATATGAGGTCTATAACTATTCGAGAAACTACTGGTAACACTTACCAGTAAATCTCAGCAACCCTGGCCAGGGATTTCCTGTTATAGCCAATCGAACACAGCGCAACATCAACTCCCTATACCGGGAGAGACGAATCCCCTCCTATCGCTCATTGCCTCCATGTGACTCGGGACTGTACCCAAAAACCACCGTTTTGCACGCCCTCTTGGACGTGGTAAGATGGAAATCAAAGCACAGTGGGAACCACACAAGACTCTATGACGATCTCGGGTCAACAGACTACTCTGTACCAGTGTCACCAGAGAACTGCCATCTGACGTGAGGTATAATACCATCTGGGAGTTCTCGGCGAGTCCGTCCAGTGTACCCAGTCTCTACTGAGCACCCGTATATCATCTCTGATGTCAAACACCAATGGATATGGGATCATCAATCGCCCATCTGTATGGGTCGAGAAGGTACACGCTAGTCTACTCTGGTATATCGATGCCCCGTCTCGATACACCCACGACTAGGGACTTTGAAGGATGTACTTATGGACTACCATGTCCCCACTAGTATGATCCGCATCATAGTCCAGGTAGTCAAGTACAGATCCTAAGGGCTTTACCAACATGTAACAGAGAGACAATCAGTGTACACGTTAAGGTAAAGAGTAACCAGATAGCATACTATCATGTCGAGCGAGAAAGTCCTCCCTATATATGTCCCAGCATCCACTACAATATACATCCAATGTACAGTAATGGCCTCTAGGGCATACATATAACTAACATGCCTTATGGTTAAGTGTTAAGAATTAAACTATAGTTAAGTGGGTGATTAAGGTTTTTGATTTCATTTTATTCATTTATCTTTTTGGAAAAAGAAAAGGCAAAATGAGGAAAATGGTTGCTTTTTTTTGTTCATTCATGAACCTTCATGAAGACTTTGACTTTTTGACCATTTTGTCTCATGCTTAACCCTAACCACTCACTTAAACCTTAGTTAACTCTCTACATCTAACCATGGTTCAATATATGATAAGGATTGATTTTTCTTTTAAATAATGATATTCTTATCATATATTTTAGCTTCTTCTTCTTCTTCCTTCAAGTGAAGAAAAGTTTGACCATCAATGACAACTTGATGAAATGAGTGAGAAATCCAATTCTAAAGTCTACCCACTTCCTATTTCTTTATCCTCTACCTCTTGCCAAGTAGTAGAGTGTGTTTCCTTCATAAGTTTTCATGGCAAGGTGAAGGTGGAGCTTGATTTAGCGATGCGTCGACGTAGATCATCTTCGGCATGGACATCGACGACCTAGCTCGCTTATTCTTCGACGAAGCCGACGCTGGAGTCCGGATTCTTTTCGGACAGCGGAGGGGACTTCGTTGCGGAGCTATGGAGGTGGAGCACCGGATCTACAAAGGTTGTATTTCCGTGTCTCTTAGTTAATTGTTAACTAGTTTCCTTTTCGCCTAGAAATCTAGCAAACGATCCGTAGTCGGGTCTCTCGGCACCCGTAAATTTTTATATTGGCATGTTCGATGCCTTGTGAGACCTCACTAGGGTGCCTAGGAACCCTACACAGATGGCTTCTTTTGCGGCATCAGATGCAGCGATATATTCCGCTTCCATAGTCGAGTCAGCAACGGTTTCCTGTTTGGAACTCTTCCAACACACCGCCCCTCCGTTGAGGGTAAAGACAAAGCCCGACATGGACTTAGAATCATCTTTGTCACTCTGGAAGCTGGAGTTAGCAAAGGCCTCGATCTGGAGGTCTTTTCCGCCATACACCAAGAACATCTCCTTAGTCCTTCTCAGGTACTTGAGAATGTTCTTTACCGCTATCCAGTGTTTCTCCCCATGGTTTGACTGATACCGGCTTACTACACTCAGTGCATAATCTACATCGGTCTGGTACATAACATCGCATACATTATAGAGCCTACCGCAGAAGCGTAGGGTATAATAGACATGCGATCTCTTTCCAAATCAGTCTTGGGAGACATCTCTTTGGAGAGGGTGATCCCGTGACAAGCCGGTAGATTACCGCGCTTGGAATCTTCCATACTGAATCTTTTCAGTATGGTGTCGATGTACCTGGACTGTGAAAGTCCTAATATCCTCTTGGATCTGTCACGATAGATCCGGATCCCCAGAATGTATGAGGCATCACCCAGGTCTTTCATGGAGAACCTGTGTGACAAGAACCCTTTGACAGATTGTAGCATAGGAATGTCATTTCCTATTAAGAGAATGTCATCCATGTATAATACGAGGAATACTATAGTTCTCGCTACAAATCTACTGTAGATGCATGGTTCATCTGGATTTTTGATAAAGCCAAATTCTTTGACCGTCTCATCAAAACAGATGTTCCAACTCCGCGACGCCTGCTTTAGTCCATAGATGGACTTAAGCAACTTGCACACCTTTCCGCTGCTCCCACTCTGAATGAAACCCTCTGGCTGGTCCATATAGACACACTCCTCTAAATTTCCATTTAGAAAAGCGGTCCTTACGTCCATTTGCCAGATCTCATAATCGTGGAAGGCTGTAATGGCAAGAAGGATCCGAATGGATTTCAGCATAGCCACTGGAGAAAAGGTTTCGTCATAGTCCAAGCCAGGTCTTTGACGGAAACCCTTTGCAACAAGTCTAGCTTTATAGGTCTCAACCTGTCCATCTACACCAATCTTCCTTTTGAAGATCCACTTGCATCCTACGGGTTTTACCCCATCTGGAGCAATGTCCAACGTCCATACTTTGTTGGTGTACATGGACTCCATTTCGGTCCGCATTGCATCCAGCCATTTTACCGAGTCAACTCTATGAATGGCTTGCTGGAAGCTAGTAGGCTCATCACTATCAATGATGCAATCCTCTCTATCCCCGTCTATGAGAAAATCGTAGTATCTCTCGGGCGGATGAGACTGCCTACTACTCCTGCGGAGTGGCGTAGGAATGTCCTGTTCTTTTGAACCCTCTGGTTCTACTAAGCTTTCAGTAATAGTCTGTGGTTCTGGAATTTCTCCCAGTTCTATTTCGCTCCCACTTGTTTCCTTTTCTAAGAACTGGTGTTCCAGAAAATGGGCATTACGAGAAACAATGATCTTTTGTTCCTCTGCGTAATAGAAGAGATACCCCCTGGAGTTCTTTCGGTATCCCACAAACTTGCACAGTACTGAGCGTGCCTCGAGTTTGTCCGCATGCTGCTTTTTGACAAAAGCCGGACATCCCCAGATCTTCAGATATTGAAGATAGGGTTTTTTCCCACTCCATATCTCATATGGTGTGGTAGGCACAGTCTTAGTGGGAACTCGGTTCAAAAGGTATGCAGCTGATTCTAGCGCATACCTCCAGAATGATCGCGGTAACTCAGCGTTACTCATCATGGACCGTACCATATCCAATAGGGTTCGGTTCCGTCTCTCCGATACACCGTTATGTTGCGGGGTGTATGGAGGAGTAAGCTGAGAGAGAATTCCATTCTCTTTTAAGTAATCCAGGAACTCGGCACTTAAGTATTCACCACCTCGATCAGATCTCAGTGTCTTGATACTTTTGCCGGTTTGTTTTTCTACTTCATTCTTATATTCCTTGAATTTTTCAAAGGCTTCAGATTTATGCTTCATTAAGAAGACATGTACGAACCTTGAAAAATCATCCGTGAAAGTAATGAAGTAAGAATAACCGCTTCGGGCATGCGTAGACATTGGACCGCACACGTCGCTGTGTACGAGTCCCAAGAGCTCGCTCGCTCTTACTTCATGTCCAGTGAACGGAGTCTTTGTCATCTTTCCTTTGAGACAGGATTGAAAAGTTGCATATGATTGATATTCGAACGAATCCAAATATTCTTCTGTATGTAACTTGGTCAACCTTCTCTCATTGATGTGACCTAGTCTACAATGCCATAAGAAAGTCTGATTTATTTCCGGAGACTTTCTTTTGTGTGTATTCTGGACATTGAAAATCTGTGGTTGGTTTAATACGTATATACCATTGCTCAATGTACCTGACCCAATCAAGATTTGATTAAGGTGAATATTTACAACATTTCTTACAAATGCAAATTCATAACCTTTTTTAGATAATAAAGATACAGAAATGATATTACAAGTTGCATTGGGTACAAAAAAGCAATTACGCAAAACCAAAACGTGTCCATCTGACAACCCCAGGTGATAGTCCCCTACGAACTCAGCATCCATGCTAGCTCCGTTTGCAACTCTGAGGGTCATGTCACCTGCTTTCAAAAACCTACGCTTTCTCAACTCCTGCAAAGAATTACAGATATGAGATCCTGATCCGGTATCCAATACCCAGGAAGTAGAGTTTATTGATAGACAGTTTTCAATAACATACACACCTGAAGCTGAAGCCGCAACCTGCTTCAGATCCTGTAATCTGGTTTTCCAAGCCCTGCAATCTTTCTTCCAGTGTCCACTCTTATGACAGTAGAAGCATTCTTCCTTATCCACAAGCTTCCCTACTTTCTTTGTTGCTTTTACCTTTCCCTTCGTATCCTTTTTACTAACACCGCCCCTTGGTTTAGCGGGGGCTTTCTTCTTCTTTCCTTTGGCTTTCGCCTTGGACCTAGAAGAAGAAGATCCTCCTACAAACAAAGTGGATGCTTCCCTACCTTTCTATACGGTGCCCTCTGCGCTCCTCAGCATGTTGAGGAGTTCTGAAAGTTCAACTTCCTTTTCTTGCAAGTTGAAGTTCAGGATAAACTGGGCGTAAGTGGAAGGAAGGGACTGGAGAATCAAGTCCGTATAGAGCTCATTCTCCAACGTAGTCCCAAGGTCCGTGAGCTCCTCTATGTAGCCAATCATCTTAAGCACGTGTTCCGCTACCGATGATCAGACGACCAATCTTGCCGAAAACAACTTCTTCGACACTTCGTATCTTACGATACGAGATTGCTCTCCAAACAGTTCTTTTGTATGGAGAAATATAGATTCGAGGTCCATATTCTCGTGCCTCCTCTGATGTTCGTTGTCCATAGAGGCAAGCACGAGGCACTTGGCCTTCGTGCAATCGATCTCCCAAGTCTTACGGATTTCCTTATCCGCGACGCTGGAGGTGGGACAGGGGGAGCTTTGGTGGTAAGAAGATACCCCAGCTTGTCGTAAGTGATTGCCATTTTGACATTCCTGAGCCAATCTTTGTAGTTTGGCCCTGTCTGTATATTTTTATCTAGAAGTAACTTAAGTCCAGTCATGTCTATTGGTCGCTGCAATTAGGAGAGAGGGAAGAAACACTCAGCATGATGCTCTTGCAAGTTTAGAGTGGTTTTTAGTTTGTCTAAACAGGATGGCTCCCACTGTCTCTCGAATCCCTCCTCAAACCATAAAGAAAGAATTAGTCAGGATCAATCTCACCGTACAATACTTACTTAACCGTTCGACCAGGCTGGTGTCGGTACTTCGAGGGAGGTTTTCCAACGCTTTCACGAAGTTCCTTAATTAAATAACCTCTTTTCCCTGTGGGCGTAGCCCCGCTAACACCTTTCTAGACACCTACTTGGTTTATAGCATTGATCGTTAAGTGAGAAATTTCCCGAGGAGTAGCATATACTCACAGTAGGATCGGGATCCAAATATCATCGCGTGACAAAACTGAAGGAATCCTACCAGAATCATCACACTCCAAATGGTATGCAGCGCTAGCAAGTTTCAGTACTTATGAAACTCCCGATGTGGATTTCTGCCCCATACTCTTATGAGCTTGGCGTGAGGTCAAGATGTCATTGTAGGGTTCCTAGGCACTCTAGTAAGGTCTCACAAGGCATCGAACATGCCAATTTAAAATTTTTGGTGCCGAGAAACCCTAGACTACGGATCTTAAACTAGAATTCTAGGCGAAATAGAAAGCTAGTTAACAGTTAACTACTGGGATACGGAAATTACAACCTTTGTAGATCCGGATTTCCGCCTCCTTAGCTCCACGTGGTCATGCCCTCGCTGTCCATCATGAATCCTCGACTCGATCATCGGCTTCATCGGGAAAGCAAGCGGAATAGGTCGTCGGCTTTGTGTCAAAGACGATCTACGTCGAGGTTGCACAAACTCAAGCTCCGACTTCACAAACTTGTGAAACTTGTGAAGTAAACACCCAAAACAACTTGGCAAGAGGTAGAGGGTGAAGAAATAGGAGGTGGGTTCACTTTAGATTTGGATTTAACTCACTAGATCTCAACTTGCCATTAAAGTAGAAAGCTTTCTCACTTTGAGAAGAAGAAGAAGATGAGCTAGTTATGATAAGTTGTGATAAAAAGAAAATAGAAAATCAAATACTTATCATAACTAAACTAGGGTTAAGTGTAGAGAATAAACCATGGTCACTTTAGAGGGTTAGGGTTAAGCATGAGGATAAGGATGGTTAGCAAAGTCAAAGCTTCTTGAAGCTTCAACATAAAACAAGAAATGCCACCATTCTACTCTAAATCTTTATCCAAATAAATGAATAAACAATTAAATGAATAAAGGCATAAATAAAACCCTAATCTCAAGTTAACTATGGTTTAATTCCATACACTTAACAATATGGTCAAGTATCATCAAACATGATACATAAAAGTGCACAATAGTATATCACATATACAATGTGCAAATCAAGTGAGAAAAATCCGTTTAAAGTGAACCAATACTAGTTAATGCAATGCAATATATCAAATATATAATTATGCATTAAATCATTAAATCAACATTTGATTCAATGATCCGGTCATGTCGCACATAACCGACTAGAATCCAATGTATCGATTTATCGAATCAATGATTCGATAACTAGGTCATATCGAATATAACCATTCGAAACATATATCGCGAGAATGAAATGCGGTATCACATACACGCATTATTCTCGGTCCTGCACTTATCTCATATGCGCTCCTATTTCGTTTCGCTTGAGCCAGGAAACCTCTGTGTAGGACTCTAAAGACTCGTCAATACGCCGGTAGCAGATGATGATCATATCAAGCACCCACAAGCCGCAAGCGGTCTGCTAAACGTAACGGCCACCCGGGTATTGAGCGATCAGAAGATCGACGAGCTAGCCCGCTCACACTCCTGCGAATCCGACCAGTAACACTTACCATACAGTCCGGTCTCTTCGTCAGATACGTCGCATATCAAGTCTAGGGGTGGTATACGTCAGACCCCAATAACCCGATAAGTCGTGCTGATGTGAGGCTCGTAACGGGTCGAGAAACTACTGGTAACACTTACCAGCAAATCTCTGATCAGCCCTGGCCAGGGACTTCCCTGTTACGGCCAATCGAGCACAGCGCAACATCAACCCCCAATACCGGGAGAGACGAAACCCCTCCTATCGCTCATTGCCTCCATGTGATTCGGGACTGTACCCAAAGACCACCGTTTTGCACGCCCTCATGGATGTGGTAAGGTGGAGATCAAAGCACAGTGGGAATCACACAAGACTCTATGACGATCTCGGGTCTACAGACTAATCTGTACAAGTGTCACCTGAGAACTGCCATCTGACGTGAGGTATAATACCATCTGGGAGTTCTCGGCGAGTCCGTCCAGTGTACTCAGTTTCCACTGAGCACCCGTATACCATCTCTGATGTCAAACACCAATGGATATGGGATCATCCATCGCCCATCACATGGGTCGAGAAGCGTATACGCTAGTCTACTCTGGTATATCGATGCCCCGTCTCGATACACCCACGACTAGGGACCTAGAAGGATGTACTTATGGACTACCATGTCCCCACTAGTATGATCTGCATCATAGTCCAGGTAGTCAAGTACAAATCCTAAGGGCTTTACCAACATGTAACTATAAGACAGTATAAAGAGACTAGTGTACATGTTAAGATAAATGGCAACCAGATAGCATACTATCATGTTGAGCAAGAAAGTCATCTCTATAAATGTCCAAGCATCCAATATAATATACATAATCTGTACAATACTGGCCTCTAGGGCATACATACAACTAACAATCTCCCACTTGCACTAGGGCCAGCTGCTGTAGTATCTCATACCGAGCATCCCGAAGAGTCTCCCAAACTGTATCTGGGGAATGGCCTTCGTGATTGGATCCGCCGTGTTGTTCTTCGTGTCAACTCTCCTGACCTCGATCTCCCGGCGATCAACTATCTCCCGGATCAGGTGATACCGCCTCAGAATATGCCTGGATCGCTGATGGGACCTGGGTTCTTTGGCCAAAGCCACCGCTCCATTGTTATCGCAATACAAAGGTATTGGATGCTCAATGGATGGAACCACTCCAAGTTCAGTAATGAACTTCTTGATCCAGACAGCCTCTTTGGCAGCATCGTTGGCAGCGATGTATTCAGCCTCCATCGTCGAGTCTGCCACGGTTTCCTGCTTGGAACTCTTCCAGCTAACCGCCCCTCCGTAAAGGGTAAAGACAAAGCCCGACTGCGACTTAGAGTCGTCCTTATCACTCTGGAAGCTGGAATCGGTAAAGGACTCTACTTGGAGTTCTCCGTTACCATACACCAAGAACATATCTCTAGTCCTTCGCAAGTACTTGAGAATGCTCTTCACAGCTGTCCAGTGACTCTCTTCAGGATCAGCTTGATACCTGCTCACTACACTTAGTGAGTATGCTACATCGGGTCTGGTACATAGCATCGCATACATGATAGAGCCTACCGCCGAAGCATAGGGTATCCCTTGCATGCGAGCTCTCTCCAAATCAGTCTTGGGAGACATCTCTTTGGAGAGAGTGACTCCAGAGATCGTGGGCAAGTTCCCACGCTTGGACTCTTCCATACTAAACCTCTTTAGTATGGTGTCAATGTACCTGGATTGGGACAATCCCAAAATCCGTTTGGATCTATCTCTATAGATCCTGATCCCCAATATGCAGGAGGCATCACCAAGATCTTTCATTGAGAATCTTTGTGATAAGAAGAGCTTGACCGATTGCAGCATAGGAATATCATTTCCTATCAAGAGTATGTCGTCCACGTACAATACGAGGAAGACAACCTTACTCTCTGCCACCTTCTTGTAGACACAAGGTTCATCTGGATTTTTGACGAAATCAAACTCTTTGATAACGACGTCAAAGCAGATGTTCCAACTCCGCGATGCTTGCTTTAATCCATAAATGGATTTAAGCAGCTTGCACACCTTCCCGCTGCTCCCACTGTCTACGAAGCCCTCTGGCTGAGTCATGTACACGCACTCTTCTAAATCACCATTTAGAAAGGCGGTCTTAACATCCATTTGCCAGATTTCGTAGTCATGAAAGGCAGCAATGGCAAGCATGATTCGGATGGATTTAAGCATAGCCACTGGAGAAAAGGTTTCGTCATAGTCCACACCTGGTCTTTGACGAAAACCCTTTGCTACAAGTCTAGCTTTGAAAGTCTCCACTTTCCCATCTACACCAAATTTCTTCTTGAAGATCCACTTGCTCCCAATGGGTTTTACCCCTTCAGGAGCAACTTCCAAAGTCCTTACTTTGTTGGTGTACATGGAATCCATCTCGGACCGCATAGCATCCAGCCATTTCACTGAGTCCCTACTCGTGATGGCCTGCTCGAAGCTAGTTGGGTCATCATCCTCCATGATGCAATCCTCGCTCCCACCGTCCACGAGAAAACCGTAGTATCTCTCAGGTTGGCGAGGAACCCTACTAGATCGGCGGAGTGGCTGGGGTTCATCGGGAACTACGGAATCCTCTGGTTCCACCAGATCTTCTGTTGTAGCTTCTGCAGCTGGAACCTCTTCCAGTTCTACCTCATGACCACTAATCTCTTTTTCAAGAAATTCCTTTTCTAAAAAGGTGGCATGCCGAGAAACAAACACTCTTTGTTCCTCAGGGTGGTAGAAGATATACCCTTGAGAATTCTTGGGATATCCTACAAATTTGCATAGAACAGACCGTGCCTCGAGTTTGTCCGGATTTTATCGTTTGACATAGGCTGGACAACCCCATATCTTAACATAGTTAAGACATGGTCTCTTCCCTTTCCATATCTCATATGGAGTGGTAGGCACTGATTTGGTGGGGACCATATTCAGTAGATGTATGGCTGTCTCAAGCGCATACCCCCAGAAGGAAATAGGTAACTCAGCTGTGCTCATCATAGAGCGCACCATATCTAATAGGGTGCGGTTCCTTCGTTCTGATACACCGTTGTGCTGTGGTGTATATGGAGGAGTCAGCTGAGAGAGAATCCCATTCTCTTTTAGGAAGTCCAGGAATTCATTGCTCAAGTATTCACCTCCTCGATCAGATCGAAGGATTTTAATACTCTTTCCGGTTTGGTTTTCGACTTCTTGTTTATATTCTCTAAATTTCTCAAAAGCTTCAGACTTGTGTCTTATTAAGTACACATGTCCGTATCTTGAGAGATCGTCAGTGAATGTAATGAAGTACGAAGAACCATCCCTGGCATGTGTAGACATGGGACCACATACATCACTATGTATCAGTCCTAAGAGTTCGGTAACTCTTTCTCCGTGTCCCGTAAACGGAGTCTTGGTCATCTTGCCTTTGAGACATGACTGGCAAGTGTCATAAGATGAAAATTCGAAAGGTTTCAAATATCCATCTTTATGCAACTTAGCCAGTCGTGTCACATTGATGTGACCCAGTCTACAATGCCACAAGAAGGATTCGTTGAGTTCAGAACTCTTCCTCTTGTGTGTGTTTGTTATGCTCAGAACTGTTGATTGATTTAGAACATAAATGCCATTGCACAACGTGCCTGATCCAACCAACTTTTGGTCACGGAAAATGTTCATAACATTGTCCTGTAATACAAAATTATATCCCTCTTTACTTAATAAAGAAACCGATATAATGTTGCATATCAGGTTCGGCATGTAATAGCATTCGTTCAGAACCAATGTATTACCAGTTGGTAATATAAGGTGATATTCCCCGACAGTCTTAGCTGCAACAATTGCACCATTTCCAACTCTAATGTCTTTATCACCTTCTCCAAGTTCTCTACCTTTCCTTAGCCCATGTAACTGATTACATATATGGGATCCCGACCCGGTATCCAATACCCAGGACGTAGAGCAAATGGAGAAACAGTTCTCAGTAACGAACACACCCGAAGAAAATGCATCAACATGTACTTTCTTCATTCGGGTGGCATGGGAATCCTGGTATTCCCCTATATCCTGTTCATTCCTATAACTCTTATAAGAAAGAACGGAACCAACGTTCCCCAGCACAGTATAACATGCGGGTTCGGTCAATACATCCATATTATTATCTTTATTAAGGCATGAAATGGTCGCTACCTGGAGAGAGAGAGAAGAAAACACTTTAGCGTATGCACGTGCAAGATCAGATTGGTTATTATCTTATCTAATCAGGATGGCTCCCACTGCTTTTTATCAAATCTTCCTCTAAACCCTAAAAGGAAAGACTAGCCGGGATTAATTACACACTACAAGTTCGCCAATCTTTCAGCCAGGCCAGTGTCGGTACTTTGAGGAAGGTCCCCCGTGCTTTCGCACGAACCTAATTACTGTAAACCTCGTTTTCCCAGAGGCGTAACCTCGTTAACACCTTTCTAGACACCTACTTGATCAGCTAATTGCAATGTGTAAAACTCTCCCAGGAGTAACTCTTACTCGCAGTGGGTATCGGGATCCAACTATCTCATAGAAGGTATGCAATCTCATTGCAAATTTCAACACTTGAAATTCCCGATAGTGCTTTTGCCCCTAGCGTGCTATGACCTTGACGAAAGCCAACAAACCACAGCCCGCTAGTCAAGTTCAACCCGTACATTTCTTGACTGAATTAAACCCACCCGCACGACCCTTGACGAAAGCCAACAAAGCCGTACGACTACCCTAATCCAGTCGCATCATATGCAGCAGATAAACAGCACATAGCTACCGCACACTACACCTTGACGAAAGCCAACAAATGTAGCACGAATACTATATGTAATTTATCTGAAATGACGGAGGACTACGCAGGTTTTTCATAAAAACCATGAGCGTAATGAACTTGATATCTTTGTAGAATCAAATAAAGTTTTGAAATGGAGTGATTTTGAGGCTTTTCTAGTTTTGCTAAAGGAGTCACTCCCGGTGAAGGGATCTCGGTCCTTTCCTCGTCGAATGAGGTGCGGGATATATCATATATATCACTGTGCAAAGCAAAAACGCAAAAGCAGTCAAAAGCAAACCGAGTGTGTAGCATCTGCCAGTTATTGCTAAAGGAGTCACTCCCGGTGAAGGGATCTCGGTCCTTTCCTCGTCGAATGAGGTGCGGGGTATATCATATATACCGCTATGCAAAGCAAGAACTGTAGCTACCTGTTTTATTTAAAATCTGATTCTACAACATCTTAGGTTTCTTTCCTTTCATTAATCACATTAATGAAGTCCCATCATTTAATACCTAAACATCACGGATAGATATGACGTACACTTATGCCATCCGCATTCGCCTCGATGTCCCCTCGTGCACCGTTAGGTTAGGTAACTAACGACAGAGCAGGGCAGGGCTAGCGCGGGTGTAAAACATAAGTAACGTCTATATAATATATCATATATACTATATACTATATCCATCACAGAATCACAACACAGATATCGCAGCAGAATAAACATATGAAATATTGGATATACTAGGACGTCCGTGTTTTCAATACGAGCCAGTATAAAACATGGATTCCACGGTCGTGATGAATAGCCAATCCCACACCCCTAGACCCCTACGAGAGCGGCAAGCAACCCTGCCAATTCTAGGGTTAGGAGACCCGGACTCGACTCCTCGAGTTGGTCTCCCACTGGACCCCAGAACCCGGTTACTTGTGCTCCCCTCCTTGGGTCTATCCTAGTGCAGAAAAGTAAATAATATACAAAGGGTGACAACTCCCGTATCCTGGAAGTGCCCCGAATAAAAGAATATTACATACAAGTTTTTACATGAATGAAAATGAAAAACACTCATCTCACATAAAAAAAACCCGGCTATTCAAACACGACGATCCAACATAACATATCCAGCAACACATAACATCACATGTCATCAACGTAAGTAAGTATGCATACCCCAATTGTCGTTGACGTATAGCAACGAAACCGGCGATATGAACATACTACACTTACGGTCACAGAAAAGAAAGTGTAAAACTACAACAATTGGAATCCGCAACTACTTTAGACATCACATGCCTAACAGTTATAAATCCCGCATTTTAGTCTCATTATCGAAAACTCTTTTCAATATCGTATGGGACTAAACTGCTAGATTTATAACATTCATCCAGTTATCTCATAACTGTTTGTGAATTCCAATTATTGTATCCAATTCCGGATAAATAGAATATATCAAACTTTCCGATCGAACATTCGAACACCCAAGTTTTCCCGACACCGATCAACACATGAAATAGGTTCAAAGACATTCACTTCATACCTCAGTACCAACGGTCCAGCCGTAGAAGGGTCAAGCCAACGCCTCACATGTGGCACGTCGTACTGCCCTAAACCCGAAGGTTCAAAGGGCAGTTCAAGACGGTCACATAATCGAGTTAAGGTTTGTGTCTTCTAGAGGGACCATCGCGTTACTTGCACTACTCAGAACGTCTTTTAACCACAGAAAAATCCAACACTTGGAATTATTCCGGCAGGGGAAAACCTGTGTATTTATATCCGGTCGAACTCTTTAACATATTCTACAGTTATCTGGAAAAACACTTAAACAAAGTTTGATATTCCGATCGAATTCATCGATTCCCAATATAACCCCAGAGCACTCAACCTTTAAATTAATTTAAAAATACCCAGAAAACTCACCAGAATTTATCAGGTATTACTGTGCAGAGAAAATTGGATGACGTCACTATATGGCCGCGGAACAGCGGCAGAAGCCATGCTTCTGCCGCTCTTCCTCGGTCCAAGTAACTGTTCATGGGAAAATTTTTATATCGTAATTCTTGTATTTCCTTGGTGAATTTTTTAGGCATTTTTAATATGAAAAAATCCCAGATTTATGAAAATGTCCAGAGAGCTCTAAAGTATTTGGGTTTCGTGTTCGTTCGGACTTCAAACTCCGTCTAGACTTCGCCTAAGGCTCTAGCTAGGCTCTGATACCAGTGTAGGGTTCCTAGGCACTCTAGTAAGGTCTCACAAGGCATCGAACATGCCAATTTAAAATTTTTGGTGCCGAGAAACCCTAGACTACGGATCTTAAACTAGAATTCTAGGCGAAATAGAAAGCTAGTTAACAGTTAACTACTGGGATACGGAAATTACAACCTTTGTAGATCCGGATTTCCGCCTCCTTAGCTCCACGTGGTCATGCCCTCGCTGTCCATCATGAATCCTCGACTCGATCATCGGCTTCATCGGGAAAGCAAGCGGAATAGGTCGTCGGCTTTGTGTCAAAGACGATCTACGTCGAGGTTGCACAAACTCAAGCTCCGACTTCACAAACTTGTGAAACTTGTGAAGTAAACACCCAAAACAACTTGGCAAGAGGTAGAGGGTGAAGAAATAGGAGGTGGGTTCACTTTAGATTTGGATTTAACTCACTAGATCTCAACTTGCCATTAAAGTAGCAAGCTTTCTCACTTTGAGAAGAAGAAGAAGATGAGCTAGTTATGATAAGTTGTGATAAAAAGAAAATAGAAAATCAAATACTTATCATAACTAAACTAGGGTTAAGTGTAGAGAATAAACCATGGTCACTTTAGAGGGTTAGGGTTAAGCATGAGGATAAGGATGGTTAGCAAAGTCAAAGCTTCTTGAAGCTTCAACATAAAACAAGAAATGCCACCATTCTCCTCTAAATCTTTATCCAAATAAATGAATAAACAATTAAATGAATAAAGGCATAAATAAAACCCTAATCTCAAGTTAACTATGGTTTAATTCCATACACTTAACAATATGGTCAAGTATCATCAAACATGATACATAAAAGTGCACAATAGTATATCACATATACAATGTGCAAATCAAGTGAGAAAAATCCGTTTAAAGTGAACCAATACTAGTTAAAGCAATGCAATATATCAAATATATAATTATGCATTAAATCATTAAATCAACATTTGATTCAATGATCCGGTCATGTCGCACATAACCGACTAGAATCCAATGTATCGATTTATCGAATCAATGATTCGATAACTAGGTCATATCGAATATAACCATTCGAAACATATATCGCGAGAATGAAATGCGGTATCACATACACGCATTATTCTCGGTCCTGCACATATCTCATATGCGCTCCTATTTCGTTTCGCTTGAGCCAGGAAACCTCTGTGTAGGACTCTAAAGACTCGTCAATATGCCGGTAGCAGATGATGATCATATCAAGCACCCACAAGCCGCAAGCGGTCTGCTAAACGTAACGGCCACCCGGGTATTGAGCGATCAGAAGATCGACGAGCTAGCCCGCTCACACTCCTGCGAATCCGACCAGTAACACTTACCATACAGTCCGGTCTCTTCGTCAGATACGTCGCATATCAAGTCTAGGGGTGGTATACGTCAGACCCCAATAACCCGATAAGTCGTGCTGATGTGAGGCTCGTAACGGGTCGAGAAACTACTGATAACACTTACCAGCAAATCTCTGATCAGCCCTGGCCAGGGACTTCCCTGTTACGGCCAATCGAGCACAGCGCAACATCAACCCCCAATACCGGGAGAGACGAAACCCCTCCTATCGCTCATTGCCTCCATGTGATTCGGGACTGTACCCAAAGACCACCGTTTTGCACGCCCTCATGGACGTGGTAAGGTGGAGATCAAAGCACAGTGGGAATCACACAAGACTCTATGACGATCTCGGGTCTACAGACTAATCTGTACAAGTGTCACCTGAAAACTGCCATCTGACGTGAGGTATAATACCATCTGGGAGTTCTCGGCGAGTCCGTCCAGTGTACTCAGTTTCCACTGAGCACCCGTATACCATCTCTGATGTCAAACACCAATGGATATGGGATCATCCATCGCCCATCACATGGGTCGAGAAGCGTATACGCTAGTCTACTCTGGTATATCGATGCCCCGTCTCGATACACCCACGACTAGGGACCTTGAAGGACGTACTTATGGACTACCATGTCCCCACTAGTATGATCTGCATCATAGTCCAGGTAGTCAAGTACAAATCCTAAGGGTTTTACCAACATGTAACTATAAGACAGTATAAAGAGACTAGTGTACATGTTAAGATAAATGGCAACCAGATAGCATACTATCATGTTGAGCAAGAAAGTCATCTCTATATATGTCCAAGCATCCAATATAATATACATAATTTGTACAATACTGGCCTCTAGGGCATACATACAACTAACAGTCATAAGTCACATGTCAAGTTCTACCCATCATTATCCAGGTTGATTTGAACCCACCCGTACCTACCCTTGACGTAGGCCAAAATGGCAGTATGGCTGTCCCAAACCAACGCATTCTATCTATGCAACAGATAAATATCCGGTAGCTACCAATCACTATGCCTTGGCGTGAGGTCAAAATACATAGCTTGAATACTACCGAATATTTAACTGAAATGATGGAGGGCTATGAATGGTTTTGGCTAAACCCTGATCGTAGTGAACTTGATATAATCGATGGAACGAGATAGCTTTTAAAAGGAGTGGCTCAAGCTCCGCATTTAAAAGTTGGTTTTTGAAAAGAACCGAGTGGTTTTCAAAGTGTTCCAACGACTTTTACTTGGTTTATTTTCTTGCATTAGTTCTTTTAATGCGTCCCATCATTTAATCCTACCATTGCAGAAAACAACCAAAATATGACGTACGCTTATGCCATTCGCATTCGCCACGGGGCCCGTCATTACCCGTTAGGTTACTTAACTAACGACAGAGCGGGGGCTGGGCTAGCGCGGCTGTAAAACATAAGAAACGCCTAAATAATATCATAAATAGATATATTGCAATGATTGCCATTTTAGATCACAGATGAACACATTGGATATACTAGGAATCCGCAATTCGTACGAGCCTGTAACGAAAAGCAGATTACACGGTCGCGGTGAATAGCCAAACCCCACCCTAGACCCGTACGGGTGCGGCAAACTACCCGCCAAGTACCCGAAGCGAAGCAACCTCCCTCAACTCGTGAGTAGGCCACTCGGCACTTCGAGATACCTAGTAGTTTGTGCACCCCACCTTGGGTCTATCCTAGGAGCAAAAACAGTAAAAAGAAATTATACAATGACGGCTACAACCCCGACCCGGTTGTGCGGCCATATAAATAATATTACATCAATTTACAAATTTACATGAATTGAAAGAAAAGAAAACTCTCGTCTCATAACCCCCGGCTATTCACCCGCGACAATCCAATGAATTCATATACACATACCAGCAACATTAAAGATCACAGATTTGTATAACCCCCACTAATCAACATATAGCGATTAGCAGACGTTCAATACAAATATCACATCACAAATATAAACCCGTCAGCTTAAGTCATTAGAAACTCGATCAAAATACGGTTTTTAAATCCCCAAAAAAAAATTTTTCTTTCTGGAAAATCTGGGCTGGAAAAACATATTCCAAAAATCCCAAAATACCCCATAGACCCCACTGCAAGAAAAATGGTCCACGGCCGAGTCAACTCGGCCGCGGAACCGGGGCAGGAGCAAGCTCCTGCCGTGTTTCCGCGGCGCTTTGATCGGCTCTCTGGACCGTTTTTCTACAGTGAGATCTAAAAACCCTGAGTCAAATTTTAAGGCATGATTTATTATTTTTACAGCACTTTAAAAATCGACAGAAAGTTTGATTTCCGGGTGTATTTCGCGACTTTTTCTCCGATCGAATTTCTACTAACTTTGCTAACATGTTAGATAGTGTTTAACCTATCTCTGATACCACTGTAAGTCCATGCTACCGCTCCCGGTACTTACGGGCTTGCGGAAATGATGAAAAACAATTTTTCTAGAGTTGGTAATATGGACTCAAACCGGATCTTTGTTAAACTATCTATTTAACAACCTAACTAGGAGTTGTTTAACTACTCGGTTAGGGGGTTATACCTTTCTTGAACTCCTTCTTCTTCAACTTGTGTGGTGTACAGACCGGCCTTTCCTCGTCGTCTTCTTGCGCCGAAGATGGATCCACCCGAAAGCTTCTACCTTTGGCTTCTTCTTCGAACTTGAAGAAACTAGATCACTCGGTTTGCTAAACCTTATGAACTAGGATGAGTAAAGAATTGTTTTGGTGTCTTTTTATCTCTAGGGCAATAAGTCTCAACACATGAGAATGGTTTGCCCTTGAGGTAGAGAGATAGCAAGAGGAAGAGGGTGAGAGCTAGAGAAAATGAGAGAGCTCAAGAGAGAGAATGCTAATGAAAGAATGAGCCTCACTTTTCTCATACACCCTCTCATAATCCAAAAGCATCATGATAACAAGCAATCATAATTGAGTATATTGTAAAGGTTATTATCATGATAAATGACACTATCATTTCTTGCATTAAATGCAAATGATGAACAAAACAAGCAAGCATAAGTCAATGCAACCAAATGATGGCCATTGTCATGATGGTGGTCAACAAGTCCAATCTAGTCAACCGGTGAACAAAAGTTAACAAGTCAACTAGGTCAACCTTTCAACCCTAACCATGTCACTATAATACTCAATTAATATTATTGTTAATCATATGTCTTAATCTCATTAGGGTTTGACAAAAGTCAACAGTCAGCAACCCTAATGAGAATCCTCTGCCTCTGTTTCTGTCAACTATGCATACACACCCGTATCCGCGTTCCGGAGAACACGAATACAAACGAGATAAAACCAATCCCAAAACGTATACTAGGATCTGGCTTAAACCAAAACCCGCTAGTGTTAACTGTCCGGAAACTGAACGTGCACAAGTGCACGGATGTGACCGAACCCTGTCGCAAAACCATGCGACCTTTCGCAAAACCATGCGACCTCTACTCTTTTGCCTAAAGGCGAATAGCTTTCTGTGTGGGACTCTAAAAACTCGACACTACGCTGGCAGTGGGTTTAACCACAGACCGCAAGCGGCACTAGCTGTGCATAACGGCCCCCAGGTAGATGCCGATAAGAAGACGGACGAGGTGAAACCCATCTGAACTCCTACTGAGCCTGAATGTGACAGTCTCCATACTGTCCGGTCTGTTCGTCTGATACATCGCATGGCGGGCCTAGGGGGTGGTGAACGTCAGTCCCCTAATAGAGGTACAAGTCGTGTCGGAGTGAAGCCCAGAACACCCTGGGATAACACTAGAAACCTACCAGTATATCTCGCTTGCCCTGGCCAGGGACTACTCGTGTAATGGCTCTCCTAGACATAGCGCGATATCAACCCCCAATGCCGGGAGAGACGAATCCTGTCTAACCGTCACTGCCTCCAAGTGCTTTAGGACTGCACCCAACTACTACCTGTTTGCACGACTCCTTTGAGCCGTGGTAGGGTAGTAATTAAAGTACAGTGGGAACACACTCGAGGCGAAGTGGCAGTGTCAAGTCAGCGGACTAAGCTGTACTCATGTCACCTGGGAACTGATAACTGACGATAGGTATAATACCAACCAATCAGTTCCCGAAGAGTCCTGTCCAGTATACTCGTAACCTAACGAGCACCCGCATACTATCTCAAGTACGACGTACTGACGGCTGTGGGACAGACCGTCTCCCCTGCTGGGATGAGAAGCGCATACGCTAGTCTACTCCGGAGTATCGATGCCCTATCTCGATAGTCCTGCGACTAGGGACCTGCTTAAGGATGTGCTTGTGGATTACCCAGCCCCCACGAGTGTGACTGCTATCACAACGCTGGTAATCAAGCAAAGATCCTAAGGGCTCTACTAATATGTATAAGCAATATGCTAAAAGAAACACATGCACATATTAAAGTAGAAACAAACCAAGTAGCATACTACCATTTTGAGCAAGATTGTCTATACAACTGTGAGTATCCCAAGCTTTCATTAAGTAATAAACAAACTAGTATGATACAGTAATGGCCTCTAGGGCATATACACTAACACTATCTGCTCGGATAGATCGGCTCGCGTCCATCTTGGATGCGCTCATTCGTGTCCAAACGGCCGAGCAAACTCCCCAGGTCTCTGCTCCCCCACCTCAGGACCAGGACCCCTACAGAGGGAGAGAAGACACTTCCCACGACGGCACGACCGAGCACCGCCTCCCTGTCTCCGGCGAACGCAGATCCCCTGCGGCGACCAATTCAATGACCCGTTGGGCGCCACACAGCTCAACACCGAGGTCTCTCGCCAGAGCACCCCGCCCTGAGGCCCGTCGCGCTCCTGTCTGTCACGTCCCGAAAGTACGGAACATGACCGGCACTTAAACTACGAAACGTCTCGAGGCGTACATAATCTAAGTAAACCGAAAACCCAGAAATCCAAACCAAGAAAAGTAGTAGAGTGAAGGAAAACCAATTTAAATCAAGTAGTTTTAATAGTATAAGCCGAATTATGCGTTTTTAAAAACATCAAATATTTCCTGAAAAATTCGGCAGAGTCTCCTTTGAAAATACTGGCCCCCAAACAGGATACAACATGAATAGTATACGAAAATAAAAAAAAGGCATCCCTAAGCGGGAGCTAGCTCTTCGTCAATCGACGGTCACAACCACACAAGCAATATAATATACAACGCCAAGGGCGAGGATTAAAACTCAAAAGGACACTCAAAACCACAAGAAATCCGCAGAAATATACGCGCGACTCTAAGGTCGATAGAATAACATCACTGGTCTCTATCTCAAAAATAAATACATGTTTGGTTGATGGAACTTCTAGATACAACGGAATAATGATATACAAGATATAATGATGGGTACGATACAAATAAACCCACCTACTAGCAAGTCACCCGAACCAAACTGGTACCGATGCGGCTAGATCAGGAAGGAATATAATACTGAGCAAAGAAATGTACATCCTAAGGCTTCTTAAGTGGAGTAGCGTATCGTAAGTATGCCGCGGAACATACCCACGGTACGTCACTCTACTTTAGTCACCTATTCCATCAACCAAGGGTCATCCTAACGCTCCGATGGTAAAACCTAACGCTCTGATACCAACTTTTTACAGAAACCCCCCTTATTTTACCGTTTTTTTCGAAATTTCACCGAAACGATTTTCAAAATTAAATATCAAATCTATATATGTAAATAACTGAAGGAAATGAATGCCAAATATATTCAGGTACTGTCCTCTGACTAGTCCTGTCCAGTACGAAAACACATAGCAAATATCATAAAACGTACTGCTCTAAGAAATCAATCACAAATATATATGAATACTACGTGCGTCAGGTGCGCACGGAAATCAAAATCTATAAATGTGCCATACATGTGCACAGAAACAACATCTAGGTGCAACGGGTGTGCACACAACATCAGTCATAGGCAACGTGTGTGCCTGACAGCAAAATCAGGTGCATCTGACATGTACGAAAAATCCCGATTCAGTGCATCTAGTGTGCACCAAATCGCATCTCATAACAGGCGCCCAACATGCTCTAAAAATCCAAATCTGGTGCATCCATCATGCACAAAATCAACTCAACTGTATGAAACCCATAAAATCATAAACATGAGAAACCAAATCACGAAAACGATGTCAAGTGCAACAACTGTGCAAAATCGTAAATACTCAGTAGGTGCAACCATGGTCCATGAAAACAAATATCATGAAACTCAATCATCAAAATCAATCATGTGAATAGATCACCCAAAATACCTAAAATCAAGTATGGCGGAATAGTCCCGCTCAAGCACATCCTCCAAGAATCTCTGGCCAACTGTCGTGGTCACTCATAGCATGTCTCGTCGACGATCCTGAACTCTGGCTTGCCGGCGTGCGTAACATGACCACTCCTGGGTCCAAGTCTTCTGGTAATTTATTCCAGAAAGGTCCTGTCGAGGTCTCTCCTAAATCATGTCTCTGCCGAACTGTCCGGAAGTCATCGTCCTTTACTATATCTGTTTCTTGTTCCGGAACGGCTGCATACTCATTGCGACTCCTTTAGGAAGGTATATCCAAGCACAATGCCTCGGCATGTGTATCGCATCTCTGATGTCGGCGGAGTGGAACGTCATCTTATCCAGATCTTGTACGGACCTCTTTACTCCACTTTTCTCTAATGTCGACTGCTTCAGACTCGTCTTGTCGTGGCTTCATGGACTGAGCTCCAACGGCTATCCTCGTACCTGGAGTCTCCCCAAATGCATCTCACCACCTAGCATCCGAATTAAGTCGAGCCATCTGATCGAGTCGTCAAAACCTCATAATCCCCCAAGAGCTCAACATCTTGGGCACAGTTTAACAGTATCGAGTACATACCACAGCATCGGTGGTCCAGCCGTAGAAGGGCAAACCCAAGCCTCACTAATGGCGCCGTAGAACTGCCGCAAACCCGAAGGTTCAAAGGCTTTCACACGGTCATTAAGTCGAGTTAGGGTTTCATTCTTCTAGAAGGACCATAGAATTGCCTGCATGTCTTTCCGACTACTTTAAACTTGGAATAATAGGTTTCTGACATTCGATCGTCTCTGTCGACTCCCAACGTCTCCGCGTGAAGTCGTTTCTAGCTGGAATCAATTTATCTGATGACCTCGCATCGGTAAGCGAACGATCCACACGTCCTAGTCATTCTTCCTTGGTGACTAGCGGCCTTCTATAATCTCTTAGTACAACCTCGTACTGCAATAGCTCCCACATCTGGGGCGATATATCGTCGTTCACAGCAAAAACTGGTTCGCTCATCTGCACGCTGAACCGTGCCTCAATAACTTCAATGGTCATCTAAATATGGCTGGCCTCTACCGGTGGCTCAATCCTCTGGTGCTAATCTGCACGTCCAAGCAATCTCATACGGCGATCCATCCAATGCTCGTGGCGCAAAACACAATCAAAAGACACCTCTCTACAATCGGGTGTCGCCGGAATCACGCCCTGGTCAGTCCTCGTTCGTGACGAGCTCGTGCTGACCGCAACTCTAGCCGTTGCTCTCCCTACCCGTAATCGTGGCAGCAAAACCAAAATGGTACCGATGAGGCTAGATCAGGAAGGAATATAATACTGAGTAAAGAAATGTACATCCTAAGGCTTCTTAAGTGGAGTAGCGTATCGTAAGTATGCCGCGGAACATACCCACGGTACGTCACTCTACTTTAGTCACCTATTCCATCAACCAAGGGTCATCCTACGCTCCGAAGGTAAAACCTAACGCTCTGATACCAACTTTTTACAGAAAACCCCCTTATTTTACCGTTTTTTCGAAATTTCACCGAAACGATTTTCAAAACGCTACACTGTCCCTCCTGAGGAGGTGTCAGTCAGCTCGCTTGCACCAGGGCATTACCGGCACCCCCTCCCGCGACGGGGTCGCGCGGACGGGACTCACCACAGTAGCTTAAAGACGACCTCGCCAGGGGACCTAAGGAACCTCATCGAACGGAACCGGGGTCGTGGCCAAGCGCAGGTTTCCGACAGTAGGGCCAAAAATTAGAGTATGCCAGATCATCGGGATACCACGGCCGACTCGACGCCCTCGAAAAGAAGATCGAAGGCATGCATCGGGAAAATCGTCCTTCAAGCGACGGGGCTAAATATGCCGCCGACTCACTTACGAAGTCCTTCACCAAAGAGCTACTCGCCGTCCACGTCTCCTCCTGGAACAAGCTCCCGAAGGTCTCCCTCTTCGACGGGAAATCCGACCCGAAAGACCATTTGGACACATTCACAGCCGGGATGAGTTTCCAAGACTATTCCGATACCGCGCAATGCCGCGCATTCCCCGCCACTCTCATCCGCTCTGGAAGAGACTGGTTCCGAGGACTCGCGCCACACTCAATCTCCACCTTCGATGAGCTGGCCATCCAGTTCCTCGGTCATTTCGTCGGGAACAGACGGCAGAAGCGGACCGTTGATCATCTCTTCACCATAAAGAGCGACGACAAAGAATCCTTCAAAGTATACGTCACCCGCTTCTACAATGCCCTCATTGAGGTTCCAGAGCATCAGGACGAGACGGTCATTACGGCCCTTAGGTCGGGTCTTAGGCATAAGGAGTGGCTATGCTCCTTTGCATTAGCGCAACCTAAGACCATGGCCGAGGAAAAGGGATGGACCGAACGTGAGATCCAGCTTGAGTCCGAGGTGAATGCCAACCTGCCCCGGACAGAGCAAGCTGATCAGAAGAAAAGGGCCAGGGAAGAGAAAAAGAAGATTGAGCGGCCAAAACCATACTCCCCGAAGTTTCAGGAATACACCCGCTCAACGTCTCCCAGACGGTACTGTTGGAGAAGGCTAAGGGTGAGAGGTTCTTCAAACTCCCCCCAGTCTCGAATAGGGTGGTGATTAGTCGAAAATATTGTATTTTTAACACGGCAATTTCCCTATCATTTGCACTCATTTAGAAGTGTACGGTATTCATATTTCACATATTAGCAAAACTGTCGCAAAATATCAGATTGCATGTATAAGACTATAAAACCGACACTATAAAGGAAATTGACCGCATTTCATGGCATCGCATCATCTCTATATTGCGCAACACTTGTTTTAAGATCTGTGCAGGAAAACCCAGAAGAAAGGCCAAGAATTTATTCGGTACCGATCAAATATTACGCCAACTCAATGATTTCAATTCTGATATCAATACAAAGGGACAAATAAAATTCAACATATCAGATAAAGCCCCAAATGTCATTCCAAGACCACACCAGAGAGACCATAGCCCAAGCTTCCAACTTGGCCGCGGAACCGCGGCCGGAGCTTGCTTGCGCCGCGGTTCCGCGGTGGATTATCGACATCATCCCTTCAGATTTGCACCAAAACTCCTAGCTCAGCTCTTACACTTCAAGAAGACACTCCAAGTTCCAGAAGACTCCAGAGACTTCTGCCAGATCAGCAAGCTTTGGAATCAACACTAAACTAGCCTATCATTCTAGAAACTTCTCCCTAAACTCTAGCTTAAACCCTAAGCTAACTCCTAACAAACTCCTTCTAGAAGCCTCAACAAACTTTTGGAGGGAATTGTAATTTCAAACCTAGACCTAGGGTTTGAGAAGTCTATAAATAAGACCCTAGGCTCACTTGTAAACCATCATGGAAAAATCTCTCCATTAGTTCATTTTAGTAGCCAATCTAAATCCATTCACTCTCTTCATCTTCTTCCACAAGTCTAGTGAGAGGACTTGTGTGAAACCCTAACCCTAATTCCAATCAAAAGCCAAGGTCCCGAGTACCCATCAAGCAAGAAGCCTTGCAACCTTTTATGAGCCGAGCCGATCTTCAACAGAGCAAGTGGTCCAAGCCGATCCGCGACTCATGGAGCCGAGCGACGCCAAATCGACAATTTAGTTCTTCCTCTTGTAGTTCTTGAGCGACTGTAATCAAATTGTTGATATAAATAAAAGGTGATATTCTTTTTATCTTGTTTTCTTTAAATTCTTGCATCATGATATCTTTTCAATTCTTGAATGCTTTCTGTGTGATGATGTTTGAGTAATACTCCGCTCGTCGAGGAGTCGAGACGATCAATAGAATGATGATGTAATATATCTTAAATCGATTCTTGAGTCCTACGAGTTTTGTAAACCCTAGCAAGTTCAAGAATCGACGACCCAATTCGTTGCGATGCTTTCTTGATTGATATCGCTCGAGATTGGGGAGTTACGATCGTTTCTTGAAATTGTTAGAGGCTAGAATGTGAATGATATCTATGAAAGAACAAGGGTTAAACGATGAAACCCTAGTTTCACGAGAAAGCCCTAACTCTCATCGATCATCATCGATCTAGTATCAATCCTTCAAAGGACAAGAACACGAAATCTTGAGATTACATCACGTCTATAGATCCGATCGATTCCTACGAGCCTCATTTAGATTCTTGACATTTGATTGGAAATATCATCGAAACCCGATTCTCGATTGTTTATCATTTTCTTGATTCTTGAATAGAATAGTGACACTTGAAACAATTGATAAATCTTGAATCATGTTTTCTTTACTTTTCGATTAACTTTTCAATTCAAACAAATTAAACATAGAAACGAATCGCACAATCCCTGTGGACGATCCGCACTCGCTTACGATCTACAATCGACACCGTAATTGATTGCGGTCAAATATAATTCTTTGATTGTGAATTTTATTCAATATTACCGACACATAGAAACTTATTCGCTTTATTCGATTTACACAAACAAGAAATTATTACCATCAAATGGAACCGTTATCAGGGATCATTTGATTCGATACTTTTACATCCAATCAATCGAATTTTATATCAATCAGGTGGCAAAGCGTTCCCGGGGCCCCTACTGCGCTTTCCACAGGTCGCAGGGCCACTCCACCGAGAACTACAAACAGCTCCGAGACTACATCGAGGAATTAATTCGCTCGGGGCACCTGGAAACTAACTTATGAGACAAGCGGCAAGCCGACTATGAGCAAGAGCACCATCCTTCTCCCGGTGAGTTGACAATCACCCAAATCATGGTCGTGTCAGCGGGGTGTACGACGGGAACTAAAGAGGCGCGGCACCCCTTATCGATCGAGGGGACTGGCAGCCAACCAAGGAAGGTTAGACCGAACATCGCAAAGCCGAGCAGCGACCCCGCTCGGTCCATCCTTAGCAGGCAACTCTTTGCCCTCCCGTGCTAATGATCAAAGCCCTCATCAAGAGGCAACCGAGCAGCAACCCTTCTCGGTCCATCCTTAGCAGGCAACTCCTTTCCCTCTCACGCTAAGGATCGAAGCCCTCACCAAGAGGCCACCGAGGATCTTCCCTGCTCGGTCCATCCTTGGCTGCTAATCTCCTACCCAACAACTCCAAGGATCAAAGCCCTCACCAAGAGGCCACCGAGCAGCTTCCCTGCTCGGTCTATCCATGGGTAGTAATCTCTTACCCAACGACCTCAAGGATCAAAGCCCTCATCAAGAGGCAACCGAGCAGCAACCCTGCTCGGTCCATCCTTAGCGGGCAACTCCTTTCCCTCCTGCGCTAAGGATCGAAGCCCTCATCAAGAGGCCACCGAGCAGCTTCCCTGCTCGGTCTATCCATGGCTGGTAATCTCTTACCCAACGACGCTAAGGATCAAAGCCCTCACCAAGAGGCTATCGAGCAGCTTCCCTGCTCGGTCTATCCATGGCTGGTAATCTCTTACCCAACGACGCCAAGGATCAAAGCCCTCATCAAGAGGCAACCGAGCAGCTGTAGGGTTCCTAGGCACCCTAGTGAGGTCTCACAAGTGATCAAACATGCACAAATCAAATTTTACGGGTGCCTACAAACCCTAATACGGATCGTTTACTAGATATCTAGGCGAAACAAGCATGTAATCGAATTAAATGCTAAGGGAAAGTGACAACAACCTTTGTAGATCCGGTCCACCACTTCCTAAGCTCCGCGATGATCTCCCTCCGCTGTCTAAATCGAATCCCGAGCTCAAGTATCGGCTTCGTCGAAGAAATGGGCGGGCTTGATCGTCGGTTCGATGCCGAAGATGATCTACGTCGAGGCATCACAAGAACGAGCTCCGCCTTCGCCAAGTCAAGAAACTTGTGAAGACAACACACTCTACTACATGGCAAGTAGTAGAGGATGAAGAAATAGGAAGTGGGTAGACTTTAGATTTGGATTTCACACACTTTTTCATCAATCACCATTGATGTAGCAAGCTATCTTCTCATGGAGGAAGAAGATGATGAAGAAGAAGAATATGATAAGTATATAGTAAATGATAAATAAATCAATACTTATCATTTACTAACCCTTGGTTAGTTGTAGAGAATGTACCATGGTTAACTTGAATGGTTAGGGTTAAGGAAGAGACAAGAATGGTGACTTGGTCAAAGTTTCAAGAAACTTCAACTAAAAACAAAACTAGCAACCATTCTTTTTCTCTTATCATTTTCTTTTTCTAAAATAAACAAAAAGAATAAATAAAAGAATGAGAAATTAAAAAATAAAACCCTAATCATAAACTTAACCATGGTCTAATTCTTTACACTAACCCTAGCTTGCATGTATCATAAAACATAATACAATCATGTGCACAAAATATATCACATATACAATGTGCACAAACCAAGTGAGTAAATCCATTTAAAGTGAACCAATACTAGTTAATGAAAAGTGATATATCAAATATATAATTATACATTAAATCATTAAATCAACACTTGATTCAATGATCCGGTCATATCGCATATAACCGGCCAGTATCCAATGTATCGGCTTATCGAATCAATCCTTGGTTCGATAACTAGGTTATATCGCATACAACCATTCGACACATTCGTCGCGAGAATGGAATACAGTATCACATACACGAATTATTCTCGGTCCCGCACATATCTCATATGCGCTCCTATTTCATTTCGCTTGAACCAGGAAACCTCTGTGTAGGACTCTAAAGACTCGTCAATACGCCGGCAGCAGATGATGATCATATCAAGCACCCACAAGCCGCAAGCGGTCTGCTAAACGTAACGGCCACCCGGGTATTGAGCGATCAGAAGATCGACGAGCAAGCCCGCTCACACTCCTGTGAATCCAACCAGTAACACTTACCGTACAGTCCGGTCTGTTCGTCTGATATGTCGCATATCTCGCCTAGGGGTGGTAAACGTCAGACCCCAATAGCTCGATAAGTCATGCCGACTTGAGGTCCATAACATTCGTGAAACTACTGATAACTCTTACCAGTATATCATTGCAACCCTGGCCAGGGATTTCCTGTTATGGCCAGTCGTGCATTGCACAACATCAACCCCCAATACCGGGAGAGACGAATCCCCTCCTATCGCTCATTGCCTCCATGTGAATCGGGACTGTACCCAAAAACCACCTGTTTGCACGACTCAGTAGAGCCGTGGTAGGGTGGAAATCAAAGCACAGTGGGAGACACACAAGACTCTATGACGATCTCGGGTCAACAGACTAAGCTGTACCAGTGTCACCAGAGAACTGCCATCTGACGTGAGGTATAATACCATCTGGGAGTTCTCGGCGAGTCCGTTCAGTGTACCCAGTCTCCACTGAGCACCCGCATACCATCTTCGATGTCAAACACCAATGGATGTGGGATCATCCATCGCCCATCACATGGGTCAAGAAGATATACGCTAGTCTACTCTGGAATATCGATGCCTCGTCTCGATATTCCCACGAATAGGAACAATGAAGGATGTACTCATTGACTACCCAGGCCCCACTAGTATGATCTACATCATAGTCCTGGAAGTCGAGTACACATCCTAAGGGCTTTATCAACATGTAATCAGAGAGACAGAAAGTATACATGTTAAGATAAAGTGCAACCAGATAGCGTACTATCATGTCGAGCAAGAAAGTCCTTCCTATATATGTCCCAGCATCCACTACAATATACATCCAATGTACAGTAATGGCCTCTAGGGCATACATATAACTAACAATCTCCCACTTGCACTAGGGCCATCTTTAGCAGTAGTTGCAGTATCACATACTCAACCATCCCCTAAAAGTCTCTCTTTGGGAAAAAGGCCTTCGTGAGTGGATCCGCCGTGTTGTCCTTTGAGTCTTCTCTCCTAACCTCGATCATCCTGGAGATCAACTATCTCCATGATCAGGTGATGCTGCCTCAGAATTTGTCTGGGTCACTGATGGGACCAGGGTTCCAGGGCTAAAGCCACACTTCCATTGTCATACAATGGCAGGAACCTAGTTCATCTTATGAACCAATATACACCCAAACTTCCTCTTTGGTAGTATCTTTAATAGCGATGTTACCAGCCTTTATCGTCTAGTTTGTCACGGTATCTAGCTTGGAAATCTTCCAACATACTGTCCCTTTACCGAGGGTAAAGACAGTGCATGTGACTGACATTCAGTTGTCCTTATCACTCTGGAACCCTTCCAGTGATTCTCCCCAGGATCGATTGATACCATCTCACTACAACTAGTGAGTATCCTAGCATCCAATTAAATCTATCTCATAGATCCAAAGCTTAGGATTTAGTAGGTATCACTTTGATCCTATATGGAAAATCATTGTGATAAGCGGAGATTGATCGAGCGTAGCATAGGAAACTCCTTCCCTAACAAGAGTATGTCATCCACGTCCTCTACGAGGATCGTCACCATACTCCCTACTACCTTTTTGTTTATACAAGGTTCATCTACCATTTTGATGATGTCAACTTCTTTGACTAATCCATCAAAACAGATGTTCCAACTCCGCGATGCCTGCTTTATCCTATAAAGCATCTTGTACACGTTTCCGCTGCTCCTACTGTCTACGAGGCCCTCTGGCTGTGTTCTTATAGACGTTCTCTTCTAAATCAATATTTAGAAAAGTAGTCATGGCACCCAACCACCAGATATCATAGTCGTGGTATGTAGCCGTGGCAAGTAGGATCTGGATGGATTTAAACATAGTCCCTGAAAAAGGTTTCATCATTATCCGGGTCTGGTCGATGACGAAAACCTTTAACAAGTCTAGCTATGAAAGTCTCAACTTGTCCATCTACACCAAGTAATCTTCTCAAGATATACTTGCTCTTGATGGGGATTTAACCCTTCAGATATAGCAACCAAAGTCCATACTTTGTTGGTGTATAAGGATTCCATCTCAGACCACTAAGCATCCAGCCATTCTTACAGAGTCCCTTCTCTCGATGGCCTGCTCGAAACTGGTTGGGTTATCATCTCTTGATGCAATCCTCGCTCCCACTGTCATCGAGAAACCGAGGTATCTCTCAGGTGGGTGAGGAACCCTACTAGATCGGCGGAGAGGCTGAGGTTCGTCGGAAACTATTGAATCCTTTGAATCTGTCAAATCATTAGCAGTTTTGTACAGCTGGAACTTTCCAGTTCTACAAAACTGATCTTGCCTCGATCTTGTCCGGATTTTGCTTTTGACATAGGCCGGACAATCCCAAATCTTAACTTACTTAAGAGATAGGCTCTTCCCATACCATATCTCATATGGAATGGTAGGCAGTGATTTGATTCGAACCTAATTCAATAGGTATGCAGCTTCTCAAGCGCATAACACCCAAAAAGGAAATAGGTAACTCAGTAATACTCATCACAGAGCACACCATATCTAATATTGTGTGATTGCCCCGCCCTGATACACCGCTGTGCTGTGGTGTATTCAGAGGAGTAATACGGAGAGAGAATCTCATTCTCCTTTAGAATGGTCCAGGAATGCCATGCACAAGTATTCTCCTCCCTGATCTCATCATAGGACATAATACTTATACCCGTATTTTGGTTCTCTACTTCCAATTTATATTCTGTGAATACCTCAAAAGCTTCGGACTTATGTTTCAACAGGAACATACGACTGAATCTTGAGAGATTATCAGAGAATATAATGAAGTATAAAGAACCAGTCCTGGCATGTGTAGACAGGAGACCTTACATACATCATCATGTATCAGTCCCAAGAGTTTACTAACTCTTCCTCTGTTTCTAATAAACAGAGCTATGGTCATCTAGTCTTTGTGACATGACTGGCAAGTTTCACAAGATGTAAATTCAAACTGATTTAAATATGCATCTAAATGTAACTTCAGCTAGTCGGGTCGCATTGATATAACCTAGTCTATAATGCCTCAAGAAGAATTTGTTCATTTCTGAACTCTTCCTCTTGTTTGTGTTCAGTATACAAGGAACTGTAGTTTGATTTAGAATGTCAATGCTTTTAGATAACGTGCCTGAACCGATCAACTTTTGATATAGGAAATGTTCAAAACATTATCCAACAATACAAAATTATATCATTTCTTTACTAATAAAGAGACTGATATGATTTTGTATATCAGGTTCGGTATCTAATAGCATTTGTTCAGAATCAATGTATTCGTAATACAGGGTGACAGTGACCAACAGACTTGGCTGCAACACTTGCCCCGTTTTCTGCCTCATGAAACTTATCACCCGTTCTCAGTTTTTCTACCTTTTTGTAGCCCTATGTAACGGATTACATATCTGGGATCCTGATCCGGTATCATATACCCAGGATGCAGAGGATACTGAGAAACAGTTCTTTGTAATGAACACACCCGAAGGAGATGCATCATATGCACTCTCTTCGTTTGGGCGGCATAGGAATTCTGGTATTCCCCAATTTCCTGCTTTGTCTTATAACAATTATAAGTTGGAGCGGGACCAACGTTCCCCATCTCAGAATAACAAGCGGGTTCGTTCAATACATCCATTTTATTATCTTGATTAAGGCGTGATATGGTCGCTACCTGGAGAGAGAGAGAAGAAAACACTCTGCGTGCGCTCTTGTAAGATTAGATTGGTTATGTATTTTATCTAATCAGGATGGCTCCCACTGTTTTTATCAAATCTTCCTTCAAACCCTAAAAGGAAAGACTAGCCGGGATTAATTACACTCTACAAGTTCGCCAATCTTTCAGCCAGGCCAGTGTCGGTACTTTGAGGGAGGTTCCCCGTGCTTTCGCACGGACCTAATTACTGTAAACCTCGTTTTCCCAGAGGCGTAACCCCGTTGACACCTTTCTAGACACTTACTTGATCGGCTAATTGCAAAGTGCAAAACTCTCCCAGGAGTAACAATTACTCGCAGTGGGTATCGGGATCCAACTATCATATAGAAGGTATGCAATCTCATTGCAAATTTCAACACTTGAAACTCCCGATAAAGGTTTTTACCCCTAGCACCTATGACCTTAACTATGGTCAACAAATCATAAGCACTAGTCAAGTTCTACCCGTCATTTCGTGATTAATTAGACCCACCCACATGACCCTTAACTAAGGTCAACAAAGTCACGCGACTGTCCTAACTAATCGCATCATATGCGGTGTAGGAAGACATCACTTAGCTACCGTACACTGTGCCTTGACTATGGTCAACAAACACAGCACGAATACTAAGCACTCTACTTCTAAAAACGACGGAGGCTTGCGAATGGTTTTTGTGAAAACTTTTAACGCTTTGAACTTGATCTCGTTGCGGAATCAAATGGTTTTTAAATGGAATGTTTTTGAGGCTTTTCTAGTTTTGCTAAAGGGGTCATTCCCGGTGAAGGGATCGTCGGCCCATTCCTCGTCGAATGAGGTGCGGGATATATCATATATATCACTGTGCAAAGCGGAAACTATAGAAGCGATCAAATGACAAACCGAGGGTTGTAGCATCTGCCAGTTATTGCTAAAGGAGTCACTCCCGGTGAAGGGATCTCGGTCCTTTCCTCATCGAATAAGGTGCAGGATGTTCTATAATGAACACCGCGATGCAAAGCAAGAACTGTAGCTACCTGTTTTATTTTGAAATTCGATTCCACAACATCAATTAGGTTTATTTTCTTTCATTAATCTCATTAATGAATATCCCATCAATTAAGTCCACCTAATCATCACAGATAAATATAACGTACGCTTATGCCATCCGCATTCGCCTCGATGTCCCGTCTGCACCGTTAGGTTAGGTAACTAACGGCAGAGCGAGGCAGGGCTAGCGCGGGTGTAAAACATAAGCAACGTCTATATAATATATCATATATACTATATACTACATCTATCTGAACAGAGCACAGAACATCGCATGATCACATCACAGATAACGCAGCAGAAAGAATCATATGAAATATTGGATATACTAGGACGTCCGTGTTTTCAATACGAGCCAGTATAAAACACGGATTCTACGGTCGTGATGAATAGCCAATCCCACACCCCTAGACCCCTACGAGAGCGGCAAGCAACCCTACCAATTCTAGGGTTAGGAGACCCGGACTCGACTCCTCGAGTTGGTCTCCCATTGGACCCCAGAACCCGGTTACTTGTGCTCCCCTTCTTGGGTCTATCCTAGTGCAGAAAAGTAAATAATATACAACAACGGTGACAACTTCCGCAACCTGGAAGTGCCCCAATAAAAGAATATTACATACAAGTTTTTACATGAATGAAAATGAAAAACACTCATCTCACATAAAAAACCCCGGCTATTCAAACACGACGATCCAATATAACATATCCAGCAATACATAACGATCACATGTCATCAACGTAAGTAAATATGCGCATCCCAATTGTTGTTGACATATAGCAACGAAACCGGCGATATCACATATTACACTTACGGTCACAGAAAAGAAAGTGTAAAACTACAACAGTTGGAATCCGCAACCACCTCAGACATCACATGCCTGATCAAATGAATTCTTTAGACATCGCATGCCTAACAATTATAAACCCCGCATTTTAGTCTCATTATCGAAAACACTTTTCAATATCAAGTCGGGCAATTCAACAGGATTCCCGACATTCTGATCGAATGCTCATCGCAAACTTTAGTAGGCGGCCGCACCCCTGACGCCGTCGACAAAGTGCACCAAGGTGGAACACCGCTACCGGGAGCACCCGAATGGATGCTTTCGGCGACGGGGTTCTCCTACAGTCACTTGGTCGGGGCTATGGAGTGAGGCTGTCTATTAAGTTTACCCGGCGAGTATCCGCGTACGCTACGTGATTGCGACGGACTTTTGATCACATCAAAACTCCATGGCAACCGATCAAGTGAGACTAAACTGCTATGTTTATAATATTCATTCCGTTATCTCATAACTATTTGCGAATTCCAATTATTGTATCACATTCCGGATAAATAGAAAATGCTAAACTTTTCGATCTAACAATCGAACATCCAAGTTTTCCCGATACGGCTCAACACATGAAATAAGTCTAACAACATTCAGTTCATGCCTTAGTACCAACGGTCCAGCCGTAGAAGGGTCAAGCCAACGCCTCACATGTGGCACGCCGTACTGCCCCAAACCTGAAGGTTCAAAGGGCAGTTCAAGACGGTCACATAATCGAGTTAAGGTTTGTTGTCTTCTAGAGGGTCCATCGCGTTACTTGCACTACTTAGAACGTCGTTAAACTACGGAAAAATCCAACAATTGGAAATTTTCCGGTAGGGGAAAAAGTGGGTATTTATATCCGGTCGAACTTTTTAACATATTCTAAGATTTATCCGGAAAAACACACCGACAAAATTAGACAGTCCGATCGAATACACCGAGTCCCCAATACAACTCAGAAAATGCAACTCTGGGAAAAATTATTAAAAATCCCCAGGAAAACCAGCACAGACAACTAAGAATTACTGTGCAAAATTGGATGCACAAAACGACAAAAGGGCCGCGGATTCGCCGCATGAGCCTCCTGTAAGGCCGCGGATCCGCGCCGCCTTTATGGAATCAAGCCATCGAATTTTACAGTAACCCTTATATCTTCCTGCTGATTTTTCTGAATATTTTTAATCTACAAAAATACACATTTTACAGAAAAGTCCAGATAGCATTTTCCAAGTCGGGTTTTGGGTCGATCGGACTTCTGATTCCGTCGGGACTTCGCATAAGGCTCTAGCTAGGCTCTGATACCACTGTAGGGTTCCTAGGCACCCTAGTGAGGTCTCACAAGTGATCAAACATGCACAAATCAAATTTTACGGGTGTCTACAAACCCTAATACGGATCGTTTACTAGATATCTAGGCGAAACAAGCATGTAATCGAATTAAATGCTAAGGGAAAGTGACAACAACCTTTGTAGATCCGGTCCACCACTTCCTATGCTCCGCGATGATCTCCCTCCGCTGTCCAAATCGAATCCCGAACTCAAGTATCGGCTTCGTCGAAGAAATGGGCGGGCTTGATCGTCGGTTCGATGCCGAAGATGATCTACGTCGAGGCATCACAAGAACGAGCTCCGCCTTCGCCAAGTCAAGAAACTTGTGAAGACAACACACTCTACTACATGGCAAGTAGTAGAGGATGAAGAAATAGGAAGTGGGTAGACTTTAGATTTGGATTTCACACACTTTTTCATCAATCACCATTGATGTAGCAAGCTATCTTCTCATGGAGGAAGAAGATGATGAAGAAGAAGAATATGATAAGTATATAGTAAATGATAAATAAATCAATACTTATCATTTACTAACCCTTGGTTAGTTGTAGAGAATGGACCATGGTTAACTTGAATGGTTAGGGTTAAGGAAGAGACAAGAATGGTGACTTGGTCAAAGTTTCAAGAAACTTCAACTAAAAACAAAACTAGCAACCATTCTTTTTCTCTTATCATTTTCTTTTTCTAAAATAAACAAAAAGAATAAATAAAAGAATAAGAAATTAAAAAATAAAACCCTAATCATAAACTTAACCATGGTCTAATTCTTTACACTAACCCTAGCTTGCATGTATCATAAAACATGATACAATCATGTGCACAAAATATATCACATATACAATGTGCACAAACCAAGTGAGTAAATCCATTTAAAGTGAACCAATACTAGTTAATGCAAAGTGATATATCAAATATATAATTATACATTAAATCATTAAATCAACATTTGATTCAATGATCCGGTCATATCGCATATAACCGGCCAGTATCCAATGTATCGGCTTATCGAATCAATCCTTGGTTCGATAACTAGGTTATATCGCATACAACCATTCGACACATTCGTCGCGAGAATGGAATACGGTATCACATACATGAATTATTCTCGGTCCCGCACATATCTCATATGCGCTCCTATTTCGTTTCGCTTGAACCAGGAAACCTCTGTGTAGGACTCTAAAGACTCGTCAATACGCCGGCAGCAGATGATGATCATATCAAGCACCCACAAGCCGCAAGCGGTCTGCTAAACGTAACGGCCACCCGGGTATTGAGCGATCAGAAGATCGACGAGCAAGCCCGCTCACACTCCTGTGAATCCAACCAGTAAAACTTACCGTACAGTCCGGTCTGTTCGTCTGATATGTCGCATATCTCGCCTAGGGGTGGTAAACGTCAGACCCCAATAGCTCGATAAGTCATGCCGACTTGAGGTCTATAACATTCGTGAAACTACTGATAACTCTTACCAGTATATCACTGCAACCCTGGCCAGGGATTTCCTATTATGGCCAGTCGTGCATTGCACAACATCAACCCCCAATACCGGGAGAGACGAATCCCTCCTATCGCTCATTGCCTCCATGTGAATCGGGACTGTACCCAAAAACCACCTGTTTGCATGACTCAGTAGAGCCGTGGTAGGGTGGAAATCAAAGCACAGTGGGAGACACACAAGACTCTATGACGATCTTGGGTCAACAGACTAAGCTGTACCAGTGTCACCAGAGAACTGCCATCTGACGTGAGGTATAATACCATCTGGGAGTTCTCGGCGAGTCCGTTCAGTGTACCCAGTCTCCACTGAGCACCCGCATACCATCTTCGATGTCAAACACCAATGGATGTGGGATCATCCATCGCCCATCACATGGGTCAAGAAGATATACGCTAGTCTACTCTGGAATATCGATGCCCCGTCTCGATATTCCCACGACTAGGAACAATGAAGGATGTACTCATTGACTACCCAGGCCCCACTAGTATGATCTACATCATAGTCCTGGAAGTCGAGTACACATCCTAAGGGCTTTATCAACATGTAATCAGAGAGACAGAAAGTATACATGTTAAGATAAAGTGCAACCAGATAGCGTACTATCATGTCGAGCAAGAAAGTCCTTCCTATATATGTCCCAGCATCCACTACAATATACATCCAATGTACAGTAATGGCCTCTAGGGAATACATATAACTAACAGCAGCAACCCTGCTCGGTCCATCCTTAATAAGAAACTCCTTGCCTTCCCGCGCTAAGGATCGAAGCCCTCATCAAGAGGCCACCGAGCAGCTTCCCTGCTCGGTCTATCCATGGCTGGTAATCTCTTACCCAACGACGCCAAGGATCAAAGCCCTCATCAAGAGGCAACCGAGCGGCAACCCTGCTCGGTCCATCCTTAGCAGGCAAATCCCTTGCCCTCCCATGCTAAGGATCGAAGCCCTCATCAAGAGGCCACCGAGTAGCTTCCCTGTTCGGTCTATCCATAGCTGATAATCTCTTACCCAACGACGCCAAGGATCAAAGCCCTCATCAAGAGGCAACCGAGCAGCTTCCCTGCTCGGTTGATCCATGGCTGGTAATCTCTTACCCAACGATGCCAAGGATCAAAGCCCTCATCAAGAGGCAACCGAGCAGCTTCCCTGCTCGGTCTATCCATGGCCGGTAATCTCTTACCCAACGACGCCAAGGATCGAAGCCCTCATCAAGAGTCAACCGAGCAGCTTCCCTGCTCGGTCTATCCATGGTTGGTAATCTCTTACCCAATGACGTCTAGGATCAAAGCCCTCATCACGAGGCAACCGAGCAGCTTCCCTGCTCGGTCTATCTATGGCTGGTAATCCCTTACCCAACGACGCCAAGGATTAAATCCCTCATCAAGAGGCCACCGAGCAGCTTCCCTGTTCGGTCTATCCATGGCTGGTAATCTCTTACCCAACGACGCCAAGGATCAAAGCCCTCATCAAGAGTCCACCGAGCAGCTTCCCTGCTCGGTCTATCCATGGCTGGTAATCTCTTTCCCAACGACACCAAGGATCGAAGCCCTCATCAAGAGACCACCAAGCAGCTTCCCTGTTCGGTCTATCCATGGCTGGTAATCTTTTACTCAACGACGCCAAGGATCAGAGCCCTTATCAAGAGGCCATCTAGCAGCTTCCCTGTTCGGTCTATCCATGGCTGGTAATTTCTTACCCAACGACGCCAAGGATCAAAAACCTTATCAAGAGGCAACCGGGCAGCTTCCCTGCTCGGTCTATCCATGGCTGGCAATCTCTTACCCAACGACGCCAAGGATCAAAGCCCTCATCAAGAGGCAACCAAGCATCTTCCCTACTCGGTCGATCCATGGATGGTAATCCCTTACCCAACGATGCCAAGGATCAAAGCCCTCATCAAGAGGCCACCGAGCAGCTTCCCTGTTTGGTCTATCCATGGCTGGTAATCTCTTACCCAATGACGCTAAGGATCAAAGCCCTCATCATGAGGCAATCGAGCAACTTCCCTGTTCGGTCTATCCATGGCTGGTAATCTCTTACCCAACGACGCCAAGGATCAAAGCCCTCATCAAGAGGAAACCGAGCAGCTTCCCTGCTCGGTCTATCCATGGCTGGTAATCCCTTACCCAACGACGCCAAGGATCAAAGCCCTGATCAAGAGGCAACCGAGCAGCAACCCTGCTCGGTCCATCCTTAGCAGGCAACTCCTTGCCACAGACTTCCTACACGTCCTTACTAAGCGATCCCCACCTAGACTTCGGGGCCATGGAGATACCGACCCTGCACCAGTCTTTGCATACTTGGGAAATGGTTGACTTCAACTCGACGTGCGATCGCTAGATGGAAAACCGATCTCCGACTTGACGCATCATGAAAGCAGTACCGTGCAAATAAAGACTTTACCACAAACAAAGGGAATATATGTACGCAAAGAACACTGCAAAATGGTTTCATTCACAAAAGTCGGAAGTCTTTACAGGGCTATTATGGGCTCCCCAGCCTTACAAAAACGCCCGGAGGCTTAAAAATTTCAGGGCAGAAGAAAATAGGGAGAAGAGGAGATTCAGGCCTTGGGGCCGGGGAGAACCTTGATGAGCTCCGCATCCACCACCATGACTGGGGTGGCGTCTTGAAGGTCGACGTCCACCGTAGGAGCCTCGGCGTTAGGAGCCGGGGCGTCCGACTTCTCCCTAACGCTTCCACCAGGGGCTTTTCCCCGGCAGCATTTTCAGGGGCATTCCCCTGCGCCTCACCCCCGAGGGGGTACTCACCCCGGAGCTCGCCGTCAGGGAACTCCGGCATCAGGAACTTGACGGCGTCGAGGGCCTCATGCCAAATGAGGGCAGCGGCTTCAGCGAGGTCGGCATAGTACTGGTCTGACTTCTTGTAGCTCTCCACCGCCTTCGACGCTCGGAGGTCGGCACGCTTCACTCCTTCCTTCGCCGCCTCGTTCTCCCTCCGGAGGGTGTTCTCCGTCTTCTTCAGGGTAGCGAAAAGCATCCTGGAATCTTCCAACTTAGCCTCGGTGGCTCGGATGGCCTCTCGGCAGTTGGCGATCTCTCGATTCTCGGCAGCCACCCGGTCTTCGAGGGCGGCGACCCTCTCCATCGCCGCTTGCAGCTCTCCTCCCGTGAGGAGGACTTGCCCGCGATCTGCATCGCCGGGGAAATTTCCTCGTCCTCCATGTTGACGACAAGAGCGCAGTGCTGTAGGACCTGAAGAAAACAAAGGAGGAGTTAAAAAGAAAATGGGAGGGCACCCAATCTTGCGGACAAAAAATACTGAATAAAAACTCGAGTGAGGTGCGAACACTGACCTGTACGACCTCCTGGGCTATAGCATCCATTTGGGCCCTGAGGGTCCCCCGAGGGATTCTACACCCGGTCGACCTTTCCATTTCCAAGAGTAGGCTGTCGACGACAGAAAGCCCCGAGGGCACCTCGAAGAGAAGCTCCCCTTCGTTCACGATGATCGGGGAAGCCGGGGAACGGGGCACCGTCCTATGGTACCTCTTGAGGAGAGACGCAGGAGAACCAGTCTCGCCTCCCACCTCGAAAACCCGGGGCTCCAGCTCCCGAGCACGTTTTTGGCTTGGCGCATGGCTGGACTCCGGGGCCCGAGGCACGCTCAAAAGCCTGGCCGGAGCGACCGTCGGTGTTAGTTGTATGTATGCCCTAGAGGCCAGTATTGTACAGATGGTGTATATTATATTGGATGCTTGGACATATATAGATAGGACTTTCTTGCTTGATATGATAGTATGCTATCTGGTTGCTCTTTATCTTAACATGTATACTTGTCTCTTGATGCTGTCTTATAGTTACATGTTGGTAAAGCCCTTAGGATGTATGCTTGACTACCTGGACTATGATGCAGATCATACTAGTGGGGACAGAGTAGTCCATAAGTACATTCTTTAATGTTCCTAGTCATAGGTGTATCGAGACAGGGCATCGATATACCAGAGTAGACTAGCGTATACGCTTCTCGACCCATGAGATGGGCGATGGATGATCCCATATCCATTGGTGTTTGACATCAGAGATGGTATACGGGTGCTCAGTGGAGACTGGGTACACTGGACGGACTCGCTGAGAACTCCCAGATGGTATTATACCTCACGTCAGATGGCAGTTCTTTGGTGACACTTGTCCAGGTTAGTCTGTAGACCCGAGATCGTCATAGAGTCTTGTGTGATTCCCACTGTACTTTGATTTCCACCTTACCACGTCCAAGAGGGCGTGCAAAACGGTGGTTTTTGGGTACAGTCCCGAGTCACATAGAGGCAATGAGCGATATGAGGGGTTTCGTCTCTCCCGGTATTGGGGGTTGATGTTGCGCTGTGCTCGATTGGCCATAACAGGGAAGTCCCTGGCCAGGGCTGATTTAGAGATTTACTGGTAAGTGTTACCTGTAGTTTCTCGACCCGTTATGAGCCTCACATCGGCATGACTTATCGGTTATTGGGGTCTGACGTTTACCACCCCTAGACTTGATATGCGACATATCAGACGAGGAGACCGGACTGTACGGGAAGTGTTACCGTTAGGCTTTTACAGGAGTTGGAGCGGGCTTCCTTGCTGATCTTCTGATCGCTGAATACCCGGGTAGCCGTTACGTCCAGCTAGTATCACTGACGGCTTATGAGTGCTTGATGTGATCATCACCTACTGCCGGCGTATTGACGAGTCTTTAGAGTCCTACATAGAGGTTTTACTGGCTCAGGCAAAACGAAATAGGAGCACGTATGTGATATGTGCGGGACCGAGAATAATGCATGTATGTGATACCGTAATCTATTCTCGCGACTTTTTGTATCGGTCGGTTATATGTGATATAGCAGGGTTATCGAATCAAGTGTTGATTCAATAAGTCGATACAATGGATGTTAGTCGGTTATATGAGATATGACCGGATTATTAAGTCAAGTGTTGATTTAATAATTTAGTGCATAATTGTATATTAGATATACTAATTTATATTAACTAACATTTGTTCACTTAAGTGTTGGAGATAGTGTCCTCAAAGTCAATTATTGGATCGCAGGTACGTGATTGCAATGATTGAGGCAGGACCTATACCGATATGACAGTCTTGCTCGAGATGATAGGTTGCTATCTGGTTTGTCTTTAATATCGTATACATGCTTTAGTTCACTATTGCATGATGATAAAGCCCATAGGATTCTTTCTTGACTACTAGCAGTATGATGGCGATCATATACGTGGGAGCTGGGGTCTGTAAGCATATCCTTAAAGTGTCCCTAGTCGTGGGAGTTTCGAGATAGGGCATCGATACTCCAATGTAGACTAGTGTATACAGTCGAGACCCTGACGAAGGGCGATGGCCGGTCTCACAAGCCATTGGTGTCAGTTGGATCACCTAAGATGTATACAGGTGCTCATTAGGTTATGAGTACACCGGACAAGACTCGCCGTGAACATGCTAGTTGGTATTATACATATCGTCAGATAGTAGTTCCCTGGTGACATGTGTACAGGTTAGTTCATCGACCTGAGGTCGTCATTTGTCTCGTGTGAGTTCCTACTGTGCTTTGATTTCTACCCTACCACGGCTCAAAGGAGTCGTGCAAACAGGTCTTTTTTGGGTACAGTCCCGAGCCACATGGAGGCAAGTGAGCGGATCGGCTGGAGATTCGTCTCTGCCGGTATTGGGGTTGAGATCGCGCTGTGTCTAGGAGAGCCATTACACAAACCCCTCGGCCGAGGCAGGAGATTTACTGGTAGGTACTCTAGTACTATCTCAGGGTGTTCTGGGCCACTCTCTGACACGACTTATACTGCTATTGGAGGTCTGACGTTACCAGCCCTCTAGGTAGATATGCGATACTCATAGACGAACGGACCGGACTGTATGTATATTGTCACTGTTAGGCTCAGTAGGGTTTATGGATGAGTTCGCTCGTCAGCTCCCCTTCCAATCAATACATAGGCAAGCTGTTACGTACAGCTTGTACCTCTGACATGCTAGAGGTTATACCCAGTGCCAGTGTGTTGATGAGTCATTAGAGTCCCCCACAGACACTTTCCCTAGTTCGGGCGAAACGTTGTAGAGGCCGTATGGTTTTATGGAAAGGTTCGGAAAATGCACGTGCGTTTTCGCACGTGTCATTTTTCGGGCAGATAATACTGGTCGGCTTTGGTTTAAGCCGGATCCGAGTATTATACTGTGTAGATATAATATCTTTGTCTCAGATGCATTTGTATTCGGTCGTAATACAAATGCGGGTATGTTTATACCATTACAGGGTTATCTTGAAATTCGTTTCAGGATCACTTTTGGAAGTTGCCAGTTTCCTGTTTTCTATCGGCCGTATTTAACATTCGGTTAAATACGGATTTATCTTTTCTTCTCTTGGGTGAGTCATGAGGGTGAGTCGTGCTTCTAGAAGTTTCTAGATGATGACTAGGATTAGTGACTCATGGTTGCATTAATTGTTCCATTAATGTTTTGGTGACTAAGGGTGGTGATTCATTATTTCATTAATGTGTTCATACTAGGTGTTATTTTCATTAATGAAGTTTTGTATTGCTTAGGATATTTTGTGAGAAGCTTTCCTTTATGGTCACCCCCTCTTTGCTCCTACCCTCACCTCCCTCCCTCTACATATATGGCCGGCCCTCTCCCCTTGACATGAGGATTGATTTGGGAAAAAGAAAGGGTTGTTAAAATGAGAAGAGAGAGATCTAGTTCACATATATTTTCATATCTCATTTCAATCCGATCCAAAAGGCAACTTCATTAACCGTTCGTCCATAACCTTGGACGTAACGAGACATAGTATTCTACTCATTCTCTACATCATCTTGGTCGTCTCTTTTAGCAAACTTGACGACCGAGTTGCCTAGGTTCAGAGGCGGGAGCCCGTTTAAAGATCCGTCAACGTGGTGCCACCTGGACGACGAGACTGGAGATTCAGGAGATCGGAGCAGCCGCAACAAAGCGTGGGATGATGGTTGAAGACCGAAGGACTCGGATCGTTCGGTATAACCTTTCTACGCACTTTGTAGTTTGTTAGTTTAGCTTTAATGGCAGATCCGGGTTATAGTACACGATAGCGCCAGTTGTAAAATGTTTTTGTTCTGCATTTGGCGTCTGTTAGATGGCCGGGGCGCTACCGTGGACTTACAGTGGTATCAGAGACTCACCATTAAGCTATACTAACTTGTGCTAATGCGTTTAAAAGATCGATCGAACGGAATTTCCGAAATCACAATTTTCACGCACACATGTTTCTGTCGATTTTTAAAAGGGACTAAAAATAATTTTGCATATCACAGAAAAGCGTGCAGGGTTTTCTAAGCATTTTGCAAAAATTTGGACACGTGACCCCACAAGACCACCGCGGATCCACGGTCAAACCTAGGGTTTGACCGCGGAACCGCGGCGCTTTTGTGGGAACAATGGATCAAAAATTTCCAGTGAGCTGTTTATTGGAAATTATGGTTTTTGGTACTGTTCTTTTGGGCCCAGATTTTGTTACTGTACAGCAGATGTACGTGGGGCCCACTTCGGGAAATTTAGTCGATCGAAATTTTAAACTTGTTAGTATGCAGTATTTACATTATATCTTCGACTGGGAATGTCATTTGATCGGTAAACCGCGTCTGATTGCTATAGTTCTTTTAGACGGGTTTGCGAACGTGACATTCACGTTGATGTTCTGTGTTGTGCTGTAATGTTGCGGATTTGTCATGGTGGATAGCAGGGTGCAATGATAGTGCAGTTTAGATTTATTTGTACATTTGATATTGCAGGACGAGCGTCCAACATGTGGACTGCCGTCACCGCCTCTTGTATAATATTCTTTTGGGGCACGACCGGGTTGAGGTCGATGTACCCGTTGTACATATTTTTTTATTTCTGTACTAGGTTTATCCCGCGAAGGAGTGCACGGATAGCCGGGTTCTAGAGTGCAACGGGTCCGTATCTCATGGATATGAGAGGCAGAGGGACCTCACTCTAGAATTGACAGACTATTCGCCGCACTCGTAGGGGGTACAGGTTGACCCAAGGAGGGGTGCTCAATTTACCGGATTCCGTGAAGTGTCGGGTGTTCCATTCACTATGCTGTGGGGACTACCTCGCTTCAGGTTTTGGCGGGTAACTTGCCACACCCGTAGGGGTCTAGGTTTCATTGCACAAGCTATCCACACGACCAGGGGAACGTCGGGTTTCAGTAGCGGCTCTGTGAATCCCGGGGATCCCAGTTTATCTGTATTGTTCTGTGATGCTTATTACTTTTCTGTAATGTTGCATATTATCACGCCTGGAGTGATTATTGTATATTGGTATATATACTATTAGATGTTGTATATGTTTTACACCCGCGCTAGTGTTAGGTTAGTATAGCACCCTATGAAGAGTTTTGAAGCATCACATGACCCAAAGTTTTAATTTTTAAGGTGCTAAACTAACATGCAAGTGGATCGATCCTAGAAATTAGGGTTAACAAACTATAAGTAAGTAAAGATTAGGGTTTGAAGGCTACAACCTTTGTAGCTCCCGTTTTTGCTTTACTCCTTAGGCTCTTTGGTTGTTGGATGAAGGTCCGCTTGTACTCCTCCCACGTCCACGACGATCCACCCGGAGTTTTCCCGTCCAAGCTTGCAACTTTGAAAAACAAAGAGAACACTCTAATCAAGTTGGCTAAACTTGATTAGAATGATGTTGTGGCTATGGATCTCACTTCAAAATCCTAATTTTATGAGTATTTTACTCTCTTATAAGAACTAGAGAGCAAAGCATGGAGGTTGATGAAGATGGTGGAAGAAGAGAATGAATTATCTTATGAAAGAGAAAAGAAAAATAGCTATATATATTTTCCTCTCTCTTAACCAACCATGGTTAGATATATAGATATCATTTTATTTTAAATTAAAAGCATGATAAGAAAATAAACTATGGGTTAAATGTTAGGTGAGCATGGTTGAGTTAGAAGAGTGTAGAAACTCTTAAGTGATTTAACCCATTTTTCATTTTCTTTTGCTTTAATTTAAATCCAACAATTATCCAAATATAACCATGGTGTAATTCTTATACATCCACCATTCTCATTGTATAAACAACCATGATAAAAATTGATGTATGTATGCATGTGTGCTTGCACATCAATATGTGCATGAACAAGAATGAATGCATACATGCATGCATACATCCAAAATAAGCAACATAGGATTTGTAGTGAGAAACTAATAATGAATCAACACTTGATTCACCAATCCGGTCATATCACATATGACCCGACCATTAGCAAGCCGCCCAATTAATATACGGTATCCCATACACGCATTTTAATCGGGTCCAAGCGCATATCGCATATGCGCACCACAACTTTTCGCCTGGACTAGGTAACTCCTATGTGAGACTCTAAGACTCGTCAATACGCCGGCAGTGGGTGATGATCATATCAAGCACCCCCAAGCCGCAAGCGGTCAGCTAAACGTAACGGCCACCCGGGTATTGAGCGATTAGAAGAAAACAAGCGAACCTGTTACAACTCCCGTCGAGCCATCCGGCAACACTACCGTACAGTCCGGTCTCTTCGTCAGATATGCTGCATATCGAGCCTAGGGATGGTCACGTCGACCCCAATAACTCAATAAGTCGTGTCGGTGAATGGTCTATAACAGATCGAGAAACTACTGATAACACTTACCAGCAAATCTCAGCAGCCCTGGCCAGGGACTTGCTGTTACAACCAGTCGAGCACGACACAACATCAACTCCCAATACCGGGAGAGACGAAACCCCTCCTATCGCTCATTGCCTTCGTGTGTCTCGGGACTGTACCCAACGGCCACCTGTTTGCACGACTCAGTAGAGCCGTGGTAGGGTGGCAATCAAAGTACAGTGGGAGAACGCACAAGACTCCATGACGATCTCGGGTCTACAGACTAACCTGTACCAGTGTCACCTGAGAACTGCTATCCGACGATAGATATAATTCCATATAGGAGTTCTCGGCGAGTCCGTCCAGTGTACCCAGTCACCACTGAGCACCCGTATATGATCTTGATGTCAAACATCGATGAATGTGGGAACATCCATCGCCCATCACATGGGTCTAGTATCATATACGCTAGTCTACTCTGGTATATCGATGCCCCGTCTCGATACACCTCCGACTAGGGACATTTCAGGATATGCTTATAGACTACAGATGTCCCACTAGTATGATCTCCATCATAATCAGAGTAGTCAAGCCGATATCCTTAGGGCTTTATCAGCATGTATGAATGAATAGAAGCATGATCAAATAAACATGTCAGATAAAGAAGTACCAGATAGCATACTATCATGTCGAGCAAGAATGCAAACTGAATATATATACATGTATAGATACATCCACTATCACATAATGGCCTCTAGGGCATACATATATCCAACAATCTCCCACTTGCACTAAGGCCAGTTATTGGCGTATCTCATACCCAACATCTCAAAAAGTCGCGCATGCTGCGGCTGAGGGAGGGCCTTGGTGAATGGATCCGCGGCGTTGTTCTTTGTGTCAACTCTCTTAATCTCGATCTCGCGGCGATCTACAATCTCCCGGATCAAATGAAAGCGCCTCAGGATGTGTCTGGACCGCTGATGGGATCTGGGCTCCTTGGCTAACGCCATCGCCCCATTATTGTCACAATACAAAGGTATTGGATCAATAATGGTTGGAACTACTTCTAGCTCCGAGACGAACTTCTTCATCCAGACGGCTTCCTTGGCGGCATCATTTGCAGCAATGTACTCAGCTTCCATCGTAGAGTCTGCAACGGTATCCTGTTTGGAACTCTTCTAACTTACCGCCCCTCCATTGAGGGTAAATACAAACCCTGAGATAGATTTGCTGTCATCCTTATCGCTCTGGAAGCTCGAATCGGTAAAGGCCTCCATTTGGAGATCTGTATTACCATACACCAAGAACAATTCTTTAGTCCTTCGTAAGTACTTAAGAATGTTCTTCACAGCTGTCCAGTGGTTCTCCCCTGGGTTGGATTGATACCTGCTTACAACACTAAGTGCATAAGCTACATCTGGGCGTGTACATAACATCGCATACATTATAGATCCTACTGCCGAAGCATAAGGTATAATGCTCATGCGAGCTCTCTCTTCATCGGTCTTTGGACAAGAATCCTTGGAGAGAGTGACTCCATGGCAAGCGGGTAAGGCACCCCGCTTGGAGTCTTCCATACTAAACCTCTTTAGGATGGTGTTGATGTACCTGGTTTGGGACAGTCCCAATAACTTTTTGGATCTATCCCTATAGATCCGTATGCCCAGGATGTATGTGGCATCACCCAGGTCCTTCATGGAGAACCTTAGTGATAAGAATGATTTGACCGACTGTAGAATAGGAATATCATTTCCTATCAGAAGAATATCATCCACGTACAATACGAGGAATGTGACAGCTCTTCCTACAGCCTTCTTATAAACACAAGATTCATCTGGATTTTTGATGAAATCAAACTCTTTGATAACATCATCGAAACAGATGTTCCAACTCCGAGATGCCTGCTTTAACCCATATATGGATTTAAGCAATCTACATGCTTTCCCGCTGCTCCCAATGTCAATGAAGCCCTCTGGCTGATCCATATAAACGCATTCTTCTAAATCTCCATTTAAAAATGCTGTTTTAACATCCATCTGCCAGATTTCATAGTCGTAGTGAGCAACAATAGCAAGTAGGATCCGAATGGATTTAAGTATGGCTACGGGCGAAAAAGTTTCGTCATAGTCCAAACCTGGTCTTTGACGAAAACCTTTTGCCACAAGTCTTGCCTTATAGGTCTCTACCTGCCCATCCACACCAATCTTTCTTTTAAAGATCCATTTGCACCCTACAGGTTTTACCCCAGGGGGTACAACGTCCAAAGTCCATACTTTGTTGGTGTACATAGACTCCATTTCGGATCTTATGGCATCCAGCCACTTCACAGAGTCACCACTCGTGATAGCTTGCTGAAAACTGGTAGGATCATCATCATCCATGATGCAATCTTCTCTGTCACCATCAATGAGGAAACCGTAGTACCTCTCCGGTGGGCGAGAAGTCCTACCAGACCTACGGAGTGGCCGAGATTCTTCAGTTTCTGTTGCAACAGCCGGTTCAACCAAATCGTCATTTGTAGTTTGTGTCTCCAGAACCTCTTCTAGATCTACTACCTTGCCATCATCTTTATCCGTGAAAAACTCTTTTTCCAGGAATGTGGCATACTGAGAAATAAACACCTTTTGTTCCTCTTTGTGGTAGAACAGATATCCATAAGAATTCTTTGGATATCCCACAAAGTTACACATGACTGACCGTGTCTCGAGTTTGTCCGGATTCTGCTTTTTAACATAGGCCGGGCAACCCCAAATCTTAATTCTCTTAAGAGATGGTCTCTTCCCATTCCATATCTTATATGGCGTGGTAGACACGGCTTTGGTTGGAACCCTGTTTAGCAGAAACGCTGCAGTCTCCAATGCATGTCCCCAAAATGAGACTGGTAACTCAGCGTCACTCATCATAGACCGGACCATATCCAATAGGGTCCTGTTCCGTCGTTTTGACACACCGTTGTGCTGTGGTGTGTAAGGAGGAGTGAGCTGAGAGATAATCCCATTCTCTTTTAGGAAGTTTGCAAATTCTGTACTGAGATACTCTCCACCTCGATCTGATCGAAGCATCTTAATACTCAAGCCGGTTTGTTTTTCTACTTCTTGTTTATATTCAATGAATTTCTCGAAAGCGTCGGACTTGTGCTTTAATAAAAATACATGACCGAATCTTGAGAAATCGTCGGTGAATGTAATGAAGTATGAAAAACCGCCTCTAGCCTGTGTAGACATAGGCCCACATACATCACTATGTATGAGGCCCAGGAGCTGAGTAGCTCTTTCTCCGTGTCCGGTAAACGGAGTTTTGGTCATTTTACCCTTGATACAAGACTGGCAAGTCGCATAAGATTTATATTCAAAAGAATTTAAATATCCATCTTTGTGTAACTTGTTTAGTCTTGTTTCGTTAATATGACCAAGTCTACAGTGCCAAAGAAAAGCTTCATTTAATTCTGAAAGTTTTCTTTTATTAGTGTGTTGTATACTGAAAACTGTGTGTTGATTTAGGACATATATTCCGTTATTAAGTGTACCAAACCCAACCAACATTTGATTTAGGTGAATGTTCATAACATTGTTCTGCAACACAAAATTATACCCTTCATTGTCCAACAAAGAAACGGATATTATATTACATAGCATAGTTGGTACAAAATAACATAGATTCAAAATCAAAATACATCCAGATGGCAACCCCAAGTGATACTCTCCCACTGCGACTGTATGTACATTAGAACCATTTCCAACACGGAGAGTATGGTCACCTGTCCTCAAAACCTTGCTATTTCTCAGCCCCTGCATAGAATTGCAAATGTGAGAACCTGAACCGGTATCCAATACCCAGGAAGCAGAGTTTATAGAAAAACAGTTTTCAGTCACAAACGCACCTGAAGCAGAAGCATCACCATGCTTCTTCTTGAGACTTAGGTACTCCGTGCAATTGCGCTTCCAGTGTCCTGTCTTGTGGCAATGAAAACACTCGCCTTTCCCCGGGTCTCCAGCCGTGGACTTTCCCTTTCCCTTCACCTTTTTGACTCCGCCCTTAGGATTAGTGGGTTTCTTCTTTTTCTTTCCCTTGGCCTTAGCTTTTGGGCGAGAAGAAGAAGACTGTCCAATGGTCATAACGGGAGTCTTTGCTGACTTCATAGTGCTCTCTACACTCCTTAACATATTAAGGAGTTCAGGGAGGTCCTTCTCCATGCCATGCATGTTGAAGTTCACTATGAACTGAGCAAAGGTGGAGGGGAGAGACTGCAGAATAATATCTATATATTGTTCATTGTCCATTGTCCATTCAAGGTCCTCAAGCTCTTCTATAAGAGCTATCATCTTCAACACATGGTCTCCTACTGGTGTGCCAGGGACCATTCGCATCTGAAACAGTTTCTTCGATGCTTCGTATCGTAATACGCGGGATTGCTCCCCATACAACTCCTTTGTATGGAGAAGTATCCCGTGAATGTCCATGTCCTCGTGCTGCTTTTGATGTGTGTTATCCATCGATGCAAGCGCGAGGCATGTGGCCGTGGCACAGTCAGCGTCCCATGTCTTGCGGACTTCAATGTCCGCAACTGAGGATTTTGGGCCTGGGACGGGCGGGGCTGAAGCCGTGAGGACATATGATACTTTATCATAAGTCAAGGCGATCTTCAGATTCCTTAGCCAGTCTTTATAGTTGGTCCCATCCAGTTTGTTTTTATCTAGTAGAAGCTTAAGTCCAGTCATTGGTATCTGCCATTAAGAGAGAGAAAAGAATACACTCAGCGAAAGCTCTTGCATAGATTAGATTGGTTTATTATCTTGTCTAATCGATGTTTTCCACTGCTTTTTATCAAGTTTTTCTTTAAAACCTTAAAAAGAAAAACTAGCCAGGATTAATTACAGTCTACAACTTCGCTAACCGTTCAGCCAGGCCAGTGTCGGTACTTTGAGGGAGGTTCCCCGTGCTTTCGCACGGACCTAATTAGAGTAAACCTCGTTTTCCCAGAGGCGGAGCCCCGTTAACACCTTTCTAGACACCTAATGAGTTAGCTAATTGTAAACTGTAAAACTCTCCTAGGAGCAACTATTGCCCACAGTGGGATCGGGATCCAACCATCACATGGAAGGTATGCAATCTCATTGCAAATTTCAACACTTGAAATTCCCGATGTAATTTTTACCCCTAGTACTTATGACCTTAACTATGGTCAACAAATCGTAAGTACCAGTCAAGTTCTACCCGTCATTTCTTGATCAATTGGACCCACCCATATGACCCTTAACTATGGTCAACAAAGTCGCATGAATGTCCTAATTAATCTGCATCATATGCAGTGTAGGAAGACATCACTTAGCTACCGTACACTACGCCTTAACTAAAGTCAACAAACGTAGCACGAATACTAAGTACTCTACTTCCTAAAATGACGGAGGGTTGCGAATGATTTTTAAGAAAATCTTTAACGCTTTGAACTTGATATCGTTGTAGAATCAAACAGTTTTTCAAAAGGAGTGGCTTAAGCTCCGCAGTTTTGAAATGTAGCTTTTTCATAAATAGCCGAGTAGTTTTTAAATCCGATTCTACAACATCTTTTTAGGTTTATTTTCTTTACATTAATCACAATAATGTAATCCCATCATTTAAGTCCTAAAGCTAATCACAGAAAAGAAACGAAAATAACACGTACGCTTATGCCATCCGCATTCGCCGCAATGTTCCGTTATGCACCGTTAGGTTACTTAACTAACGGCATACCGGGACGGGACTAGCGCGGGTGTAAAACATAAGCAACGTCTACTATATATCATATATATAATATGTCATTCGTCTCAGATATCACAGAACACAGGCAGCAGAAACATAGATATAATGTGGGATATCTTAGGACGTCCGTATTTAGTACTTAGCCAGAATAGAAAATACGGATTCCACAGTCGCGATGAATAGCTAAGCCCACACCCTGGACCCCTACGAGAGCGGCAAGTGACCCTACCAATTCTGGAGTTTAGGAGACGCGGTCTCGACTCCTTGAGATGGCTTCCCACTGAACCCCAAAACCCGGTCACCTGTGCTCCCCTCCTTGGGTCCATCCTAATGCGGAAAAGTAAATAATATACAACACTGGTGACACAACCGCAACCTGGAAGTGCCCCAAATAAAAGAATATTACATTACATTTGAATTTACATGAATGAAAATATAAAACTCTCATCTCACAAAAACCCCCCGGCTATTCGATCGCGACAATCCTGCACATCATATCTCAGCAACACATAATATCACATATCATCAACGTAAGTAAGTATGCGTACCCCGATTGTCGTTGATGTATAGCAACGAAACCGGCGATATCGTACATACTACACTTATGGTCACAGAAAAGAAAGTGTAAAACTACAATATTTGGAATCCAGATTCTCTTTAGACATCATAAATGCGAAATATCACATATTTCGTATTTCATGCCTTAACTATATGAATTCCACATATTGTACCACATTCCAGACAAACAGACAGTATTAAAGTTTTCGAACGAACATTCAAGCACTCAAGATTCACTAAAGCTCAACACTTGGGCAGGGTTCAAAAGATCCGGAGTGTGGCACAGTAGCGGCGGTCCAGCCGTAGAAGGGTCAAGCCAACGCCTCACATGTGGCATGCCGTACTGCCCCAAACCCTAGGGTTCAAAGGGCAGTTCGAGATGGTCACATAATCGAGTTAAGGTTTGTTGTCTTCTAGAGGGACCACCGCAAAAAGACTTGCACGCATCTCCAAACTATTTAAACCCCGTGAATAGTGAGTAAATAATATTCGTTCAAACACTTCAATACTTTCTAGTTTACCCGGAAAAGAAAACGAAATGAAAATTCCGATCGAAACCACGAGTCCAAAAATATCTCCAGAATTTTTCAACAGCAGATTCAGATTAAACATACTCAAAATACACTATAGCAGGTAAGGAAAAATACTGTGCAAAATGGAGTAAACGACCCCCTCTTATGGCCGCGGAACCGCGGCCTAAGCCTGCTTAGGCCGCGTTTCCGCGGTCGAAAGTACTGTTCATGGCCACGAATTTTCCAGATTGTCTAATATTTACCTGCTCTATTTTTTGAGAATTTTTAATTCTGAAAAAAGTCAGTTTTTAAAAAATTTCCAGAGAGCACCTTTAAAAGTCGTATTTTGTTTCGATCGGACTTTTTACTTCGCAAAAAGGTCGCCTAATGTTCTAGGTCGGCTCTGATACCAATGTAAGCCTAGTATAGCACCCTATGAAGAGTTTTGAAGCATCACATGACCCAAAGTTTTAATTTTTAAGGTGCTAAACTAACATGCAAGTGGATCGATCCTAGAAATTAGGGTTAACAAACTATAAGTAAGTAAAGATTAGGGTTTGAAGGCTACAACCTTTGTAGCTCCCGTTTTTGCTTTACTCCTTAGGCTCTTTGGTTGTTGGATGAAGGTCCGCTTGTACTCCTCCCACGTCCACGACGATCCACCCGGAGTTTTCCCGTCAAAGCTTGCAACTTTGAAAAACAAAGAGAACACTCTAATCAAGTTGGCTAAACTTGATTAGAATGATGTTGTGGCTATGGATCTCACTTCAAAATCCTATTTTTATGAGTATTTTACTCTCTTATAAGAACTAGAGAGCAAAGCATGGAGGTTGATGAAGATGGTGGAAGAAGAGAATGAATTATCTTATGAAAGAGAAAAGAAAAATAGCTATATATATTTTCCTCTCTCTTAACCAACCATGGTTAGATATATAGATATCATTTTATTTTAAATTAAAAGCATGATAAGAAAATAAACTATGGGTTAAATGTTAGGTGAGCATGGTTGAGTTAGAAGAGTGTAGAAACTCTTAAGTGATTTAACCCATTTTTCATTTTCTTTTGCTTTAATTTAAATCCAACAATTATCCAAATATAACCATGGTGTAATTCTTATACATCCACCATTCTCATTGTATAAACAACCATGATAAAAATTGATGTATGTATGCATGTGTGCTTGCACATCAATATGTGCATGAACAAGAATGAATGCATACATGCATGCATACATCCAAAATAAGCAACATAGGATTTGTAGTGAGAAACTAATAATGAATCAACACTTGATTCACCAATCCGGTCATATCACATATGACCCGACCATTAGCAAGCCGCCCAATTAATATACGGTATCCCATACACGCATTTTAATCGGGTCCAAGCGCATATCGCATATGCGCACCACAACTTTTCGCCTGGACTAGGTAACTCCTATGTGAGACTCTAAGACTCGTCAATACGCCGGCAGTGGGTGATGATCATATCAAGCACCCCCAAGCCGCAAGCGGTCAGCTAAACGTAACGGCCACCCGGGTATTGAGCGATTAGAAGAAAACAAGAGAACCTGTTACAACTCCCGTCGAGCCATCCGGCAACACTACCGTACAGTCCGGTCTTTTCGTCAGATATGCTGCATATCGAGCCTAGGGATGGTCACGTCGACCCCAATAACTCAATAAGTCGTGTCGGTGAATGGTCTATAACAGATCGAGAAACTACTGATAACACTTACCAGCAAATCTCAGCAGCCCTGGCCAGGGACTTGCTGTTACAACCAGTCGAGCACGGCACAGCATCAACTCCCAATACCGGGAGAGACGAAACCCCTCCTATCGCTCATTGCCTTCGTGTGTCTCGGGACTGTACCCAACGGCCACCTGTTTGCACGACTCAGTAGAGCCGTGGTAGGGTGGCAATCAAAGTACAGTGGGAGAACGCACAAGACTCCATGACGATCTCGGGTCTACAGACTAACCTGTACCAGTGTCACCTGAGAACTGCTATCCGACGATAGATATAATTCCATATAGGAGTTCTCGGCGAGTCCGTCCAGTGTACCCAGTCACCACTGAGCACCCGTATATGATCTTGATGTCAAACATCGATGAATGTGGGAACATCCATCGCCCATCACATGGGTCTAGTATCATATACGCTAGTCTACTCTGGTATATCGATGCCCCGTCTCGATACACCTCCGACTAGGGACATTTCAGGATATGCTTATAGACTACAGATGTCCCACTAGTATGATCTCCATCATAATCAGAGTAGTCAAGCCGATATCCTTAGGGCTTTATCAGCATGTATGAATGAATAGAAGCATGATCAAATAAACATGTCAGATAAAGAAGTACCAGATAGCATACTATCATGTCGAGCAAGAATGCAAACTGAATATATATACATGTATAGATACATCCACTATCACATAATGGCCTCTAGGGCATACATATATCCAACAGCTAGTCCAGCCCCCGCTCTGTTGTTAGTTAAGTAACCTAACGGGTGATGACGGGACCCAGTGGCGAATGCGGATGGCATATACGTACATTTTATTTTCGTTCTTTTATGGTGTGATTGATTGATGGGACTGGATTGATTCTTATCAATGCAAGGATAAAACAAACCTATATTTGATGTTGTTGGAACAAATTTTAAAAGGTGTTATTACAAAGATGTTTCCTTTTGTTTTGCATAGCGATATTCAGTCAGAATATCCCGCACCTCTTTCGACGAGGCAAGGGCCGAGATCCCTTCACCGGGAGTGACCCCTTGGGCATAAGTTTACGTCAGGGTAATAACTTCATTATAGTCGATTACAAGTTGCTTTGCATCGCGGTATTCAGTTGGAATATCCTGCACCTCATTCCATGAGGAAAGAGCCGAGATCCCTTCACCGGGAGTGACCTCTTTAGCAAAGGTTTTTCGTCATTATATTTTTATAAAAAGCTATCAGGTTCCTTCAACGAGATCAAGTTCATTACGTTAAAGGTTTTTTGCCAAAAACCAGCCGTAGCCCTCCGTCATTTCTTATGGATGGTCAGTAGTATTTAAGCTATGTTTGTTTGGCCAAAGTCAATGCATAGTGCTTGGTAGCTGCTGGGTATTCATCTGTTGCGTAGATAGATGCGTTGGTTTGGGACAGTCGTATTACCTTGTTGACCAAAGTCAAGGGTATGTATGGGTGGGTTCAAATTAACCTGGATGATGACGGGTAGAACTTGGTATGTGACTTATGATGGGTTGGCCAAAGTCACGATCATAAGAGCATGGGGCAAAAATAAATATCGGGAGTTTCTAAAGAAACTAAAACTTGCCAAGTGTGCGCATACCTTCTGGAGTGTGATAACGTGAGTGGATTCCGTCACGTTATCATGCGATGAGAGTTGGATCCTGATTCTCACTGATGAGTTGGTTTTCTCTTCGGGTGATCCCGACTAATTCTTCTTTCAGATTTGGAGGAGAATTTGAGATAACGGTTGGAGGTTTCCTGGTTAGATAAAGTAATAACCATTCTGATCTAGGTTAGAGTGCACGCAGAGTGTTTCTTTTCTCTCTCTCTTTGGCAGCGACCTTTGACCGACCCTAGACTATGACTCAGTGACCAAGTTGACCGAACCTTCTTAAAATACCGGCCTTTGGATTGTCTTAGTTGCATAAGTCATTACCGCTCCTTCTTTTACCCTTTGTATTTCTCAGAACACCCCGTATTACTACGGACATCCACTTCCATTGGATAGATCCATCGTATGGTTATATACGAACTCGAAGGGACTTCTTCGAGGATGGATCTAGGTTCAGGAGAAATAGAATTGATTTATTCAGTTGTCTTTTATTATCACTTTCTCTCACGTTGCGAGGGCTCCTTAGTCTAGGAGATTACACCTATTACGCTTATTGGATATTCTTATTCCAAACCATAGGCAGGTGCCGAAAGGTAGGGAATGAAGAAAACCAATTAGCTTAAGTAGGGTGTACAGAAGGTAATAACTAAAGACAAAATAAAGGGATTAGAAAGAGGGCAAAGTAAATTGCGACTGTTATTATTCACGACCAAACCGCGTACTTCATCGCCACTCCTATTTCACCTTTGTTTTTTCCCCAGTTCGGGAGAAATAGAATAAGTTTTTATTCAGTAGTCTTTTATCATCACCTTCTCTCAAGTTGCGAGTACTCCTAGGATTAGGAGAGTACACCTATTATGCTTACTGGATAGTCTTCTTCCAAACCATAGGCTGGTGCCGAATGGTAGGGAAGGAAGAAAACCATTTAGCCTAACGATGGTGTACAGAAGGTAATAAATAAAGGCAAATAAAGGGATTTGGAGAGAAGGCATAGAAATATACGGTTATAGTCATGAATTGGATTATGGAAGAGGCATTACTAGGAATACCAGGATACCCTTACGAAACATTTTAATATTTTAGTTTCACTGCGCATTGTTAAAAGAAAACTATTTTCCCGATTAGATACTTACTCCAGGGAATGTATTTACCAGGTTTCATTCTCATATCTGTATGGTTTTTACAGATGATGAGTGGGAGTAAGTTATTAGGAATTAGGTGATCATCCTCATTATATCGGAATTCGTTGTAATTGGTGATATTTGAGGAAATCACCTGGATACAGTTTTCAACCTACGATGCACAGGTTTTGAGTTATTCAAACTCAGCGGACTTATAGAGAGTATTGTATGTTGTCCAGTGTTCGTCAGGACAAAGGGGTAGGTCCTCGTACTATGTTTTGTTTACTTATGACTTCTCTAGTTTTTAGACAAGTGTTTCGTAGAAATACAATGTCTAAGTTTTGAGAAGTTGTGGGTATAAGAATAAAGTAGAGAACCAGGTATCACAAGTATCGGGATTCTTCAAAGAAATTGAAGATGTAGATTCTTGTGATTGGTATTCTGATGATAGTAATGGGTTTGAGAAACTTGTTTCTCTTTCAGGTTACTCATAATTGGATGGATTCCTAAGTTGAGTAATGCTGAGTAGCCACATTCCATTAAGTTGATATGCACTGGAGACAGCTGCATGATTTGAATCTGGTTCCGATTAAATTAGTGCCTCCATTTCTATATTGTATATAGAATGGTTCATATCTTAACGGTGTTAAGATACAGGGAGTTGTCCGGCTTATGCTTAAAACCAGACTGTGGATAACTCAGGGCACGTTTCTGTAATGGCAGTTTGTGGGTTGACCCGGGCTTAGTCGAGGGTTAACTTTCTACCATCTGGAAGATCAATAGTGATATTGTTCTTAACTCGCCACAGTCTTATTAAAATGGAATTTTTCAGAAAACAGTAGTGGGAGTATGGTAGAACTGGAAGTGATTCCAGAACCGCAAACGATTACGGAAAATTTAATAGGACCTATATATTCAATCAGGTTTGACATTCCATTAACCACTCCGCAGATATGGTGGGTAACCTCAGACACCCGAGAGGTACTCCGGTACACTCAAGGAAGGTGACAGTGAGGTTCTTGTTTATCCAGACTTGATACTACTGTTGTTCCAGACTATGAGACCCGGCAAGAGGATAAGTATAATGTCGTTCTAAACTAGCTTTAGAAGTGTACGTAGATATTATTCTGCCAGAGGGTTGTCATAGTCAGTGGGAGCAGTGGAAGCATAGTGGGCAAGTAGCTTATGTCTATTTATAGACATCAGCAGTTATAGTGGAGAAAGATCATCTAATTTTGATGAGACAGTCATGGTTTTTGACTTCATCAGAATAAGGGATGGATCTGTTTAGAAGGTAGTAGGGTGTGATGTCCTGGTATTTGGATGACATACACACAGTAGGAAGTACAATTCCTATACTACGATCGGTTGTACTGTGGTCGTCACACAGTTGTTTCTCTAGACAGGATATAGATATAATATCAGACATTCTGGTTACTAGATCTATGGTTTTAGATCTAGATTTGGGTAGTTTCTCAATATGGGTACTTTGACAGTATTCGAACAATATTTTAGAATAGATGACTCCAGGCATGGTGGTGTACCTGCTGGTGATGGAGTCACCCTCTCTAAAGGTGTCTTACAGACTAAAGGGGAGAGGGATGTGCATGATTGGCTGATCACTTGCTTACGCAATTGAGTCAATCATGAGAAGTCAAGTACCACACCAGATATTGTTTTTGCACTAGATGCGGTAAGTTTATATTAATCCAATCCTGCAGTAACATAAGGAAGCAGTTTTAGAACATAAGTGCATGTTCTACGGATTTGATGACGACAGCCTCCTTCGGGAGACGGTTATCATTCCAGGCTTCCAAGGTGACATGGATGACAGAATAATTGTCAGAGTTATAGTTTTCCCTCTGACGAGGGACAATATTATGGACAGGTGGTCCAAGAGGATACTGTGGGAGGAATGGTGCTGGATACTGATTAGGTTCAGTTATCGATACAGTCTAAGAAGTTTGGATTTGGAGTTCATTTATGAACTAGGTCCCATCAGATATCCAGACATATTTTAAGACAGGTATTACTCGATTCGGGAGATGGCTTTCTCCGCGAACTTGAGATTAAGAGAGACGTAGAAAGAAACATCAGGGCGGATCCACTCACTGAGGCTATTTCTCGAACACAAGAGTTTTACAAACTAGCTTTGTGAAACTGATTAGTAGAGGAGTTGGATGTTCGGTATCACACGGGTTGTGAGTATGCGACATCGCAATAATTATCCTTAAGTGCAAGTGGGAGATTGTTGGAGATAGTGCCCTCAAAGTCAATTATTGGATCGCAGGTACGTGATTGCAATGATTGAGGCAGGACCTATACCGATATGACAGTCTTGCTCGAGATGATAGTTTGCTATCTGGTATGTCTTTATCATCGTATACATGCTTTAGTTCACTATTGCATGATGATAAAGCCCATAGGATTCTTGCTTGACTACCAGCAGTATGATGGAGATCGTATACATGGGAGCCGGGGTCTGTAAGCACATCCTTAAAGTGTCCCTAGTCGTGGGAGTTTCGAGACAGGGCATCGATACTCTAGAGTAGACTAGTGTATACATTCGAGACCCGGACGAGGGGCGATGGCCGGTCTCACAAGCCATTGGTGTCAGTTGGATCACCTAAGATGTATACAGGTGCTCATTAGGTTATGAGTGCACCGGACAGGACTCGCCGGGAACATGCTAGTTGGTATTATACATATCGTCAGATAGAAGTTCCCTGGTGACATGTGTACAGGTTAGTTCATCGACCTGAGGTCGTCATTTTTCTCATGTGAGTTCCCACTGTGCTTTGATTTCTACCCTACCATGGCTCAATGGAGTCGTGCAAACAGGTCTTTTTTGGGTACAGTCCCGAGCCACATGGAGGTAACTGAGCGGATCGGCAGGGGATTCGTCTCTCCCGGTATTGGGGGTAAGATCGCGCTGTGTCTAGGAGAGCCATTACACAAAGCCCTCGGCCGAGGCAGGAGATTTACTGGTAGGTACTCCAGTAGTATCTCAGGGTGTTCTGGGCCACTCTCTGACACGACTTATACTGCTATTGGGGGTCTGACGTTACCAGCCCCCTAGGCAGATATGCGATACTCATAGACGAACGGACCGGACTGTATGTATATTGTCACTGTTAGGCTCAGTAGGGTTTATGGATGAGTTCGCTCATCAGCTTCCCTTCCAATCAATACATAGGCAAACCGTTACGTACAGCTTGTACCTCTGACGTGCTAGAGGTTATACCCAGTGCCAGTGTGTTGATGAGTCATTAGAGTCCCCCACAGACACTTTCCCTAGTTCGGGCGAAACGTTGTAGAGGCCGTATGGTTTTATGGCAAGGTTCGGAAAATGCACGTGCGTTTTCGCACGTGTTATTTTTCGGGCAGATAATACTGGTCGGCTTTGGTTTAAGCCGGATCCGAGTATTATACTGTGTAGATATAATATCTTTATCTCAGATGCATTTGTATTCGGTCGTAATACAAATGCGGGTATGTTTATACCATTACGGGGTTATCCTGAAATTCGTTTCAGGATCACTTTTGGAAGTTGCCAGTTTCCTGTTTTCCATCGGCCGTATTTAACATTCGGTTAAATACGGATTTATCTTTTCTTCTCTTGGGTGAGTCATGAGGATGAGTCGTGCTTCTAGAAGTTTCTAGATGATGACTAGGATTAGTGACTAATGGTTGCATTAATGTTTTGGTGACTAAGGGTGGTGATTCATTGTTTCATTAATGTGTTCATACTAGGTGTTATTTTCATTAATGAGGTTTTGTATTGCTTAGGATATTTTGTGAGAAGCTTTCCTTTATGGTCACCCCCTCTTTGCTCCTACCCTTACCTCCCTCCCTCTACATATATGGCCGGCCCCCTCCCCTTGACATGAGGACTGATTTGGGAAAGAGAAAGGGTTGTTAAAATGAGAAGAGAGAGATCTAGTTCATATATATTTTCATATCTAATTTCAATCCGATCCAAAAGGAAACTTCGTTAACCGTTCGTCCATAGCTTTGGACGTAACGAGACAAAGTGTTCTACTTATTCTCTACATCATCTTGGTCGTCTCTTTTAGCAAACTTGACGACCGAGTTGCCATGTTTCAGAGGCGGGAGCCCATTTAAAGATCCGTCGACGTGGTGCCACCTGGACGACGAGACTGGAGATTCAGGAGATCGGAGCAGCCGCAACAAAGCGTGGGATGATGGTTGAAGACCGAAGGACTCGGATCGTTCGGTATAACCTTTCTACCTACTTTGTAGTTTGTTAGTTTAGCTTTAATGGCATATTCGGGTTATAGTACGCGATAGCGCCAGTTGCAAAAAGTTTTTGTTCCGCATTTGGCGTCTGTTAGACGGCCGGGGCGCTACCGTGGACTTACATTAATGATTATTCTCACATGTGCACAACTTTAATATATATGTGATATATATTAAAATGTGTTTTCTTTTTGTTTCTTGGTTGTTGATACATCATTCATGGGTGTGCAAGACATACACCATTCTATTTTAAATGGTGGTTTATATTTATTTAAGGTAATTACAAATTAGTGGAGCTTTTGTCATAAGCATGAAGCTTGTAGAAGCTTGTGGATGTTTTGACAAAGTCCACTAACTTTGTTTTATTTTAGATTTTTATTAACCTAACCATTTTGGATTAGCCATGGTTATGTCTCTACATGAGTTAGTATATGATACTCACTCACCCATGGTTAGCTCACTTGACTTAATCATTATCTTCCTCTCTTTATTTTCTTCATCTTCTTCCTTGAGCTAAAAAGCTCTCTAGGGTTTGATCCAAAGTGAGAAACATTGTGAGAAAATAAATTCTAAAGTGAACCCACTTCCTATTTCTCCATCCTCTACTAGACTAGCACTTTAGTTTAGGGTGTTTGTTTCACTAATTCTCTAGTTAGTGAAGTTGTAGCTTGAGTTGGTATTCCCTCGACGTAGATCATCTTCGGCCTCGAAGACTTCAAGCAAGGATGCTTCTTTCGCCTCGTGAAGCCATGCAAGAGCCCGGGAGAACCATGATCGCAGCGAAGGGACTACAACAAAGAGCTTTAGAAGTGATGGACCGATCTACAAAGGTTGTATTTCGTATTCACTTAGTCGTAAATGATATTTACTTGCATGTGAAACCCTAATTATCTAGCAAAGATCTTGTTTAGGGTTATTCGGCACGGCTAAAATTTTAATCGGGCATGGTTGATACCTTGTAGAACCTTATTAGAGTGCCTAGTAACCCTACAGTGGTATCAGAGCCTAGCTAGAGCATTAGGTGACGTGTATACGAAGTTAAAACTCCGAACGAACCACGAAAAGACGATTTGAACCCGTCTTTGGACATTTTTTAAAAACTGTGATTTTTCTGTATTAAAAATACCTAAAAAATTCAGCAGGGAAATATAAGCAACACTGTGAAAAACGAGACAGTAAGCCGTACAATTGGCCGCGGAACCGCGGCAATACCCTACTTGCGCCATGGATCCGCGGCCGTACAGAAGACTTACTGCCTCGTTTTGACACAGTAACATCCGTAGGCAAAATTGCTAATTTCTGGGTATTTTTAATTTGACTCAAGTGTTGAGTGTTCAGGGGATTATTTTGTATACGTTGATTCGATCGGAAAATTTAATTTCGTTATGTTTTCCGGATAATTTAGAAAGTATTAAAATGTTCGAACGGATATCATTAACTCATTTTTCCCGGCATGAAAAACTTTCAAGTGTTGAATTTTTTCTTGAGTTTAAATCTTTCGGAAAAACGTGCATGTAACGTGATGGACCCTCTAGAAGAACACAAACCTTAACTCGATTATGTGACCGTCTGAATCGCCTCTAAACCTTAGGGTTTGAGGCAGTACGGCGTGTCACATGTGAGGCATTGGCTTGACCCTTCTACGGCTGGCCCATTGCTACTGTGACGTATTCTGGAATTTTTGAACTCCGCTCAAGGGTTGAGCTATTTAGGAAATCTTGGGTATTTGATTATTCGATCGAAAAGTTTAATACAGTCTATTTATTTGGAATGTGATACAATATGTGGAATTCACATAGTTAGGCATGAAATGCGAAGTATGTGATATTTCGGATTTACGATGTCTAAAGAGATTGTGGATTCCAAATGTTGTAGTTTTACACTTTCTTTTCTGCCACCGTAAGTGTAATATGTGATATCGCCAATTTCGTTGCTATATGTCAACGACTATTGGGATGCGCATATTTACTTACGTTGATGATATGTGATGTTATATGTTGCTGGATATGTTATATTGGATCGTCGCGTTTTTGAATAGCCGGGGGTTTTATATGAGATGACGGTTTTTATTTTCATTCATGTAAAATTAAATGTATGTAATATTCTTTTATTGGGGCACTTCCGAGATGAGGTTGATGTCACCATTTGTATATTATTTACTTTTCCGCATTAGGATAGACCCAAGGAGGAGAGCACAAGTAACCGGGTTCTAGAGTCCAGTAGGAGACCAACTCGAGGAGTCGAGTCCGGGTCTCCTAACTCTAGAATTGGTAGGGTTGCTTGACGCTCTCATAGGGGTCTAGGGGTGTGGGTTTGGCTATTCATCGCGACCGTGGAATCCGTGTTTTATAGAGGCTCAAAATAAAACACGGACGTCCTAGTATATCCAATGTTTCATATGTTTCTTCTGCTGAGATATCTGTGATGTGATCATTTGATATGTTGTGATATATACTGTATATAGTATATATGATATATTATATAGACGTTACTTATCTTTTACACCCGCGCTAGCCCTGCCCCGCTCTGCCGTTAGTTACCTAACTTAACGGTGCACGAGGGGATATCGAGGCGAATGCGGATGGCATAAGTGTACGTCGTATTTATCTGTGATGTTTAGATGACTTAAATGATGAGACTTCATTAATATGATTAATGAAAGAAAAGAAACCTAAAAGATGTTGTAGAATCAAATTTTCAAAAAGGGTAGCTACAGTTTTTGCTTTGCATAGCGATATATATGATATATCCTGCACCTTATTCGATGAGGAAAGAGCCGAGATCCCTTCACCGGGAGTGTCCTCTTTAGCAAAACTGGCAGATGCTACAACACTCGGTTTGTTTTTGATTGCTTTTGGAGTTTTTGCTTTGCATAGCGATATATATGATATATCCTGCACCTTATTCCATAAGGAAAGAGCCGAGATCCCTTCACCGGGAGTGACCTCTTTAGCAAAACTAATAAAAGTCTCAAAATCACTCCATTTCAAAATTCACTCGATTCTACAACGATATCAAGTTCATTACGCAATAGGTTTTCAAAAAAACCTGTCGTAGCCCTCCGTCATTTCAGATAAATCCTACTTAGTATTCGTGCTCGTTTGTTGACCTCCGTCAAGGTGTAGTGTGCGGTAGCTAACTAGTATTTATCTGCTTATGTATATGATGCAGATTGGATTAGGGTAGTCATACGACCTTGTTGACCTCCGTTAAGGGTCGTGCGGGTGGGTTTGATTCAATCAAGAAATGACGGGTTGAACTTGACTTGCACCCTGTGGTTTGTTGACCTCCATCAAGGTCATAGGATGCTTGGGGCAAAATATTATCGGGAATTTCAAGTGTTGAAATTTGCAATGAGATTGCACACCTTCTATGAGATAGTTGGATCCCGATACCCACTGCGAGTAATTGTTACTCCTGGGAGAGTTTTACACAGGACAATTAGCCGATCAAGTAGGTGTCTAGAAAGGTGTCAACAGGGTTACGCCTTTGGGAAAACAAGGTTTGCTTTAATTAGGTCCGTGCGAAAGCACGGGGAACCTCCCTCAAAGTACCGACACTGGCCTGGCTGAAAGATTGGCGAAATTGTAGGGTGTAATTAATCCCGGCTAGTTTTTCCTTTTAGGGTTTGAAAGAAGATTTGATGAAAACAGTGGGAGCCATCCTGATTAGATAAAATAATAACCAATCTGATCTTGCAAGAGTATACGCTAAAGTGTTTTTCTTCTCTCTCTCTCCAGGTAGCGACCATATCATGCCTTAATCAAGATAATAATATGGATGTATTGACCGAATCCGCATGTTATACTGTGCTGGGGAACGTTGGTTCCGTTCTTTCTTATAAAAGTTATAAGACTGAACAGGATATAGGGGAATTCCAGGATTCTCATGCCACCCGAATGAAGAAAGTACATGTTGATGCATTTTCTGTAGGGTTCCTAGGCGCTCTAATGGAGTCTCACAAGTGATCAAACAAGCACAAATCAAATTTTACAAGTGCCTACAAACCCTAATACGGATCGTTAACTAGATATATAGGCGATGCAAGCAAGTAAACGGAAATATAGCTAAAGGGAAGGGGCTACAACTTTTGTAGATCCGGTCCTCCATCTCCTAGGCTCCGTGATGAAGTCCTCTCCGCTGTCCAAATCCAACCATGACTCTCACGATGGTTTCATCGGAGAAAAACGGGCTAGGTCATCGACGACAATGCCGAAGATGATCTACGTCGAGGCATCGCTAGATCAAGCTCCAACTTCACCAAGTCAAGAAAACTTGTGAAGGAAACACCCTATACTACTTGGCAAGAGGTAGAGCATGAAGAAATAGGAAGTGGGTAGACTTTAGATTTGGATTTCTCACACCTTTTTATCAATCACCATTGAAGTAGTAAGCTTTCTTCATGGAAGAAGAAGATGAAGAAGAAGAAGAAGATATGATAAGTTATATTTAATTTGATAAATAAATCAATACTTATCATGACTTCAACCATGGTTTAGTGTAGAGATTTAACTAAGGTTAGATGAGTGGTTAGGGTTAGAGAAGAGACAAGAATGGTGGACTTGTTCAAAGCTTCAAGAAGCTTCAAATAAAAACAAAAATAGCAACCATTCTTTTCTCTTTTTCTTTTCAAATGAAATAAATAAAATAAATAAATGAATAAGTAAAAGAAATGATACCCTAACCACTAACTAACCATGGTTTAATACTTTACACAAAACCAAGCAAGAATGTATCATCAAACATGATACAATCATGTGCACCAAAATATATCACATATACAATGTGCAATACAAGTGAGTAAATCCAATTTAAAGTGAACCAATACTAGTTAATGCAAAGTAATATATCAAATATATAATTCTACATTAAATCATTAAATCAACACTTGATTCAATGATCCGGTCATGTCGCATATAACCGGCTAGTATCCAATGTATCGGCTTATCGAATCAATCCTTGATTCGACAACTAGGTTATATCGCATATAACCATTCGACACATTCATCGCGAGAATGAAATACGGTATCACATACACGCATTATTCTCGGTCCCGCACATATCTCATATGCTCTCCTATTTCGTTTCGCTTGAACCAGGAAACCTCTGTGTAGGACTCTAAAGACTCGACAATACGCCGGCAGCAGATGATGATCATATCAAGCACCCACAAGCCGCAAGCGGTCTGCTAAACGTAACGGCCACCCGGGTATTGAGCGATCAGAAGATCGACGAGCAAGCCCGCTCACACTCCTGTGAATCCAACCAGTAACACTTACCGTACAGTCCGGTCTGTTCGTCTGATATGTCGCATATCTCGCCTAGGGGTGGTAAACGCCAGACCCCAGTAGCTCGATAAGTCATGCCGACTTGAGGTCCATAACATTCGTGAAACTACTGATAACTCTTACCAGTATATCTCTGCAACCCTGGCCAGGGATTTCCTGTTATGGCCAGTCGAGCATAGCACAACATCAACCCCCAATACCGGGAGAGACGAATCCCCTCCTATCGCTCATTGCCTCCATGTGAATCGGGACTGTACCCAAAAACCACCTGTTTGCACAAATCAGTAGAGCCGTGATAGGGTGGAAATCAAAGCACAGTGGGAGACACACAAGACTCTATGACGATCTCGGGTCAACAGACTAAGCTGTACCAGTGTCACCAGAGAACTGCCATCTGACGTGAGGTATAATACCATCTGGGAGTTCTCGGCGAGTCCGTTCAGTGTACCCAGTCTCCACTGAGCACCCGTATACCATCTCTGATGTCAAACACCAATGGATATTGGATCATCCATCGCCCATCACATGGGTCGAGAAGATATACGCTAGTCTACTCTGGAATATCGATGCCCCGTCTCGATATTCCCACGACTAGGAACATTGAAGGATGTACTCATGGGCTACCCAGTCCCCACTAGTATGATCTGCATCATAGTCCTGCAAGTCGAGTACACATCCTAAGGGCTTTATCAACATGTAACAGAGAGACACAAAGTATACATGTTAAGATAAAGAGCAACCAGATAGCGTACTATCATGTCGAGCAAGAAAGTCCTTCCTATATATGTCCCAGCATCCACTACAATATACATCCAATGTACAGTAATGGCCTCTAGGGCATACATATAACTAACATTTTCTTCGGGTGTGTTCGTTACAGAGAACTGTTTCTCTATTTGCTCTACGTCCTGGGTATTAGATACCGGGTCAGGATCCCATATATGTAATAAGTTACATGGGCTGAGGAAAGGTAGAGAACTTGGAGAAGGTGATAAAGACATAAGGGTTGGTGAAAGGTTCCTAGGCACATTAGTGGGTTCTCACAAGGCATCGAACATGCCAAATTAAAATTTTTTGGTGCCGAGAAACCCTAGACAACGGATCTTAACTAGATGTTTAGGCGAAATAGAAAGCTAGTTAACAGTTAACTACTGTGATACGGAAATTACAACCTTTGTAGATCCGGATATCCACCTCCACGGCTCTGCAACGTCATGTCCTCGCTGTCCATCATGAATCCTCGACTCGATCATCGGCTTCATCGGGAAAGAAAGCGGAATAGCTCGTCGGCTTTGTGTCAAAGACGATCTACGTCGAGGTTGCACAAACTCAAGCTCCGACTTCACAAACTTATGAAACTTATGAAGTAAACACCCAAAACAACTTGGCAAGAGGTAGAGGGTGAAGAAATAGGAGGTGGGTTCACTTTAGATTTTGATTTAACTCACTAGATCTCAACTTGCCATTGGAGTAGCAAGCTTGAAGAAGAAGAAGATGAGCTCAAGAAAAGATTATGATAAGTGTTCTATTTTAAAAATAAAACTAATATGAATACTTATCATATCTTGAACTAGGGTTAAGTGTAGAGAATTAACCATGGTCACTTTGATGGGTTAGGGTTAAGCATGAAGATAAGGATGGTTAGCAAAGTCAAAGCTTCATGAAGCTTCAATATAAAACAAACTTAGCCACCATTCTCATCATAATCCATTTCTAATAAATAAATAAATAAATAAATGAAAATGCAAAACCCTAATTATCATATTAACCATGGATTAATTTTATACACTTAACTAAATGATCAAGTATGATACAAAAAAGTGCACGAAAGTATATCACATATACAATGCGCAATCCAAGTGAGAAAAATCCGTTTAAAGTGAACCGATACTAGTTAATGCAAAGTAGTATATCAAATATACAATTATGCATTAAATCATTAAATCAACACTTGATTCAATGATCCGGTCATGTCGCACATAACCGACTAGTATTCAATGCATCGATTTATCGAATCAATGATTCGATAACTAGGTCATATCTAATATAACCAATCGAAACATATGTCGCGAGAATGAAATGTCGTATCACATACACGCATTATTCTCGGTCCTGCACATATCTCATATGCGCTCCTATTTCGTTTCGCTTGAGCCAGGAAACCTCTGTGTAGGACTCTAAAGACTCGTCAATACGCCGGTAGCAGATGATGATCATATCAAGCACCCACAAGCCGCAAGCGGTCTGCTAAACGTAACGGCCACCCGGGTATTGAGCGATCAGAAGATCGACGAGCTAGCCCGCTCACACTCCTGCGAATCCGACCAGTAACACTTACCATACAGTCAAGTCTCTTCGTCTGATACGTCGCATATCAGGTCTAGGGGTGGTATACGTCAGACCCCAATAACCCGATAAGTCGTGCTGATGTGAGGCTCGTAACGGGTCGAGAAACTACTGGTAACACTTACCAGCAAATCTCTGATCAGCCCTGGCCAGGGACTTCCCTGTTACGGCCAATCGAGCACTGCGCAACATCAACCCCCAATACCGGGAGAGACGAAACCCCTCCTATCGCTCATTGCCTCCATGTGATTCGGGACTGTACCCAAAGACCACCGTTTTGCACGCCCTCATGGACGTGGTAAGGTGGAGATCAAAGCACAGTGGGAATCACACAAGATTCTATGACGATCTCGGGTCTACAGACTAACCTGTACAAGTGTCACCTGAGAACTGCCATCTGACGTGAGGTATAATACCATCTGGGAGTTCTCGGCGAGTCCGTCCAGTGTACCCAGTCTCCACTGAGCACCCGTATACCATCTCTGATGTCAAACACCAATGGATATGGGATCATCCATCGCCCATCACATGGGTCGAGAAGCGTATACGCTAGTCTACACTGGCATATCGATGCCCCGTCTCGATACACCCACGACTAGGGACCTTGAAGCAGGTACTTATGGACTACCATGTCCCCACTAGTATGATCTGCATCATAGTCCAGGTAGTCAAGTACACATCCTAAGGGCTTTATCAACATGTAACTATAAGACAGTATAAAGAGACTAGTGTACATGTTAAGATAAATGGCAACCAGATAGCATACTATCATGTCGAGCAAGAAAGTCATCTCTATATATGTCCAAGCATCCAATATAATATACATAATCTGTACAATACTGGCCTCTAGGGCATACATACAACTAACAATCTCCCACTTGCACTAGGGCCAGCTGCTGTAGTATCTCATACCGAGCATCCCGAAGAGTCTCTCAAACTGTATCTGGGGAATGGCCTTCGTGAGTGGATCCGCCGTGTTGTTCTTCGTGTCAACTCTCCTGACCTCGATCTCCCGGCGATCAACTATCTCCCGGATCAGGTGATACCGCCTCAGAATATGCCTGGACCGCTGATGGGACCTGGGTTCCTTGGCCAAAGCCACCGCTCCATTGTTATCGCAATACAAAGGTATTGGATGCTCAATGGATGGAACCACTCCAAGTTCAGTAATGAACTTCTTGATCCAGACAGCTTCTTTAGCAGCATCGTTGGCAGCGATGTTGTCACGACCCGAAAGTACGGAACGTGACCGGCACTTAGATTACGAAGCGTCTAGAGGCGCCACGTGACCTAAGTAAGCCGAAGCCCAGAAATCTAAACCATAAAAGAAGAAAAGAAAATAAAACAAGTATAAAAACATCAGCAAATTTTACCAAAAATTTCGGCAGAGTCTCCTCTGCAAAACTGGCCCCCAAACGTGTACAACAAGTATAATATGAATAAACAATAAAAAGCATCCCCAAACGGGTGCTAGCTCAACGCCAACGGGCGGAGACAACCACAACAATCACAAAAATATACAACGCCAAAGGGCGAGGCTCAATCTCAAAAGAAAACACAAACCACCAGATCAGAATAATACATGCGCGACTCTAAGGTCGAAATAAAAGACTGGTCCAATAAACTTATCAAGTAATACAAATATGGTTGATGGAGCTTTCTAGATACAAATGAAATAATAAAAATACAACGGCGGTTCAGATACAAATGAACCAACCTACCGTGCAAATCACCCGAAATGAAAATGATGTGCCAGCAACTACCAAGGGAGACCTGTACATCGCACCTGAAAAGAATTTGGCACAACGGGGGTGAGTTGCCAACTCGTGAGTAGAAGAAATCTACGAAAAGAAATCGAATGCACGACGCTATCCTAGGTCATAATAATACACTACTATATCTTAAACATCTAGTAAAAGCAGGGTAATACTACGTGTAAGTGCAGATAATCCGTGTTCGTGTCAGTGCTTAATATAATACTATGTCATATGAAATGAAATGCATGCACCATGAATGTAAAGTAACAAATCCTGAAATCCAGATATACATGTATAAGAACTTTTTATCTATTATCATAGTAAAGTGTGTATAAGCATCTGAAATCTTAACAATGAAATCCATAGAAATCCGTGTCAAGCATCGACACAACACATGTAATCTCAAGTCTCAATATGTCGGGCTCCGTCAGTCCGGATCGGCCCATATCATCAAATCTCACGACAACGGTCGGTATCCTCCGGATATCCGCCGCGCCAGACATCACCGGTAGGTAGCCTTCCCCTGCCAGGCTCATCGTCTACAACTCGATCTTCTTGCCCCGGGGTACCATACCGGGCCCACCATGTACCCGAGACGGTTCATCCACTCCTCGAATCGGGTCTCGAAATCCATCAGAAAACATGAAATACTCATGGTGGACGACACATACATCACGAGAAAACCGCATCTTATTTTAAAAAGAGAAGAGGAGAAAGAGAGAGAAGTTTTTATATATATTCTTGCGGTTTTCCCCAAAAATCCAGAAAATCTCACAGAAATCCAAATCTCAAAATCATGAGTAGTATATGATAAATGTCGGCATATGCTCATAATACTGTGCGATAACATGAAAATATGAATGCAGGAATGTCTAAGTTATGAATATCATGTCTATACTAACATCAGAGAGTAATCACAATATTATATCGGTTTAGTTGTTAACTGATTCTATCAACAAAATATAATATGATCTAAAGTGTACGTGACATAGCAATTACCGATGATGATGTGTGTGAGCCGGCAAATAAGTGTGTGTGGAATATGCGCATCATCGGTAATGGTGCTGGTGTCCTAACCGGTAAAGTTTATATTGATTATAGCAACATATAAAAGAACATGCACCATGATGATTATAGTATGAATGTAAATGCAGGTGTGCATTATCCACTCCTCTGCGAGATGCAAGTACAACTACCACTGTGTGAGTCGAACCTAAACCAGTATCCATCTAACATCCTAAGGAACTAAACCTAAGAGACTAGTCAGTAGGAAACTAGAATCTACCTAAGGTCTGAATCATTATCTCCAATAGTCGGCGATTCCGCCTCAATAGCATCACGTACGTAGTACGGCTTCCTCGAATCAAGAGTGCGGATCAATCACCAAATCTAAGCCTCGTACGGTAAGATCCCTCGTACGGTATCCCAATCTCGGGGTACGGTCAAGTATCTCCTGGGTGTCCCCTCATTCGTATAATGTCATATGTATCTTATTGTGATTAAGTTATACATATATGATATCGACATCAGGTCACACCAATATAATGTCGTAATCAAGTTATACATATATCATATAGTGATCAGTCACAAGTTACAGTCCGGGTACTATTCTAACGTCCCATGTACATTAATATCACCACCACTCCTTATAACTTATATAATCATGATCATTATCTCATTCTCTAATGATCCGCTAACACTCAATACGACTGTATAGTCAAGAATCACGGCATCAAGCCAGTTATACTGTTTCATCATATCTCGGATATCATATCACATCAATGAATCACCTATACGTGTTGTACATATATGTATATACCTATACCTAGTTCTATATATATCCACATACACGCACCCCATGTCGAGTTTCAGTGTGTGCGTGGGTGTGTTTCTATCTGAAACCTACGAACCCCCTTCCAAGGTACTCATCCTCTGATTTGGCTTTCCTAAATCGGTCTAATCCAGCCTAGGGTCAATACTAGAGTCCTACTAGGGTCACGTCTGGTTTCTTAATGTCAATGAGTACTAATCCTATTCTACGTTGCGGGGGTGCTAAACGCCATCCACCCGACTTCCCCACGTAGATATGCATCTACTCACCTGGTCCATGTCTGCCGACGACGATGTCGCGATCCTCCTCTTCATCGCCCGTAGTCCACTTGAAGGGTACCTAAACGCAAACATATAAATAACATCGTAAACCGAATCACATACAAAAGTCAAACGATACAAGGAACAAGCTTAGGTTAAAACCTATGTCTCGTCCACACAAAAGCACCAAATACCGCTCGATATCGGTGTACAAACGCCGACTGATCGAGGTAGAAACCAATAAACAACCCGTAGTTTCAAAACCCATTACTTATAATATTAAACTTGGTTCAAATCATCGGAACCCTATAATCGATCAAATCATCCAATTCCGAAAACCTTGAAAATATCAAGTCACCATTTTACTTCAAAACTTGACGTTTAATGAAACTAATGGTCATAATATTCATTAAATAACATAACTAAGTTATAGAAACCCTTACCATATTTTTATTACACTAATTTATATTACGAATAAATTTCTAGTTTGCAATTTTATCAATTTTCCATAACTTACAAGCAAAATTCCACAATTCCACAACAACACTTGATTTTGTATGAATTAATGTTTCAAACTACAATTTACAATGATAATGATATAATAAAACCTTAATTTATATTTTAAATCTCATTTATTTAATAATTTCCAAAAACTAGTTAGCAAAAATAGCAATTTTTATCAAAATTTATCAATTATCAAGAATACTAGTAACTAAACTAAGTTTTCCATTCCTTTAACATGTCAATATCCTCATTTAAACAACAATCTATTGTTACAAACATTCATTGGAATTTATATCACCAATATATAAAACATATAGAAATCTAGTTTATTAAAAATGGTTTAATTTAAGAAATTTGGATCACAATTTGCAATATATCAACTATGCATGATTTTCCATTTGTAAAAGTGCTACTCTAGTTACTATAAACCTAATGATATAATAAAACCCCAACTTAATTTTACAAACCCTCACTTGAATTTTTTAAAAGTAGTAAATAGAATTAACATATTAAATCTAATTAAGCTTAATGAAACATCTAATAATAATAAAACAAAAGAAGGAAATTTATACCTCCAAAATTATGAAATCCAACATGAAAATGAGCCTCAAAAATGCATGCTTCCCATCTCCAAAATCCATGTAAAATGAGCAAAGAATAAAGGGTAGAGAATAAATAGGATTTTGTGCATTTTATATTGAATTTTGGTGGATTTTTAATGATTTTTTTGCAATAAAATGAGGTAGGAAATTGGGGGGGCTGCCATGGGGATCATGGCCGGCCACATGAGGAAGAGAGGGAGAAAAAGAAAGAGGGAAGAATTGTGTAGAAGGTTCACACAATATGATGTATACATATGTCTTTTCATGATTTATTAATTTTCTTTTCATTTCTTCACTATAGCAACTAAAGAAAAGTCTAGAAAATTGGAAAAGTTTGCAAATAAATTTTGCATGATACACACTAAATTCTAATATGCCATGGTTCATTTTTACAAATTAAAACCATTCAAATTTGTAATTTACACTAATTTAGTGTAAAATAAAGCTTATGTTAATATTTAAAATAATTAATTTAGGAAAAATATTTAATTAAACTAAAATTTTATAAGTGGCTAAATAAACACCATTTACTAGTAATTACATAATTTAAATAGGTATTTTTGAATTTATAATGAAAAACAATTGCGGTTTGATTTTACGAAAAAATACATTTTGCTTTACCGAAAATCAAAATTTCACTTAAACAATTTTATTCATTTAATTATTTATTTAATTATTTTTAAAACGTTACAATCTTCCCCCCTTTAGGAAATTCGGTCCCCGAATTTAAATTAACACTCCCCTTCCAAATACTAAAACATTTAGCAAAATACTCAAATCGTCGGGGCTCCGAATCATTAATACATAACAAAAATCAACTCCGTCAAGCATAATGCAATCATCAGAGTTATGGCGAGAATAAAATATCATAACCCAATATGAAAACCATTATAATATACATCAATCTATAACTTATATATAGTGTGCATCATAGTGAAACCGTACAAATATCCGGATAAGGAAATATGCAAACCCCCTTTTTGAAAATTGCCATGTGATGCACGTGTCACGGCATAAGCAGCGGACGTTTATTATTATTATTTTTTTAAAAAAAAAAAATAAAAATAGCTATATATATATCTTTTATTTAGCATACACGTCCCGCCTGGTTACTAAATCAAATAATAATGATTATGAAAATATACTGCTCAAACTGAAATCAACCCCAATCACATCAATAAAATGTCATATGCGTCCGGTGCGCACTGAAATCGAAACCAAATGCAGAAACCATGAATACCCACAAAACAAAACTAAGTGCAACAGGTGTGCACCGAAAACATCTGTCAAGTGCAACGGGCGTGCACGACTCAAAATCAGGTGCATCTAATCTGCACAAAACCCCGATTTAGTGCATCTGGTGTGCACAAAATCGCATCAAGTGCGCCAAGTATGCGCAAGAATCCTAATCAGGTGCACATGGAGCACGAAAACATACATCGAATATCAAAATCGAAATCACAGCACAAAAATGCATGAAAACTAGGTCGAAACATATGTCAAAATCATGTGTAACCCCTATGCACGAAGTCAAATCAAAAATCTCAATATATATAAAACCAAATCAAGTGTACTGGGTGTGTACTAAACAACATCAATACAACTGGTATATGAAACACAACTAGAATGTGATGAAGGTACACACATGAAATACCAATCGTAAAACGAATTCCTCAAATGCCAAAATCTAATAACAGAAAATATGGAATTCAAATCACTAAATCACAATCGTAAACACTATCGTCAATGTGCGCCTCTTCCCTCTGATGTCGACTGCTTCAAACTCGTTCCTTCATAGGTGTGCTGACTGCGCTACCAACGGCAATACTCGTGTCTAGAGCCTCCCACATAGTCGATCCCTTCACTTGATATCCGGACTACATTAAACTTTTTGATCGATCCATCAAAATCCCATAATTCCCCGAGAGCTCAACACTCAAATACAGTTTAAAAATATCCGGTACATACCCCAGCATCGATGATCCAGCTGTAGAAGGGCAAACCCAAGCCTCACTAATGGCACAGCGGAACAGCCGTAAACCCTAAGGTTCAAGGGCGTTCTCGTGGTCATTATGTCGAGTTAGGGTTTCATTCTTCTAGAGGGTCCATCGAAATACCTGCATGTTCTTCCGAATACTTTAAACTTGGGAAAATGGTTTCCTGATAATCGTTCGAACCCTTTAACTTCATCCGAACGGCATGTGACTACCCTTCGTCCGCACGTTAAGCAATGCTTCAATCCTCAAGAATAACCAATACTCTAATGGTTATCGCATTCGAGCCGCAACTTCCTCTGCCCGCGCGCCCGTGGTAACAAAAACCACCCTCCGACATCGACGAAGATAGATCAAAAAAGCGAATGAAATACGGTGCAAACAAATGTACATCCTAAGGTTCCTTAAGCAGAGTAGCGTATCGTAAGTATGCCGCGGACCATACCCACGGTACGTTACTCTACCTAAATCGCCTACTCCATCAACCAAGGGTCACCTAGACTTATACAGGGTTAAACCTAGCGCTCTGATACCAACTTTGTCACGACCCGAAAGTACGGAACGTGACCGGCACTTAGATTACGAAGCGTCTAGAGGCGCCACGTGACCTAAGTAAGCCGAAGCCCAGAAATCTAAACCATAAAAGAAGAAAAGAAAATAAAACAAGTATAAAAACATCAGCAAATTTTACCAAAAATTTCGGCAGAGTCTCCTCTGCAAAACTGGCCCCCAAACGTGTACAACAAGTATAATATGAATAAACAATAAAAAGCATCCCCAAACGGGTGCTAGCTCAACGCCAACGGGCGGAGACAACCACAACAATCACAAAAATATACAACGCCAAAGGGCGAGGCTCAATCTCAAAAGAAAACACAAACCACCAGATCAGAATAATACATGCGCGACTCTAAGGTCGAAATAAAAGACTGGTCCAATAAACTTATCAAGTAATACAAATATGGTTGATGGAGCTTTCTAGATACAAATGAAATAATAAAAATACAACGGCGGTTCAGATACAAATGAACCAACCTACCGTGCAAATCACCCGAAATGAAAATGATGTGCCAGCAACTACCAAGGGAGACCTGTACATCGCACCTGAAAAGAATTTGGCACAACGGGGGTGAGTTGCCAACTCGTGAGTAGAAGAAATCTACGAAAAGAAATCGAATGCACGACGCTATCCTAGGTCATAATAATACACTACTATATCTTAAACATCTAGTAAAAGCAGGGTAATACTACGTGTAAGTGCAGATAATCCGTGTTCGTGTCAGTGCTTAATATAATACTATGTCATATGAAATGAAATGCATGCACCATGAATGTAAAGTAACAAATCCTGAAATCCAGATATACATGTATAAGAACTTTTTATCTATTATCATAGTAAAGTGTGTATAAGCATCTGAAATCTTAACAATGAAATCCATAGAAATCCGTGTCAAGCATCGACACAACACATGTAATCTCAAGTCTCAATATGTCGGGCTCCGTCAGTCCGGATCGGCCCATATCATCAAATCTCACGACAACGGTCGGTATCCTCCGGATATCCGCCGCGCCAGACATCACCGGTAGGTAGCCTTCCCCTGCCAGGCTCATCGTCTACAACTCGATCTTCTTGCCCCGGGGTACCATACCGGGCCCACCATGTACCCGAGACGGTTCATCCACTCCTCGAATCGGGTCTCGAAATCCATCAGAAAACATGAAATACTCATGGTGGACGACACATACATCACGAGAAAACCGCATCTTATTTTAAAAAGAGAAGAGGAGAAAGAGAGAGAAGTTTTTATATATATTCTTGCGGTTTTCCCCAAAAATCCAGAAAATCTCACAGAAATCCAAATCTCAAAATCATGAGTAGTATATGATAAATGTCGGCATATGCTCATAATACTGTGCGATAACATGAAAATATGAATGCAGGAATGTCTAAGTTATGAATATCATGTCTATACTAACATCAGAGAGTAATCACAATATTATATCGGTTTAGTTGTTAACTGATTCTATCAACAAAATATAATATGATCTAAAGTGTACGTGACATAGCAATTACCGATGATGATGTGTGTGAGCCGGCAAATAAGTGTGTGTGGAATATGCGCATCATCGGTAATGGTGCTGGTGTCCTAACCGGTAAAGTTTATATTGATTATAGCAACATATAAAAGAACATGCACCATGATGATTATAGTATGAATGTAAATGCAGGTGTGCATTATCCACTCCTCTGCGAGATGCAAGTACAACTACCACTGTGTGAGTCGAACCTAAACCAGTATCCATCTAACATCCTAAGGAACTAAACCTAAGAGACTAGTCAGTAGGAAACTAGAATCTACCTAAGGTCTGAATCATTATCTCCAATAGTCGGCGATTCCGCCTCAATAGCATCACGTACGTAGTACGGCTTCCTCGAATCAAGAGTGCGGATCAATCACCAAATCTAAGCCTCGTACGGTAAGATCCCTCGTACGGTATCCCAATCTCGGGGTACGGTCAAGTATCTCCTGGGTGTCCCCTCATTCGTATAATGTCATATGTATCTTATTGTGATTAAGTTATACATATATGATATCGACATCAGGTCACACCAATATAATGTCGTAATCAAGTTATACATATATCATATAGTGATCAGTCACAAGTTACAGTCCGGGTACTATTCTAACGTCCCATGTACATTAATATCACCACCACTCCTTATAACTTATATAATCATGATCATTATCTCATTCTCTAATGATCCGCTAACACTCAATACGACTGTATAGTCAAGAATCACGGCATCAAGCCAGTTATACTGTTTCATCATATCTCGGATATCATATCACATCAATGAATCACCTATACGTGTTGTACATATATGTATATACCTATACCTAGTTCTATATATATCCACATACACGCACCCCATGTCGAGTTTCAGTGTGTGCGTGGGTGTGTTTCTATCTGAAACCTACGAACCCCCTTCCAAGGTACTCATCCTCTGATTTGGCTTTCCTAAATCGGTCTAATCCAGCCTAGGGTCAATACTAGAGTCCTACTAGGGTCACGTCTGGTTTCTTAATGTCAATGAGTACTAATCCTATTCTACGTTGCGGGGGTGCTAAACGCCATCCACCCGACTTCCCCACGTAGATATGCATCTACTCACCTGGTCCATGTCTGCCGACGACGATGTCGCGATCCTCCTCTTCATCGCCCGTAGTCCACTTGAAGGGTACCTAAACGCAAACATATAAATAACATCGTAAACCGAATCACATACAAAAGTCAAACGATACAAGGAACAAGCTTAGGTTAAAACCTATGTCTCGTCCACACAAAAGCACCAAATACCGCTCGATATCGGTGTACAAACGCCGACTGATCGAGGTAGAAACCAATAAACAACCCGTAGTTTCAAAACCCATTACTTATAATATTAAACTTGGTTCAAATCATCGGAACCCTATAATCGATCAAATCATCCAATTCCGAAAACCTTGAAAATATCAAGTCACCATTTTACTTCAAAACTTGACGTTTAATGAAACTAATGGTCATAATATTCATTAAATAACATAACTAAGTTATAGAAACCCTTACCATATTTTTATTACACTAATTTATATTACGAATAAATTTCTAGTTTGCAATTTTATCAATTTTCCATAACTTACAAGCAAAATTCCACAATTCCACAACAACACTTGATTTTGTATGAATTAATGTTTCAAACTACAATTTACAATGATAATGATATAATAAAACCTTAATTTATATTTTAAATCTCATTTATTTAATAATTTCCAAAAACTAGTTAGCAAAAATAGCAATTTTTATCAAAATTTATCAATTATCAAGAATACTAGTAACTAAACTAAGTTTTCCATTCCTTTAACATGTCAATATCCTCATTTAAACAACAATCTATTGTTACAAACATTCATTGGAATTTATATCACCAATATATAAAACATATAGAAATCTAGTTTATTAAAAATGGTTTAATTTAAGAAATTTGGATCACAATTTGCAATATATCAACTATGCATGATTTTCCATTTGTAAAAGTGCTACTCTAGTTACTATAAACCTAATGATATAATAAAACCCCAACTTAATTTTACAAACCCTCACTTGAATTTTTTAAAAGTAGTAAATAGAATTAACATATTAAATCTAATTAAGCTTAATGAAACATCTAATAATAATAAAACAAAAGAAGGAAATTTATACCTCCAAAATTATGAAATCCAACATGAAAATGAGCCTCAAAAATGCATGCTTCCCATCTCCAAAATCCATGTAAAATGAGCAAAGAATAAAGGGTAGAGAATAAATAGGATTTTGTGCATTTTATATTGAATTTTGGTGGATTTTTAATGATTTTTTTGCAATAAAATGAGGTGGGAAATTGGGGGGGCTGCCATGGGGATCATGGCCGGCCACATGAGGAAGAGAGGGAGAAAAAGAAAGAGGGAAGAATTGTGTAGAAGGTTCACACAATATGATGTATACATATGTCTTTTCATGATTTATTAATTTTCTTTTCATTTCTTCACTATAGCAACTAAAGAAAAGTCTAGAAAATTGGAAAAGTTTGCAAATAAATTTTGCATGATACACACTAAATTCTAATATGCCATGGTTCATTTTTACAAATTAAAACCATTCAAATTTGTAATTTACACTAATTTAGTGTAAAATAAAGCTTATGTTAATATTTAAAATAATTAATTTAGGAAAAATATTTAATTAAACTAAAATTTTATAAGTGGCTAAATAAACACCATTTACTAGTAATTACATAATTTAAATAGGTATTTTTGAATTTATAATGAAAAACAATTGCGGTTTGATTTTACGAAAAAATACATTTTGCTTTACCGAAAATCAAAATTTCACTTAAACAATTTTATTCATTTAATTATTTATTTAATTATTTTTAAAACGTTACAGATGTATTCAGCCTCCATCGTCGAGTCTGCCACGGTTTCCTGCTTGGAACTCTTCCAGCTAACCGCCCCTCCGTAAAGGGTAAAGACAAAGCCCGACAGCGACTTAGAGTCGTCCTTATCACTCTGGAAGCTCGAATCGGTAAAGGACTCCACTTGGAGTTCTCCGTTACCATACACCAAGAACATATCTCTAGTCCTTCGCAAGTACTTGAGAATGCTCTTCACAGCTGTCCAGTGACTCTCTCCAGGATCAGCTTGATACCTGCTCACTACACTTAGTGAGTATGCTACATCGGGTCTGGTACATAGCATCGCATACATGATAGAGCCTACTGCCGAAGCATAGGGTATCTCTTGCATGCGAGCTCTCTCCAAATCAGTCTTGGGAGACATCTCTTTGGAGAGAGTGACTCCAGAGATCGTGGGCATGTTCCCACGCTTGGACTCTTCCATACTAAACCTCTTTAGTATGGTGTCAATGTACCTGGATTGGGACAATCCCAAAATCCGTTTGGATCTATCTCTATAGATCCTGATTCCCAATATGCAGGAGGCATCACCAAGATCTTTCATTGAGAATCTTTGTGATAAGAAGAGCTTGACCGATTGCAGCATAGGAATATCATTTCCTATCAAGAGTATGTCGTCCACGTACAATACGAGGAAGACAACCTTACTCTCTGCCACCTTCCTGTAGATACAAGGTTCATCTGGATTTTTGACGAAATCAAACTCTTTGATAACGACGTCAAAGCAGATGTTCCAACTCCGCGATGCTTGCTTTAATCCATAAATGGATTTAAGCAGCTTGCACACCTTCCCGCTGCTCCCACTGTCTACGAAGCCCTCTGGCTGAGTCATGTACACGCACTCTTCTAAATCACCATTTAGAAAGGCGGTCTTAACATCCATTTGCCAGATTTCGTAGTCATGAAAGGCAGCAATGGCAAGCATGATTCGGATGGATTTAAGCATAGCCACTGGAGAAAAGGTTTCGTCATAGTCCACACCTGGTCTTTGACGAAAACCCTTTGCTACAAGTCTAGCTTTGAAAGTCTCCACTTTTCCATCTACACCAAGTTTCTTTTTAAAGATCCACTTGCTCCCAATGGGTTTTACCCCTTCAGGAGCAACTTCCAAAGTCCATACTTTGTTGGTGTACATGGATTCCATCTCGGACCGCATAGCATCCAGCCATTTCACTGAGTCCCCACTCGTGATGGCCTGCTCGAAACTAGTTGGGTCATCATCCTCCATGATGCAATCCTCGCTGCCACCATCAATGAGAAAACCGTAGTATCTCTCAGGTTGGCGAGAAACCCTACTAGATCGTCGGAGAGGCTGGGGTTCGTCGGGAGCTACTGAATCCTCTGGTTCCACTAAATCTTCAGTTTGAGTTTGTGTTGCTGGAATTTCTTCCAGTTCTACCTCATCGCCACTAATTTCTTTTGCAAGAAATTCCTTTTCCAAAAAGGTGGCATGTCGAGAAACAAACACTTTTTGTTCCTCTGTATGGTAGAAAAGATATCCATGTGAATGTTTTGGATATCCCACAAACTTGCATAGAACTGACCGTGCCTCGAGTTTGTCCGGATATTGCCTTTTGACATAGGCCGGGCAACCCCATATCTTAACTCGTTTAAGACATGGTCTCTTCCCACTCCATATCTCATATGGTGTGGTAGGTACAGATTTAGATGGAACTTGATTCAATAGGTATGCTGCTGTCTCCAGCGCATGACCCCAGAAGGAAATAGGTAACTCAGCTGTACTCATCATTGAGCGCACCATATCTAATAGGGTGCGGTTTCTCCGTTCAGATACACCATTGTGCTGTGGTGTATAAGGAGGAGTCAGCTGAGAGAGAATCCCATTCTCTTTTAGGAAGTCCAGGAATTCATTGCTCAAGTATTCACCTCCCCGATCTGATCGAAGGATTTTAATACTTTTTCCGGTTTGGTTCTCGACTTCTTGTTTATATTCTCTAAATTTCTCAAAAGCTTCTGATTTGTGTTTCATCAGGAACACATATCCGAATCTAGAGAGATCGTCAGTGAATGTAATGAAGTACGAAGAACCATCCCTGGCATGTGTAGACATGGGACCGCATACATCACTATGTATTAGTCCTAAGAGTTCGGTAACTCTTTCTCCGTGTCCCGTAAACGGAGTCTTGGTCATCTTGCCTTTGAGACATGACTGGCAAGTGTCATAAGATGAAAATTCAAACGGATTTAAATATCCATCTTTATGCAACTTAGCTAGTCGTGTCGCATTGATGTGACCCAGTCTACAATGCCACAAGAAGGATTCGTTGAGTTCAGAACTCTTCCTCTTGTGTGTGTTTGTTATGCTCAGGACTGTTGATTGGTTTAGAACATAAATGCCATTGCACAACGTGCCTGATCCAACCAACTTTTGGTTATGGAAAATGTTCATAACATTGTCCTGTAATACAAAATTATATCCCTCTTTACTTAATAAAGAAACCGATATAATGTTGCATATCAGGTTCGGCATGTAATAGCATTCGTTCAGAACCAATGTATTACCAGTTGATAATACAAGGTGATATTCCCCGACAGTCTTGGCTGCAACAATTGCACCATTTCCAACTCTTATGTCTTTATCACCTTCTCCAAGTTCTCTACCTTTCCTTAGCCCATGTAACTGATTACATATATGGGATCCCGACCCGGTATCCAATACCCAGGACGTAGAGCAAATGGAGAAACAGTTCTCAGTAACGAACACACCCGAAGAAAATGCATCATCATGTACTTTCTTCATTCGGGTGGCATGGGAATCCTGGTATTCCCCTATATCCTGTTCATTCCTATAACTCTTACAGGAAAGAACGGAACCAACGTTCCCCAGCACAGTATAACATGCGGGTTCGGTCAATACATCCATTTTATTATCTTTATTAAGGCATGAAATGGTCGCTACCTGGAGAGAGAGAGAAGAAAACACTTTAGCGTAAGCTCGTGCAAGATCAGATTGGTTATTATCTTATCTAATCAGGATGGCTCCCACTGCTTTTTATCAAATCTTCCTCCAAACCCTAAAAGGAAAGACTAGCCGGGATTAATTACACACTACAAGTTCGCCAATCTTTCAGCCAGGCCAGTGTCGGTACTTTGAGGGAGGTCCCCCGTGCTTTCGCACGAACCTAATTAATGTAAACCTCGTTTTCCCAGAGGCGTAACCTCGTTAACACCTTTCTAGACACCTACTTGATCAGCTAATTGCAATGTGTAAAACTCTCCCAGGAGTAACTCTTACTCGCAGCGGGTATCGGGATCCAACTATCTCATAGAAGGTATACAATCTCATTGCAAATTTCAACACTTGAAATTCCCGATAATATTTTGCCCCTAGTGTCCTATGACCTTGACAAAGGCCAACAAATCACAGGATGCTAGTCAAGTTCAACCCGTCATTTCTTGATTGAATCAAACCCACCCGCACGACCCTTGACAAAGGCCAACAAGGTCGTACGACTACCCTGAAACAATCTGCATCATATGCATAAACAGATAAGCACTATTCAGCTACCGCACACTACGCCTTGACAAAGGCCAACAAACGCAGCACGAATACTAAACAGTCTTTATCTGAAATGACGGAGGGCTACGCAGGTTTTCATAAAACCATGAGCGTAATGAACTTGATATCGTTGTAGAATCAAATGTAGTTTTGAAATGGAGTGATTTTGAGGCTTTTCTAGTTTTGCTAAAGGAGTCACTCCCGGTGAAGGGATCTCGGTCCTTTCCTCGTCGAATGAGGTGCGGGATATATCATATATATCACTGTGCAAAGCAAAAACGCAAAAGCAGTCAAAAGCAAACCGAGTATGTAGCATCTGCCAGTTATTGCTAAAGGAGTCACTCCCGGTGAAGGGATCTCGGTCCTTTCCTCGTCGAATGAGGTGCGGGATATATCATATATATCGCTGTGCAAAGCAAGAACTGTAGCTACCTGTTTTATTTTAAAATCTGATTCTACAACATCTTAGGTTTCTTATCTTTCATTAATCACATTAATGAAGTCCCATCATTTAAATACCTAAACATCACAGATAGATATGACGTACACTTATGCCATCCGCATTCGCCTCGATGTCCCCTCATGCACCGTTAGGTTAGGTAACTAACGACAGAGCAGGGCAGGGCTAGCGCGGGTGTAAAACATAAGTAACGTCTATATAATATATCATATATACTATATACTATATCCATCACAGAATCACATCACAGATATCGCAGCAGAATAAACATATGAAATATTGGATATACTAGGACGTCCGTGTTTTTAATACGAGCCAGTATAAAACACGGATTCCACGGTCGTGATGAATAGCCAATCCCACACCCCTAGACCCCTACGAGAGCGGCAAGCAACCCTGCCAATTCTAGGGTTAGGAGACCCGGACTCGACACCTCGAGTTGGTCTCCCACTGGACCCCAGAACCCGGTTACTTGTGCTCCCCTCCTTGGGTCTATCCTAGTGCAGAAAAGTAAATAATATACAAAGGGTGACAACTCCCGCATCCTGGAAGTGCCCCGAATAAAAGAATATTACATACAAGTTTTTACATGAATGAAAACGAAAAACACTCATCTCACATAAAAACCCCCGGGCTATTCGAATACGACGATCCAATATAACATATCCAGCAACACATAACATCATATGTCATCAACGTAAGTAAGTATGCATACCCCAATTGTCGTTGACGTATAGCAACGAAACCGGCGATATGAACATACTACACTTACGGTCACAGAAAAGAAAGTGTAAAACTACAACAATTGGAATCCGCAATCTCTTTAGACATCACATGCCTAACAGTTATAAATCCCGCATTTTAGTCCCATCATCGAAAACTCTTTTCGATATCTTGTGAAACTAAACTGCTAGATCTATAACATTCATCCAGTTATCTCATAACCTTTTGTGAATTCCAATTATTGTATCCAATTCCGGATAAATAGAATATATCAAACTTTCCGATCGAACTTTCGAACACCCAAGTTTTCCCGACACCGATCAACACATGAAATAGGTTCAAAGACATTCACTTCATACCTCAGTACCAACGGTCCAGCCGTAGAAGGGTCAAGCCAACGCCTCACATGTGGCACGCCGTACTGCCCCAAACCCGAAGGTTCAAAGGGCAGTTCAAGACGGTCACATAATCGAGTTAAGGTTTGTTGTCTTCTAGAGGGACCATCGCGTTACTTGCACTACTCAGAACGTCTCTTAACCACACAATAATCCAACACTTGGATATTCCGGCAGGGGAAAACCTGGGTATTTATATCCGGTCGAACTCTTTAACATATTCTACAATTATCTGGAAAAACACTAAAGACGAAATTTGATAATCCGATCGAAATCCTGATTCCCAATAGTACCCCAAAATACTCTTCTGTAAAGTCACAATAAAAATATCCCAGAATACACAGCATTGAATTATATGAGTTAATGTGAAGAAATAATTATTCAAGGGAACAGTAACGCCGCGGAAGCGCCGCACATGCCTAGCATGTGCCGCCCTTCCGCGGTGGAAAAATGGAATTACCCCCTCGTATTTCACAGTAATTCTAATAACACCCTGCTTGATTTTCTACATATTTTTAATTGACAAAAATCCGAATTTTTAGAAAAAGTCCAGAGAGCATTTTTAGGTTTTGGATTTCGGTTCGATCGGGTTTCAAACGTCGTCGGGACTTCGCCTAAGGCTCTAGCTAGGCTCTGATACCAGTGAAAGGTTCCTAGGCACATTAGTGGGTTCTCACAAGGCATCGAACATGCCAAATTAAAATTTTTTGGTGCCGAGAAACCCTAGACAACGGATCTTAACTAGATGTTTAGGCGAAATAGAAAGCTAGTTAACAGTTAACTACTGTGATACGGAAATTACAACCTTTGTAGATCCGGATATCCACCTCCACGGCTCCGCAACGTCATGTCCTCGCTGTCCATCATGAATCCTCGACTCGATCATCGGCTTCATCGGGAAAGAAAGCGGAATAGCTCGTCGGCTTTGTGTCAAAGACGATCTACGTCGAGGTTGCACAAACTCAAGCTCCGACTTCACAAACTTATGAAACTTGTGAAGTAAACACCCAAAACAACTTGGCAAGAGGTAGAGGGTGAAGAAATAGGAGGTGGGTTCACTTTAGATTTGGATTTAACTCACTAGATCTCAACTTGCCATTGGAGTAGCAAGCTTGAAGAAGAAGAAGATGAGCTCAAGAAAAGATTATGATAAGTGTTCTATTTTAAAAATAAAACTAATATGAATACTTATCATATCTTGAACTAGGGTTAAGTGTAGAGAATTAACCATGGTCACTTTGATGGGTTAGGGTTAAGCATGAAGATAAGGATGGTTAGCAAAGTCAAAGCTTCATGAAGCTTCAATATAAAACAAACTTAGCCACCATTCTCATCATAATCCATTTCTAATAAATAAATAAATAAATAAATGAAAATGCAAAACTCTAATTATCATATTAACCATGGATTAATTTTATACACTTAACTAAATGATCAAGTATGATACAAAAAAGTGCACGAAAGTATATCACATATACAATGCGCAATCCAAGTGAGAAAAATCCGTTTAAAGTGAACCGATACTAGTTAATGCAAAGTAGTATATCAAATATACAATTATGCATTAAATCATTAAATCAACACTTGATTCAATGATCCGGTCATGTCGCACATAACCGACTAGTATTCAATGCATCGATTTATCGAATCAATGATTCGATAACTAGGTCATATCTAATATAACCAATCGAAACATATGTCGCGAGAATGAAATGCCGTATCACATACACGCATTATTCTCGGTCCTGCACATATCTCATATGCGCTCCTATTTCGTTTCGCTTGAGCCAGGAAACCTCTGTGTAGGACTCTAAAGACTCGTCAATACGCCGGTAGCAGATGATGATCATATCAAGCACCCACAAGCCGCAAGCGGTCTGCTAAACGTAACGGCCACCCGGGTATTGAGCGATCAGAAGATCGACGAGCTAGCCCGCTCACACTCCTGCGAATCCGACCAGTAACACTTACCATACAGTCAAGTCTCTTCGTCTGATACGTCGCATATCAGGTCTAGGGGTGGTATACGTCAGACCCCAATAACCCGATAAGTCGTGCTGATGTGAGGCTCGTAACGGGTCGAGAAACTACTGGTAACACTTACCAGCAAATCTCTGATCAGCCCTGGCCAGGGACTTCCCTGTTACGGCCAATCGAGCACTGCGCAACATCAACCCCCAATACCGGGAGAGACGAAACCCCTCCTATCGCTCATTGCCTCCATGTGATTCGGGACTGTACCCAAAGACCACCGTTTTGCACGCCCTCATGGACGTGGTAAGGTGGAGATCAAAGCACAGTGGGAATCACACAAGACTCTATGACGATCTCGGGTCTACAGACTAACCTGTACAAGTGTCACCTGAGAACTGCCATCTGACGTGAGGTATAATACCATCTGGGAGTTCTCGGCGAGTCCGTCCAGTGTACCCAGTCTCCACTGAGCACCCGTATACCATCTCTGATGTCAAACACCAATGGATATGGGATCATCCATCGCCCATCACATGGGTCGAGAAGCGTATACGCTAGTCTACACTGGCATATCGATGCCCCGTCTCGATACACCCACGACTAGGGACCTTGAAGGAGGTACTTATGGACTACCATGTCCCCACTAGTATGATCTGCATCATAGTCCAGGTAGTCAAGTACACATCCTAAGGGCTTTATCAACATGTAACTATAAGACAGTATAAAGAGACTAGTGTACATGTTAAGATAAATGGCAACCAGATAGCATACTATCATGTCGAGCAAGAAAGTCATCTCTATATATGTCCAAGCATCCAATATAATATACATAATCTGTACAATACTGGCCTCTAGGGCATACATACAACTAACAGTTGGAAATGGTGCAATTTTTGCAGCTAAAACCGTCGGGGAATATCACCTTGTATTGCCATCTGGTAATACATTGATTCTAAACGAATGCTATTACATGCTGAACCTGATATGCAACAATATATCGGTTTCTTTGTTGAGTAAAGAGGGATATAATTTTGTATTACAGGATAATGTTATGAACATTTTTCTAAACCAAAACTTGGTTGGATCAGGCATGATGTGCAATGACGTTTATGTTCTAAATCAATCAACAGTTCTGAGCATAACAAACACACACAAGAGGAAGAGTTCAGAACGGAACGAATCCTTCTTGTGGCATTGTAGACTAGGTCACATCAATACGACATGGCTAGCTAAGTTGCATAAGGATGGATATTTGAATCCTTTTGAATTTTCATCTTATGATACTTGCCAGTCATGTCTCAAAGGAAAGATGACCAAAACTCCGTTTACGGGACATGGAGAAAGAGTTACGGAACTCTTAGGACTGGTACATAGTGATGTATGCGGTCCCACGTCTACACATGCCAGGGATGGTTCTTCGTACTTCATTACATTCACTGACGATCTCTCTAGATTCGGGTATGTGTTCCTGATGAAACACAAATCAGAAGCTTTTGAGAAATTTAGAGAATATAAACAAGAAGTCGAGAACCAAACCGGGAAAAGTATTAAAATCCTTCGATCTGATCGAGGAGGTGAATACTTGAGCAATGAATTCCTGGACTTCCTAAAAGAGAATGGGATTCTCTCTCAACTAACTCCTCCATATACACCAAAGTACAACGGTGTATCAGAATGGAGGAATCGCACCCTATTAGATATGGTGCGCTCTATGATGAGCATAGCTGAGTTACCTATTTCCTTCTGGGGCTATGCACTAGAGACAGTAGCATACCTGCTGAATAGGGTTCCTACCAAATCTGTGCCTACCACCCCATATGAGATATAGGAGGGGAAGAGACCATATCTTAATTTTATTAAGATATGGGGTTGCCCGGCCTATGTCAAAAGACAAAAACCGGACAAACTCGAGGCAAGGTCTGTTTTGTGTAAGTTTGTTGGATATTCCAAGCATTCCCGAGGGTATATCTTCTACCACAGTGAGGAACAAAGGGTGGTTGTTGTTCAACACGCTACCTTTTTAGAAAAGGAATTTCTTGCAAAAGAGATTAGTGGCTCTGAGGTAGAACTGGAAGAGGTTCCAGCTGTACAAACCACAACAGAAGATTTGGTGGAACCAGAGAATTCTGTAGTTCCCGATGAACCCCAGCCACTCCGCCGATCTAGTAGGGTTCCTCACCCACCAGAAAGATACTACGGTTTTCTCATGGATGGTGAGAGCGAGGGTTGCATCATGGTTGATGATGATCCAACTAGCTTCGAGCAGGCCATCACGAGTGGGGACTCAGTGAAATGGCTGGATGCAATGCGGTCCGAGATGGAATCCATGTACACCAACAAAGTATGGACTTTGGAAGATGCTCCTGAAGGGGTAAAACCCATTGGGAGCAAGTGGATCTTCAAGAAAAAACTTGGTGTAGATGGGAAAGTGGAGACTTTCAAAGCTAGACTCGTTGCAAAAGGTTTTCGTCAAAGACCAGGTGTGGACTATGACGAAACCTTTTCTCCAGTGGCTATGCTTAAATCCATCCGGATCATGCTTGCCATCGCTGCATATCATGACTACGAAATCTGGAAAATGGATGTTAAGACCGCCTTTCTAAACGGTGATTTAGAAGAGAGCGTGTACATGACACAGCCAGAAGGCTTCGTAACTAGTGGGAGCAGCGGGAAGGTGTGCAAGCTGCTTAAAGCCATTTATGGATTAAAACAAGCATCGCGGAGTTGGAACATCTGCTTTGACGTCGTTATCAAAGAGTTTGATTTCATCAAAAACGTAGATGAACCTTGTATCTACAAGAAGGTGGCAGAGAGTAAGGTTGTCTTACTCGTATTGTACGTGGACGACATACTCTTGATAGGAAATGACATTCCTATGTTGCAATTGGTCAAGCTCTTCTTATCACAAAAATTCTCAATGAAAGATCTAGGTGATGCCTCCTGTATACTGGGAATTATGATCTCTAGAGATAGATCTAAAAGGATATTGGGATTGTTCCAATCCAGGTACATTGACACCATACTAAAGAGGTTTAGTACGGAAGAATCCATGCGTGGGAACTTACCCACGATCTCTGGACTCACTCTCTCCAAAGAGATGTCTCCCAAGACTGATTTGGAGAGAGCTCGCATGCAAAGGATACCCTATGCTTCGGCTGTAGGCTCTATCATGTACGCGATGCTATGTACCAGACCCGATGTAGCACACTCACTAAGTATAGTGAGTAGGTATCAAGTTGATCCTGGAGAGAGTCACTGGACAGCTGTGAAGAGCATTTTCAAGTACTTACGAAGGACTAAAGAGATGCTCTTGGTGTATGGTAACGGAGAACTCCAAGTGGAGTCCTTTACCGATTCGAGCTTCCAGAGTGATAAGGACGACTCTAAGTCACACTCGGGATTTTTCTTTACCCTTTGCGGAAGGGTGGTTAGCTGGAAGAGTTCCAAGCAGGAAACCGTAGCAGACTCAACGATGGAGGTTGAATACATCGCTGTCAACGATGCTGCCAAAGAAGCTGTCTGGATCAAGAAGTTCATTACTGAACTTGGAGTGGTTCCATCCATTGAGCATCCAATACCTTTATATTGTGATAACAATGGATCGGTGGCTTTGGCCAAGGAACCCAGGTCCCATCAGCGATCCAGGCATATTCTGAGGCGGTATCACCTGATCCGGGAGATAGTTGATCGCCGGGAGATCGTGGTCAGGAGGGTTGACACGAAGAACAACACAGCGGATCCACTCACGAAGGCCATTCCCCAGATACAGTTTGAGAGACTCTTCGGGATGCTTGGTATCCGATACTACAGCAGCTGGCCCTAGTGCAAGTGGGAGATTGTTAGTTGTATGTATGCCCTAGAGGCCAGAATTATACAGATGATGTATATTATATTGGATGCTTGGACATATATAGAGAGGACTTTCTTGCTCGATATGATAGTATGCTATCTGGTTGCTTTTTATCTTAACATATATACTTGTCTCTTGATGCTGTCTTATAGTTACATGTTGGTAAAGCCCTTAGGATGTGTACTTGACTACCTGGACTATGATGCAGATCATACTAGTGGGGACAGAGTAGTCCATAAGTACATTCTTTAATGTTTCTAGTCGTAGGTGTATCGAGACAGGGCATCGATATACCAGAGTAGACTAGCGTATACGCTTCTCGACCCATGAGATGGGCGATGGATAATCCCATATCCATTGGTGTTTGACATCAGAGATGGTATACGGGTGCTCAGTGGAGACTGGGTACACTGGACGGACTCGCCGAGAACTTCCAGATGGTATTATACCTCACGTCAGATGGTAGTTCTCTGGTGACACTTGTGCAGGTTAGTCTGTAGACCCGAGATTGTCATAGAGTCTTGTGTGATTCCCACTGTGCTTTCATTTCCACCTTACCACGTCTAAGAGGGCGTGCAAAATGGTGGTTTTTGGGTACAGTCCCGAGTCACATGGAGGCAATGAGCGATAGGAGGGGTTTCGTCTCTCCCGGTATTGGGGGTTGATGTTGCACTGTGCTCGATTGGCCATAACAGGAAAGTCCCTGGCCAGGGCTGATTAAGAGATTTACTGGTAAGTGTTACCTGTAGTTTCTCGACTCTTTATGAGCCTTACATTGGCATGACTTATCGGTTATTGGAGTCTGACGTTTACCACCCCTAGACTTGATATGCGACATATTAGACGAGGAGACCGGAATGTACGGGAAGTATTACCGTTAGGCTTTTACAGGAGTTGGAGCGGGCTTGCTTGCTGATCTTCTGATCGCTCAATACCCGGGTAGCCGTTACGTCCAGCTAGTACCGCTGACGGCTTGTGGGTGCTTAATGTGATCATCACCTACTGCCGGCATATTGACGAGTCTTTAGAGTCCTACATAGAGGTTTTACTGGCTCAGGAAAAACGAAATAGGAGCACGTATGTGATATGTGCGGGACCGAGAATAATGCGTGTATGTGATACCGTATTCTATTCTCGCGACTTTTTGTATCGGTCGGTTATATGTGATATAGCCGGGTTATCGAATCAAGTGTTGATTCGATAAGTCGATACATTGGATTTTAGTCGGTTATTTGAGATATGACCGGATTTTTAAGTCAAGTGTTGATTTAATAATTTAGTACATAATTGTATATTAGATATACTAATTTACATTAACTAACATTTTTTCACTTAAGGATTATTCTTACATGTACACAACTTTAATATATATGTGATATATATTAAAATGTTTTTCTTTTTGTATCATGGTTGTTGATACATTATTCATGGTTGTCCAAGACATACACCATTCTATTTTAAATGGTGGCTTATATTTATTTAAGGTAATTACAAATTAGTAGAGCTTTTGTCATAAGCATGAAGCTTGTGGATGCTTTGACAAAGTCCACTAACTTTGTTTTACTTTAGATTTTTATTAACCTAACCATTTTGGATTAGCCATAGTTATGTCTCTATATGAGTAAGTATATGATACTCACTCACCCATGGTTAGCTCACTTGACTTAATCATTATCTTCCTCTCTTTATTTTCTTCATCTTCTTCCTTGAGCTAAAAAGCTCTCTGGGGTTTGATCCAAAGTGAGAAACATTGTGAGAAAATAAATTCTAAAGTGAACCCACTTCCTATTTCTCCATCCTCTACTAGACTAGCACTTTAGTTTAGGGTGTTTGCTCCACTAATTCTCTAGTTAGTGAAGTAGTAGCTTGAGTTGGTATTCCCTCGACGTAGATCATCTCCGGCCTCAAAGACTTCAAGCAAGGACGCTTCTTTCGCCTTGTGAAGCCATGCAAGAGCCCGGGAGAACCATGATCGCAGCGAAGGGACTACAACAAGGAGCTTTAGAAGTGAAGGATCGATCTACAAAGGTTGTATTTCGTATTCACTTAGTCGTAAATGATATTTACTTGCATGTGAAACCCTAATTATCTAGCAAAGATCTTGTTTAGGGTTATTTGGCACGGCTAAAATTTTAATCGGGCATGGTTGATACCTTGTAGAACCTTATTAGAGTGCCTAGTAACCCTACAGTTGGTGGAGCCAGACTCGACAACGGGAGGGAGGGGCCGGCGCCCCTGGCCTTCCTCCCCTTCTTCTGTTCGACCAGGGCTGCCTGAAATTTAGCTAGGTCTATGGGTTCTGCATAAGACGAAAATGCAAAGAAGGAGTTAGCAACGCCAGAAAAAGTGGAAGAATACACAAGTCTAAACAGGTCGCCTAAAAACTCCTAACTTACCCGCAAACTGAGCGGGGCTGAGCCCGGCCCAACTGAGGGCCTGCTCAGACAGCAACACATCGACCCGGGGGAGGGGCTCCCACTGCGACACCGCCACTGCGTCGGGATCATTCGATCGTCTCACCCGCGGGCAGTTAGCCCAGTTCCACTGGATGGGCATAGGCCTATCCTCATCCTCAGGTGGCCCGACAAACAAAAACTTCTTCTTCCATTCATGGATGGAAGAAGGTACTACGACGACCCCGACCCGGCAGCACCTCCCCGGTGCTTTGTAAAAGAAATGTATACCCAGCTTGGCTCGTCCTTACGAGTGCTGGGGTGGTTTTTGTAGCAGAGAGAGGAAAGGAGAAGGCTCAGATTGAATAGGATCGCCCACAATTTCAACCGAACCAGGAACCCAAAGAGAATCCCCCAAGAGTTCGGTACTAACTGGTCTGGGGCTAACTGAAAACAATTCAACGCCGCACTCACCTCAGGAGAGAAGGGCAGACGCATTCCAGCCCAAAAGGCCTCCAAGTACAAGGCAATCTCCTTGCCCTGTACCTGATCTGCCCTCCCTCCCTCCCCGGCCAGACGAAGCGAGTAGCCGGGAGGAATGTGGAAGCGAGTCCGGATGGTGGCAAGCTCGTCCGCATGCCTCAATATGGATGACGCGTCACGGACGCCCCTGACCGGCGCATTGGGGACCGTCCCTGCCGCACGACCCCGGGAAGTACAACTAACCTTAACCTCCCGGGAAAATTCCGATCCGGACGAAGAGGAAACCGCAGAAGACTCCCTAGACTCTACCCAAACTACCTCGACAAACTCCTCAGAGGAAGACATCTAACCTGAGCAGAGGAAGGGGACGTTCGAGAGATGAATGCAGGAAATCCGACCTAGAGGGAGGAGCACCGAGCTAACACATGGAGGGAAGAGGAAATTATAGCGAAGATGGACCCTCGGGGGAACCCCACCTCTATTTATAGCAATCGGCAAACTCATCTAGCGGCGCCGATTGTCTCCCGCCAAAATGGCACTTCGCATTCAACAGCTGTCGACGCTCCACTTGTTGCACACGTATCGGGATCGTCCCATCAGGCATGAGAACACCAGCGGCCCGTCACGTCAGCCAACCAGCGTCGGATACGTGACTTGGCGCTCCAATGAATATACGCCCGAATCGGCGCATCCTCTTTAATGCGAGATCTCTCCCCTGATCCGCTGACGTCATCAAGAAAATACAATCAATTGCCCGGGAATACGCACCGACGATATCTTCAAACAGGGGCTTACCCCGGGTGGTTGGTCAAACCACTCTCGACTCGACCCATTAATGGGTCGAGACGAGAGTGTGGGCGAATGATGAGACTCGATACTGGGGTTTCCCCAGATCATGACACGTGGCAAGTGACGTGTCCCAGAGCCTACGAGAAAGGATCAAGAACGATACATTGGAAGCATGCCCCGGGCCCTCGACCGAGGATGTTCCCGACCTTCGGTGGCCCTACAGACCACCCCCTAGCTCGCCTCCGAGCTATCGCAGAACCAAGCTCGCTCGGCCTCTCGCTCGTTCCCGAGCCTCCCGCCAATCCTAGCTTCCTCGGTCTCATCGACCGACCCACAACACTGATCACAGGTGTCTCCGCCACGGATCTGCAAATCTTGCCAAATGCGAGATATCCGCCGTTCATGATCCCGCGTTCCACGCCATCACGTTCCCCCATTAATGAGCATATCTCGTTATTAATGGGGTATCCCTCTTTTCACGCGGGTGTAACGCCAGGGGCATAACGGCCGGATTGAATCTCGCGCCCGCCTGCCCATGGCTGCCACTATATAAACCCCTCTCTCAGACGACTCAGGTAAGACATTTTTACCCCAATAGGCCGTTACTCTGCCCATTTAGCCCGTCTAACTTGATCGTTGGAGGGTCCTCGGTGGCACAACCACCCCGGGACTTCCTTGCAGGTAGCTCGGCCTCAACCACTTCAAGCCCATTGAGACCCACACGCTTCAGGAGGCAACCTCCAACTCAATCTCAGCCGCTCGTCTCCACTCACTGCAGATCAATAGAAGGTAACATCTGAAAGAGATCCAGTGATCCATCACTTACCCAAAAAACACAAAGATGGCTTAAATCTATTCTCGATGTTTGATTTTCCTTATCTTTTAAGATAAAGAATTGCAGTACTTTATAATACCAACTTTATGGCACTACCCAGCAAACTGACATGGGTGGGGTTGAGGGCCTGCTTGGCACCAGGAAAAGAAAATGCAAGTCCCCGAAGGGGAAGGGGTGTCGGCGAAAACTAAATCAACATAATTTATTTTTTTTCTTTCATATGTTTGGAATGCAAAGAAAACCCATTGAGGAAAATTAAATAAAAGTTTTCTTGTTTTGGTTTGCACAGTAATAGTTGCATGAAAGAAATTGTCACTAGAGAGAGAGAGAGAGAGAGATCTCCTATATATACATATATACATCATCACACACACACAATCACATTACAGCCATCCGGTAATCAACAATTAAATGGAACAGTTCGGATATCCTAGAAATCTCGTGTTTCGTTTGATCCGCAAATTAAACGCTACATTCTACGGTCGCGTGAATAGCCAATATACAACCAAACCAAGACCCCTATGAGCACGGCGAGCAATTCGCCAATCGTAGAAACGAGGCAACCCTGCCTCAACACCATGAGGGGGCCACCTAACGCTTTTTAGAACTCGGCAACTCGAGCACTCCTCTGTGGGTCAAACTTGAATCCCTACAAGCGCAGCGAGCAACCCATCAATTCCAGTACTAGGCGGCCTATTCTTAATTCCTTGAGATGGCCACCTACCGCATTCTAGAATCCGGCAGCTCGAGCGCTTCTCCATAAGGGTAAACCTGTATTATACACATATAACGAAAACTTCGGTCTTAACCCGACCGCGTCCCTAACAAAAGAATATATATTGGGAATTTGCATAATACATGAATATGAATACAACACTTTGCATACAACACATTCACATGTAGGGCTATTCATTGCTACAATACGATCCAAACCAAACACACCAACACAGCATTCAACTAATGTGGAATCTCGTCTAATTGATCTCACGTCAATTAGGAAATATTTACCCACACATATCAACATATATGTGCCCGAAATAACTCGATCAAACACTTTGATCAGGGTAAATCGAAGCTGTAGCCAAATAAGTACATAACCCATGAGTTCGATCACTTAAAATTCCAAAGAACGAATTTCAAGATTAGCCCGGCTTCAAAAATCCCCATTTCTTGCTCAAAACGAGTCCCAAAAGTCCAGAATTGTGCCCGAGATCCCCGTGGGGACCTCAAGCACGACTCATGGGGTACTAAGGGCATAGGTGAGGCCCTTAGTTAGGGTTCCTAGCGCCTTAACCGCCATAACCACGGCCTATGCGGAACGAAAAACGAAAATTCTAGCGACGCTACAAACCTTTGAATCGAAACAAAACACTTAAACTAGACAAAATATAAAGAGCTTAACTGTTATGATAAAAGGGTTATACCAAATGATCCGTGTTCTTCGGTCTTCTACCCTCTTCCTTAGCTCCATGGGGTCTTCGTGATCGAGCTTGACCGCCAGTCTTCCTCCATCGAAGATGATCCATCCGAGAGATGTGGTTCGTGGCTCTATCTCCACACTAAAAGTCAAGTGGAGAAAATAAATACTATAGGTTGCTAATCTAGAGTGTCTAGTGATATAGTGAGTTGTTCTAGTGTTTTTCTATCTTTCTTTCACACTTGATTCTCAACTCATGAGAGGGTACGGAGGAAGATGAAGGAGGAGCTCAAGAAAAGAGAAAGTGAAGAGATAGAAGAAAATGGTGAGAATGAACTAAATCAAGTGAGAGAAAATCCAACCATGGTTTTGTATATATGGTTGTTGCAAATAAAATATAGTAACCATACTTGAATTGTTCGCATAAATGAATATACAATTCATTTGTCAACACTATTCAAGCATGGTTCTCACCATTCTTACCTCACTACCTTTACACCTCATTTTCTATTTAAATGATTAAATGAATAAACCAAAAATGAGGTGTCCACCATCTAGAATGTTTTCCATATAAATACGGAACACACTCTACCGTATATACAAACCCGTATTTGTATCAAAATACGAATGCCCAAAGAGATAGAATAATACAAAGAATATAATATTAGAATATACATATCGAATATATATATATATATAAGTAATTTATTAAATCAATACCTAATTTAATAATTCAGCTTAATCCTAAACCGGCTAGTATTATCAACCGTCCGATCAAAATTCTGGGTAGCTAGTATACTCATTTAATCGGAACCCTACACGTAAATAAATACGGCCACTATATCATTTCTCCTGAACCAGGGAAACTTTCTGTGTGGGACTCTAATGACTCGACAGTATGCCGGTAGTGAGTTACTGGATAAATCCATAACCACAAGCACGTCAACGGCACTAGCCGTATGTAACGGCTACTCGGGTACCTGTCGAAAAGGAAGGCCAACGAGCAAACTCATCCAAACCCCTACTGAGCCTATCTGTGACAATCTCCGTACAGTCTGGTCTCTTCATCTAAGAGTATTGCATACCTGGTTTAAGGGTGTCACGACTCGAAAGGTATGGAACGTGACTGGCACTTAAATTACGAACGTCTCAAGGAGGACGTAATCTAAGTAAGCCAAAACCCAGAAATCAAAACCAAATCGCAGTAGAGTGAAGGAAAAACCAATCAATTGAAAGCGAATTTATCAAATAAGTCATATCAAGCCTTTTTAAAAGCAATATCAATTTTTCCGAAAATTTCGGCAGAGTCTCCTTTGTAAATACTGGCCCCCAAAATGGGTACAACAAGAATATATATCAATACAAAAAAAAGGCATCCCCGAGCAGGAGCTAGCTTTTCGCCATAAGGCGGTCATAAATCCCACGCAATATAGATCAGCAATGTGGAAAATAAGCATAAAAAGGCATAAGTAAGAAGCAACATGTCGGCTCAAGTGAGCACGACCCAAAGAAATAATATACATGCCCACAAATCTCACTGTCTCGCCTCTAAGTCAATATACAATAGTACTGGTAGATGATACAGTAGATGGAGTACACTAGATACCATAAATATACAAGGTGGTACAAAATTATAATACAACCCACCTACAAGCAAAAGCCTCGAGTCCAGGAAAAGGAGGCAAAAGATGCTAGTGCGTCCGCCGCTACTGTGCCGACGGAACGGACCTGCAAAAAGGCTGTGGCACAACGGGGGTGAGTTGCCAACTCGTGAGTAATAAATAACATCTATAGAGGCTATCGCAAGCATGCACAGAATCATCCTAGCAGGTATGGCAGGATATACTAGCAGGTATGTATGCAACATGAATGTACCAGCAGGTATGAATGCAATATGAATCAACTCGTGATCTGAATATATAGGTACAAGAAGTTATATTTTTCTTTTAGGAATCTTTTTTTTTGAATATCAACACAATACCAATAGAATCAACAAGAATCCGTGTCCAGCATCGACACCTCAAAACTGTCTCAATCTCATGTATCCATATCATAGTATCTCTGGTCTCAGCCGTCTGGCTGACCCATCTCAAATGTCAATATCTCATCATCTCGCGGCCACGGTCGGTATCCTCTGGATATCCGCCGTGCCCAAAAAAAAAGTCACCGGTAGGTAGTCCATCCCCTGCCAGGCTTATCGTCTACTACTCGAACTTCTTGCCCCGGGATCCTTACCGGGCCCACCATGTACCCGAGACGGTTTATCCAACTCCTCGAAACGGATCTCGAAAACCATAGCAAACTCATGGTGGACGACACTTACATCACTAGAAAATCGTAATTTTGCATATTTTAAAAAGGGTAATAAGTTTTAGAAATTTTGCGGCTTTCCCCCGAAATTCAGAAATATCATAAATCTCAAGAAATCCTCATAAGTGCATATGTTAATGATAATGAATGCATATGGTATTACTAATCAAATTGCAATGCATGATTAATAGACTAGGCATGAACAAATGATGTAATAAGATACATGCACATGAATAGCAATTCTACAATTTTATTTTAAGGATTTAATGCAATAGCACAGGTTTAAGCATCAATATGGTGACAATGTTCTAGATTATAAGTTACCTAGTGTCGTGGCATGGCAAATACCAGGGCATGTGTGTACACATGAATAGTGCTCGTGCTGCATATAAAAACCTTGGCAATGGTGCAGGTATCCTATGGAACGAGTTCACATATGTAGGTAAAACATAGATCATGAATGTAGCAGATAACATGCAAGTATTATACCCCTAATTACTAATATCACTAAGAATCTTTTGAAATTACTAAAACTATCGGGAGACTTGCGCCATCCAAACGATAGTCCTCCGTAGATGTTACATCTACTCACCGGAAATCCCCAGCTAGCTATGTCCAATCACCGCTTTCCCTTTTCGTGCCGCGTCCGAAATCTCCGCGACCGATCCTGGAATTTGCACCAATACAAAACATAAGGTTACATATCATGAAATGACGCAAATCCCAAACGAAAATAACAATATTCACAAGCTAGACACAACGTGCACAAGGTGCGCGGAACACACACAAAAATCATAAAAACTAACTAGAATCGTCGTTTTGGGGAGCCCGGCAAAACTAAAACCCGATCAAGCAAAATTCCGTACTCACACATCCAAAATGTCATAGGATATGCTAAAAATATAATCAAGATATCACAACAATTCATCACATAATTTTTATAAAAACCTAGTAAGCACTAAAAATTCCAAATTCGTGCAAACATCGCGGATTTACGATAAAGTGCACACATCATCGCGCAAACACCCAAGTTAACCATTAGAAAGCCACTATAATTAAATTAACCCAATTACCATGCTTCAAAACCCATTTTCCATACACAACCCTTTTCTTGATTTTTCAAAATGAGCAATTCCAATCCAAACTATACATGAAAACACTAAATTAACACTAATTTGAGCCCACTAAGCAAGCTAACCTCTTAGATTTAGGTTAGTAAAACACTAGATAGCAAAATAATTTAATTAACCTAATAATGCTTTTTCTAAAACCTAATTCAACTCAAGCCATGAACTTTAATAAAACCTAGAATGCAAATAGCACTAAAATTAACACTAAAACAACTAAATTAAAGGAATTTAACCATAAGAATTTAAATGGGTAGAAATTATACCTCAAATCTAGAGATCTAGCAAGAAGAATTTGCCTCCAATGATGGCTTCATAGCACCATGATTCAAGTTATAAAAGCCAAGGAAAATGGGATGAAGAATGAGGATTAATTTGGATTTTGGAGCAATTTTTGATGAAAATTGAAGGAAATGAAAAGAGGAAAATGGAGGAGGAGGGCTGCTGAATTTTTCGGCCAGAAGAGGGATGGGGATGGTGTGGGTGTTCTGGAGAGAAGTCCAAGTCAGCCCCTCTCATTTCAAGGTACATTATGCCTCCAAAGTCAATATATCTTAACTTATACCTTTAAACTCTATTACACACATACAAATGAGATGAAGAAAATTTTTGAGGGGGAGAAGTGGGCTGCTGATAGTAGGCTCGGCCATGGAGGGGTGAGGGTGTGTGTGAGTGATTACAAAATGAATTCCATGCAAAAAGTGTAGGGTTACTAGGCACTCTAATAAGGTTCTATAAGGCATCAACCATGCCCGTTTAAAATTTTAGCCGTGCCGAATAACCCTAAACAAGATCTTTGCTAGATAATTAGGGTTTCACATGCAAGTAAATTACATTTACCACTAAGTGAATACGAAATACAACCTTTGTAGATCCGTCCTTCACTTCTAAAGCTCCTTGTTGTAGTCCCTTCGCTGCGATCATGGTTCTCCTGGGCTCTTGCATGGCTTCACGAGGCAAAAGAAGCGTCCTTGCTTGAAGTCTTCGAGGCCGAAGATGATCTACGTCGAGGGAATATCAACTCAAGCTACTACTTCACTAACTAGAGAATTAGTGAAGCAAACACCCTAAACTAAAGTGCTAGTCTAGTAGAGGATGGAGAAATAGGAAGTGGGTTCACTTTAGAATTTGTTTTCTCACAATATTTCTCACTTTGGATCAAACCCTAGAGAGCTTTTTAGCTCAAGGAAGAAGATGAAGAAATAAAATGAGAAAGATAATGATCAAGTGAGTGAGCTAACCATGGGTGAGTGAGTATCATATACTAACTCATGTAGAGACATAACCATGGCTAATCCTAATGGTTGGGTTAACAAAAATCTAAAGTAAAGACAAAGTTAGTGGACTTTGTCAAAGCAAAGCAAGCTTCTACAAGCTTCATGCTCTTTCCAAATCTCCACTAATTTTGTAATTACCTTAAATAATTATAACCCACCATAATAAATAGAATGGTGTATATCTTACACACCCAAGAATGATGTATCAACAACCATGATACAAAAAGAAAACACATTTTAATATATATCACATATATATTAAAGTTGTGCATATGTGGGAAAAAACCTTAAGTGAACAAATGTTAGTTAATGTAAATTAGTATATCATATATACAATTATACACTAAATTATTAAATCAACATTTGACTTAATAATCCGGTTATATCTCATATAACCGACTAACATCCAATGTATCGACTTATCGAATCAACACTTGATTCGATAACCCAGCTATATCACAAATAACCGACCGATACAAAAAGTCGCGAGAATAGAATACGGTATCACATACACGCATTATTCTCGGTCCCGCACATATCACATATGCGCTCCTATTTCGTTTTGCTTGAACCAGTAAAACCTCTATATAGGACTCTAAAGACTCGTCAATACACCGACAGTAGGTGATGATCATATCAAGCACCCACATGCTGTCAGCGGTACTAGCTGGACGTAACGGCTACCCGGGTATTGAGCGATCAGAAGATCAGCAAGCAAGCCCGCTCCAACTCCTGTAAAAGCCTAACGGTAACACTTCCCGTACAGTCCGGTCTCCTCATCTGATATGTCGCATATCAAGTCTATGGGTGGTAAACGTCAGGCCCCAATAACCGATAAGTCATGCCGATATGAGGCTCATAACGGGTCGAGAAACTATTGGTAACACTTATCAGTAAATCTCTAATCAGCCCTGGCCAGGGACTTCCCTGTTATGGCCAATCGAGCACAGCGCAACATCAACCCCCAATACCGGGAGAGACGAAACCCCTCCTATCGCTCATTGCCTCCATGTGACTCGGGAATGTACCCAAAAACCACCGTTTTGCACGCCTTCTTGGACGTGGTAAGGTGGAAATCAAAGCACAGTGGGAATCACAGAAGACTCTATGACGATCTCGGGTCTACAGACTAACCTGCACAAGTGTCACCAGAGAACTACCATCTGACGTAAGGTATAATACCATCTGGGAGTTCTCGGCGAGTCCGTCCAGTGTACCCAGTCTCCACTGAGCACCCGTATACCATCTCTGATGTCAAACACCAATGGATATGGGATCATCCATCGCCCATCTCATGGGTCGAGAAGCGTATACGCTAGTCTACTCTGGTATATCGATGCCCTGCCTTGATACACCTACGACTAGGAACATTAAAGGATGTACTTATGGACTACCATGGCCCCACTAGTATGATATGCATCATAGTCCTGGTAGTCAAGTACACATCCTAAGGGCTTTACCAACATGTAACTATAAGACAGTATCAAGAGACAAGTATACATGTTAAGATAAAGAGCAACCAGATATCATACTATCATATCGAGCAAGAAAGTCCTCTCTATATATGTCCAAGCATCCAATATAATATACATCATCTGTACAATACTGGTCTCTAGGGCATACATACAACTAACAATCTCCCACTTGCACTAGGGCCAGCTGCTATAGTATCACATACCAAGCATCCCGAAGAGTCTCTCAAACTGTATCTGGGGAATGGCCTTCATGAGTAGATCCGCAGTATTGTTCTTCGTGTCAACCCTCTTGATCTCGATCTCCCGGCGATCAACTATCTCCCGGATCAGGTGATACTGCCTCAGAATATGCCTGGATCGCTGATGGGACCTGGGTTCCTTGGCCAAAGCCACCGCTCCATTGTTATCACAATACAAAGGTATTGGATACTCAATGGATAGAACCACACCAAGTTCAGTAATGAACTTCTTGATCCAGACAGCCTCTTTGGCTGCATCGTTGGCAGCGATATATTCAACCTCCATCGTCGAGTCTGCCACGGTTTGCTGCTTGGAACTCTTCCAGCTAACCACCCGTCCGTAAAGGGTAAAGACAAATCCCGAGTGTAACTTAGAGTCGTCCTTATCACTCTGGAAGCTCGAATCGGTAAAGGACTCCACTTGGAATTCTCCGTTACCATACACCAAGAGCATCTCTTTAGTCCTTCGTAAGTACTTGAGAATGCTCTTCACAGCTGCCCAGTGACTCTCTCCAGGATCAGATTGATACCTACTCACTATACTTAGTGAGTGTGCTACATCGGGTCTGGTACATAGCATCGCGTACATGATAGAGCCTACAGCCGAAGCATAGGGTATCCTTTTCATGCGAGCTCTCTCCAAATCAGTCTTGGGAGACATCTCTTTGGAGAGAGTGAGTCCAGAGATCGTGGGTAAGTTCCCACGCTTGGATTCTTCCATACTAAACCTCTTTAGTATGGTGTCAATGTACCTGGATTGGGACAATCCCAATATCCTTTTAGATCTATCTCTATAGATCATAATTCCCAGTATGCAGGAGGCATCACCTAGATCTTTCATTGAGAATCTTTGTGATAAGAAGAGCTTGACCGATTGCAGCATAGGAATGTCATTTCCTATCAAGAGTATGTCGTCCACGTACAATACAAGGAAGACAACCTTACTCTCTGCCACCTTCTTGTAGATACAAGGTTCATCTACGTTTTTGACGAAATCAAACTCTTTGATAACGACGTCAAAGCAGATGTTCCAACTCCGTGATACTTTCTTTAATCTATAAATGGATTTAAGCATCTTGCACACCTTCCCGCTGCTCCCACTAGCTACGAAGCCTTCTGGCTGAGTCATGTACACGCTCTCTTCTAAATCACCATTTAGAAAGGTGGTCTTAACATCCATTTGCCAGATTTCGTAGTCATGATATGCAGCGATGGCAAGCATGATCCGGATGGATTTAAGCATAGCCACTGGAGAAAAGGTTTCGTCATAGTCTACACCTGGTCTTTGACGAAAACCCCTTGTAACGAGTCTAGCTTTGAAAGTCTCCACTTTCCCATCGACACCAAGTTTTTTCTTGAAGATCCACTTGCTCCCAATGGGTTTTACCTCTTCAGGAGCATCTTCCAAAGTTCATACTTTGTTGGTGTACATGGATTCCATCTCGGACCGCATTGCATCCAGCCATTTCACCGAGTCACCACTCGTGATGGCCTGCTCGAAGCTAGTTGGGTCATCATCCTCCATGATGCAATCCTCGCTCCCACCATGCATGAGAAAACCGTAGTATCTCTCAGGTGGGTGAGGAACCCTAGTAGATCTGCGGAGTGGCTGGGGTTCATCGGGAACTACCGAATCGTCTGGTTCCATCAAATCTTCTGTTGTGGTTTGTACAGCTGGAACCTCTTCCAGTGTTACCTCAGAGCCACTAATCTCTTTTGCAAGAAATTACTTTTCTAAAAAGGTGGCGTGTTGAGCAACAAACACCCTTTGTTCCTCACTGTGGAAGAAGATATACCCTCGCGAATGCTTGGGATATCCAATAAACTTACACAAAACAGACCTTGCCTCGAGTTTGTCCGGTTTTTATCTTTTGACATAGGCCGGGCAACCCCATATCTTAATAAAATTAAGATATGGTCTCTTCCCCTCCCATATCTCATATGGGGTGGTAGGCACAGATTTGGTAGGAACCCTATTCAGTAGGTATGCTGCTGTCTCCAGTGCATATCTTCAGAAGGAAATAGGTAACTCAGCTATGCTCATCATAGAGCGCACCATATCTAATAGGGTGCGATTCCTCCGTTCTGATACACCGTTGTGATGTGGTGTATATGGAGGAGTTAGCTGAGAGAAAATCCCATTCTCTTTTAGGAAGTCCAGGAATTCATTGCTCAAGTATTCACCTCCTCGATCAGATCGAAGGATTTTAATACTTTTCCCGGTTTGGTTCTCGACTTCTTATTTATATTCTCTAAATTTCCAAAAGCTTATGATTTGTGTTTCATCAGGAACACATATCCGAACCTAGAGAGATCGTTAGTGAATGTAATGAAGTATGAAGAACCATTCCTGGCATGTGTAGATATGGGACCGCATACATCACTATGTACTAGTCCCAAGAGTTCCGTAACTCTTTCTCCGTGTCCCGAAAACGGAGTTTTGGTCATCTTGCCTTTGAGACATGTCTGGCAAGTGTCATAAGATGAAAATTCGAACGGTTTCAAATATCCATCCTTATGCAACTTAGCTAGCAGTGTCGCATTTATATGACCAAGTCTACAATGCCACAAGAAGGATTCGTTCATTTCTGAACTCTTCCTCTTGTGTGTGTTTTGTATATTAAGAACTGTAGTTTGATTGAGATCGTATATGCCATTAAAGAATGAACCTGATCCAATCAACTTTTGATTCAGGAATATGTTCATAACATCATCCTATCCTACAAAATTATATCCTTCTTTGCTCAATAAAGAAACTGATATAAGATTGCATATCAGGGTCGGAATGTAATAGCATTCGTTCAGAACCAATGTATTACTATTTGGTAACACAAGGTGATATTCGCCAACTGCTTTGGCTGCAACATTTGCACCATTCCATACTCTTACGGAATGATCACCCTCTCCCAGTTCCCTACCTTTACGTAGCCCATGTAACATATTACATATATGGGATCCCAATCCGGTATCTAATACCCAGGACGTAGAGTGAACTGAGAAACAGTTCTCTGTAACGAACACACCCAAAGAAAATGCATCAACATGTACTTTCTTCATTCGGGTGGCATGGGAATCCTGGTATTCCCCTATATCCTGTTCAGTCCTATAACTCTTATAAGAAAGAACGGAACCAACGTTCCCCAGCACAGTATAACATGCGGGTTCGGTCAATACATCCATATTATTATCTTGATTAAGGCATGATATGGTCGCTACCTGGAGAGAGAGAGAAGAAAACACTTTAGCGTATGCTCTTGCAAGATCAGATTGGTTATTATTTTATCTAATCAGGATGGCTCCCACTGTTTTTATCAAATCTTCCTTCAAACCCTAAAAGGAAAAACTAGCCGGGATTAATTACACCCTACAACTTCGCCAATCTTTCAGCCAGGCCAGTGTCGGTACTTTGAGGGAGGTTCCCCGTGCTTTCGCACGGACCTAATTAAAGTAAACCTCGTTTTCCCAGAGGCGTAACCCCGTTGACACCTTTCTAGACACCTACTTGATCGGCTAATTGTCCTGTGTAAAACTCTCCCAGGAGTAACAATTACTCGCAGTGGGTATCGGGATCCAACTATCTCATAGAAGGTATGCAATCTCATTGCAAATTTCAACACTTGAAATTCCCGATAATATTTTGCCCCAAGCATCCCATGACATTGACGGAGGTCAACAAACCACAGGATGCAAGTCAAGTTCAACCCATCATTTCTTGATTGAATCAAACACACCCGCACGACCCTTGACGGAGGTCAACAAGGTCGTGCGACTATCCTAATCCAATCTGCATTATATGCATAAGCAGATAAATACTAGTTAGCTACCGCACACTACGCCTTGATGGAGGTCAACAAACATAGCACGAATACTAAGTAGGACTTATCTGAAATCACGGAGGGGTACGACAGGTTTTTCTGAAAACCTATTACGTAATGAACTTGATATCGTTGTAGAATCGAGTGAGTTTTGAAATGGAGTGATTTTGGGGCTTTCATTAGTTTTGCTAAAGAGGTCACTCCCAGTGAAGGGATCTCGGCTTTCCTTATGGAATAAGGTACAGGATATATCATATATATCGCTATGCAAAGTAAAAACTCCAAAAGCAATCAAAAGACAAACCGAGTGTTGTAGCATCTGTCAGTTTTGCTAAAGAGGTCACTCCCGGTGAAGAGATCTCGGCTCTTTCCTCATCGAATAAGGTGCAGGATATATCATATATATCGCTATGCAAAGCAAAAACCTGTAGCTACCCTTTTTGAAAATTTGATTCTACAACATATTTTAGGTTTCTTTTCTTTCATTAATCATATTAATGAAGTCCTATCATTTAAATCACCTAAACATCACAGATAAATACGACGTACACTTATGCCATCCGCATTCGCCTCGATATCCCCTCGTGCAACGTTAGGTTAGGTAACTAACGGCAGAGCGGGGTAGGGCTAGCACGGGTGTAAAACATAAGTAATGTCTATATAATATATCATATATACTATATACTGTATTTATCACAACATATCAAATGATCACATCACAGATATCTCAGCAGAAGAAACATATAAAACATTGGATATACTTGGACGTCCGTGTTTTATTTTGAGCCTCTATAAAACACGGATTCCACGGTCGCGATGAATAGCCAAACCCACACCCCTAGACCCCTACGAGAGCGGCAAGCAACCCTACCAATTCTAGAGTTAGGAGACCCGGACTCGACTCCTCGAGTTGGTCTCTCACTGGACTCTAGAACCCGGTTATTTGTGCTCTCCTCCTTGGGTCTATCCTAGTACGGAAAAGTAAATAATATACAAATGGTGACATCAACCTCATCCCGGAAGTGCCCCAATAAAAGAATATTACATACATTTAATTTTACATAAATGAAAATAAAAACCCTCATCTCACATAAAACCCTCGGTTATTCAAAAACGCGACGATCCAATATAACATATCCAGCAACACATAATATCACATGTCATCAACGTAAGTAAATATGCGCATCACAATTGTCATTGACATATAGCAACGAAACCGGCGATATCACATATTACACTTACGGTAGCAGAAAAGAAAGTGTAAAACTACAACATTTGGAATCCACAATCTCTTTAGACATCGTAAATCCGAAATATCACATACTTCGCATTTCAAGCCTAACTATATGAATTCCAGATATTGTATCACATTCCAGATAAATAGGCAGTATTAAACTTTCCGATCGAATAATCAAATACCCAAGATTTCCTAAATAGCTCAACACTTGAGCAGATTTCAAAAATTCCAGAATACGTCACAGTACCAACGGTCCAGCCGTAGAAGGGTCAAGCCAATGCCTCACATGTGGCACGCCGTACTGCCCCAAACCCTAAGGTTTAGAGGCGGTTCAGACGGTCACATAATCGAGTTAAGGTTTGTGTTCTTCTAGAGGGTCCATCACGTTACTTGCACGTTTTTTTGAAAGATTCAAACTCCAGAAAAATTCAACACTTGAAAGTTTTTCGTGTCGGGAAAAAGCGAGTTAATGATATCCGTTCGAACACTTTAATACTTTCTAAATTATCCGGAAAGAGCACGAAATTAAATTTTCCGATCGAATCAACGAATACAAAATAAACCCCAGAACACTCAACACTTGAGTCAGATAAAAAATACCCAGAAAATATAACTAGCAGCTACGGGCATTACTGTGCCAAAAGAAAAGTCAAAGCTCACTGTACGACCGCGGATCCGCGGCCCAAGCAGGGTAAAGCCGCGGTTCCGCGGCGGTCCGTATGGCTTACGTCATCGTTTTGCACAGTTATGCTTAAAATTACCTGCTGATTTTTTTAGGTATTTTTAATTCAGAAAAATCATGGTTTTTAAAAAATGTCCCGAGAGGGGTTCAAATCGTCGTATCGGGGTTCGATCGGAGTTTTAACTTCGTATACACGTCGCCTAATGCTCTAGCTAGGCTCTGATACCACTGTAGGGTTACTAGGCACTCTAATAAGGTTCTACAAGGCATCAACCATGCCCGTTTAAAATTTTAGCCGTACCGAATAACCCTAAACAAGATCTTTGCTAGATAATTAGGGTTTCACATGCAAGTAAATTACATTTACCACTAAGTGAATACAAAATACAACCTTTGTAGATCGGTCCTTCACTTCTAAAGCTCCTTGTTGTAGTCCCTTCGCTGCGATCAAGGTTCTCCCGGGCTCTTGCATGGCTTCACGAGGCGAAAGAAGCATCCTTGCTTGAAGTCTTCGAGGCCGAAGATGATCTATGTCGAGGGAATATCAACTCAAGCTACTACTTCACTAACTAGATAATTAGTGAAGCAAACACCCTAAACTAAAGTGCTAGTCTAGTAGAGGATGGAGAAATAAGAAGTGGGTTCACTTTAGAATTTGTTTTCTCACAATATTTCTCACTTTGGATCAAACCCTAGTGAGCTTTTTAGCTCAAGGAAGAAGATGAAGAAATAAAATGAGAAAGATAATGATCAAGTGAGTGAGCTAACCATGGGTGAGTGAGTATCATATACTAACTCATGTAGAGACATAACCATGGCTAATCCTAATGGTTGGGTTAACAAAAATCTAAAGTAAAGACATAGTTAGTGGACTTTGTCAAAGCAAAGCAAGCTTCTACAAGCTTCATGCTCTTTCCAAATCACCACTAATTTTGTAATTACCTTAAATAATTATAACCCACCATAATAAATAGAATGGTGTATGTCTTACACACCCAAGAATGATGTATCAACAACCATGATACAAAAAGAAAATACATTTTAATATATATCACATATATATTAAAGTTGTGCACATGTGAAAAAAAACCTTAAGTGAACAAATGTTAGTTAATGTAAATTAGTATATCATATATACAATTATACACTAAATTATTAAACCAACACTTGACTTAATAATCCGGTTATATCTCATATAACCGACTAACATCCAATGTATCGACTTATCGAATCAACACTTGATTCGATAACCCGGCTATATCACATATAACCGACCGATACAAAAAGTCGCGAGAATAGAATACGGTATCACATACACGCATTATTCTCGGTCCCGCACATATCACATATGCGCTCCTATTTCGTTTTGCTTGAGCCAGTAAAACCTCTATATAGGACTCTAAAGACTCGTCAATACACCGACAGTAGGTGATGATCATATCAAGCACCCACAAGCCGTCAGCGGTACTAGCTGGACGTAACGGCTACCCGGGTATTGAGCGATCAGAAGATCAGCAAGCAAGCCCGCTCCAACTCCTGTAAAAGCCTAATGGTAACACTTCCCGTACAGTCCGGTCTCCTCATCTGATATGTCGCATATCAAGTCTAGGGGTGGTAAACGTCAGGCCCCAATAACCGATAAGTCATGCCGATATAAGGCTCATAACGGGTCGAGAAACTACTGGTAACACTTACCAGTAAATCTCTAATCAGCCCTGGCCAGGGACTTCCCTGTTATGGCCAATCGAGCACAGCGCAACATCAACCCCCAATACCGGGAGAGACGAAACCCCTCCTATCGCTCATTGCCTCCATGTGACTCGGGACTGTACCCAAAAACCACCGTTTTGCACGCCCTCTTGGACGTGGTAAGGTGGAAATCAAAGCACAGTGGGAATCACACAAGACTCTATGACGATCTCGGGTCTACAGACTAACCTGCACAAGTGTCACCAGAGAATTGCCATCTGACGTGAGGTATAATACCATCTGGGAGTTCTCGGCGAGTCCGTCCAGTGTACCCAGTCTCCACTGAGCACCCGTATACCATCTCTGATGTCAAACACCAATGGATATGGGATCATCCATCGCCCATCTCATGGGTCGAGAAGCGTATACGCTAGTCTACTCTGGTATATTGATGCCCTGTCTCGATACACCTACGACTAGGAACATTAAAGGATGTACTTATGGACTACCATGGCCCCACTAGTATGATCTGCATCATATTCCTGGTAGTCAAGTACACATCCTAAGTGCTTTACCAACATGTAACTATAAGACAGTATCAAGAGACAAGTATACATGTTAAGATAAAGAGCAACCAGATAGCATACTATCATATCGAGCAAGAAAGTCCTCTTTATATATGTCCAAGCATCTAATATAATATACATCATCTGTACAATACCGGCCTCTAGGGCATACATTCAACTAACAAAAAGACCCCCCCACAAGCTTAAGCTTGCAAGTTTAAGCTTAAATTAATTAAATTTTTGTTTTCCATAAATAAAACCAATTAGAACTTGAAATAAAATACTAAAAAATTATATTACTAATTAGATTTTACTTTTCATGGTTCTATAGATTAAAATTAGCCCATTCAATTTTGTATTTATCGCTAAAATAATGTATTTTTAACAGCTTAAAATAATATTAAAAATAGTAAAATAGGGAAATTTTTTAAATGACCAGAAATTTATAAGTAACTCATTCGCTACTAAAAACTAGCAATTACTTATCCAAATTAGGTATAATTAGGCCTAAACTGCAAAATAACTATAATGACGATTTACGGAAAAATATCAAATTTTCACCGATTTTCGGGAAAACACCAAAACGACTTTTCAAGGCGTTATAAAGGGGTGGTAATGTCAGACCCTAATAATTCGATAATTTGTGCTGATGTGGCTCAGGACCAATCCGGAAAACTACCGATCAAACTATCAGTAAATCCTAACTGCCTTGGCTAAAGTCTTATGGTACGGGACAACCGAACACAGTGCGATATCGACTCCTTATACCGGGAAAGGTGAATCCCCAACAATCACTTACTGCTTCCATGTGGCTCGGTACTGTACCCAATTAAAAGATGTTTGGACGAATCAGTAGAGCTATGGTAGGGTAGTAATCTATGTATAGTAAGAACTCACATGAGACAAATGACGATCTCAAGTCTGAAGACTAATCTGTACTCATGTCATCAGAGAACTTCTATCCGACGATAAGTATAGCACCATCTAGAAGTTCTCGGCGAGTCCGTCCAGTGTAATCACCCCCACTGAGCACCTGCATACGATCTTAGGTGCGAAAGACCAATTGCTGTGGGACAACCATCGCCCCTCGTCAGGGTCTAGAAACTTATACAATAGTCTACTCCGGAATATCGATACCTAGTCTCGATACTCCAACGACTATGGACATTTAAGGATGTGGTTATGGACTACCCAGCCCCCACATGTATGATTGCTATCATAACGCTGGTAGTCAAGCAATAATCTTAGGTTTATCAACATGTATTAATGATACGTAATGACAAGTAAAACATATACACATGTTAAGATAAAGACAAACCAAATAACATACTATCATATCGAGCAAGATTTTCCCGTACATACATATGTCCAAGGATCCACTATATATACATATTCAATAATGGCTTCTAGGGTATACATATCCAACAATCTCCCACTTGCACTAAGGCCTTATATTGGTGTACCGAGTATCCAACGTCTGCTATAGGGCCAGTTGTTGGCATATCACATACTCAACATCTCAAATAGTCTCTTGAACTGTGCTTGAGAGAGGGCCTTGGTGAATGGATCCGCCGTGTTCTCTTTTATGTCTACTCTCCTTACCTCGATCTCCCGGCGATCTACGATCTCCCCGATCAGGTGATAGCACATTAAGATGTTTCTGGATTTCTGATGAGAACTTGGTTCCTTCGCTAAAGCCATAGCCCCATTGTTGTCGCAATACAAAGGCATTGGATCAACAATGGAGGGAATCACCTCAAGTTCAGTAATGAACTTCTTTATCCAGACCGCTTCTTTTGCGGCATCATTGGCAGCAATGTATTCAACCTCCATCGTCGAGTCTGCGGCGGTGTCCTGTTTGGAGCACTTCCAACAGACCGCCCCTCCGCTGAGGGTAAACACAAAACCCGAGACAGATTTGCTGTCCGCCTTGTCACTTTGGAAGCTTGAGTCGGTAAAGGACTCCTGATTGATAGGGATTTATCATGTTGTATCTGATTTTAAAGTTAACCGCAATCAAGAGGGTGTCGCGTGTAGCTAGATGTGATGAGTATGGGTCGTTCGCATGGAGATGGTGCGTTTTACGTTCTTGTTCTCATGAGTTAAGACGAAGGTCCGAACAGTTCAATTCTAACCTATGTGTGTGTATATGCAACGAAACGCTTGTTAGGGATAAAGATAGGTTAATGTAAGTTAGGAAAATCTGTACTCATTCTTTTATGCCTAACTTGACTATTGAAGCTAGAGTAATCGGCAACAACGTGGATTAAGGTGTTTAAGCACAATATTTGTGAAATCTGGCTTATTGACCCTTTTCCGTCCGTTCTTGTCTCTTGACTTTTGCCTCCGGCCAAACCAAACGCAGCCGGTCACGGTTAAGGATCATCGCTACCGTGGTAGGGTAGGGTGCCTAACGGAGCGCTTGTGTGAGATTTGGGCTAAGTTCAATTAGCAAGTATCGGACAAAGGAAATGCACAAAAGAGAAACTTAACTTACACAACCGTTCTCTTTCCCTAACAATATCACAATTTACAAGCTATAACCAACATCAAAGGAAAATACAAAATAGAAGCCATCAAAGAAAACACATTGTTAGTAAGTAAATGGCAAGAAATGAAATTGCAAGAAAGTAAAAGAGATAGAAATATTAAGAACCCAAGTGCATAAATGAAAGCTTCATTAAGTTCAACTCCAAGATACAAACCATGAGTTCAATAACCAAAACCTAAACTTGCAAGCTCAATGAAGAGATTGCAGGATCAAGAGAAGGAAATGAACTCAAGGTAAACTAACTACTATGTACAAAGTTTTAACAAGATTGCAAAATGAAAATGAAATGAAATGTGTCAAAGTATGGCCAAAGTATATCCCTTGAGCTTGCTCTCTGTTCTGGTATTTATAGGCACAATGTCACTGCAGGGTTCCTAGGCACACTAGTGAGGTCTCCCAAGCCATCAACCATGGCAATTTCAAATATTATGGTGCCTACAAACCCTAAAGTACGGATCGTTTGCTAGATTTCTAGGCGAACAATGAACTAGTTAACAATTAACTACAAGATACGGAAATACAACCTTTGTAGATCCGGTCCTCCACCTCCACGGCTCCGCAACGAGGTCGTCTCCGCTGTCCAAATCAAATCCGGGCTCTAGAGTCGGCTTCGTCGGAGAATGGGCAAGCTAGGTCGTCGATGTCCATGCCGAAGATGATCTACGTCGAGGCATCGATGAATCAAGCTCCACCTTCACCAAACCGTGAAAAGTTGTGAAGGAAACACACTCTACTACTTGGCAAGAGGTAGAGGATGAAGAAATAGGAAGTGGGTAGACTTTAGAATTGGATTTCTCACTCATTTCCAACAATCACCATTGATGGACTTCAAGCTTCTTCACTTGAAGAATGAAGAAGAAGAAGGAAAGAAAAATATGATCAGTTAATTATAAAAGAATAATAATCTTATTCTTATCATAACATAACTATGGTTATGTGTAGAGAGCAAACCTTAGTTAGGTGAATGGTTAGGTTAGGCAAGAAACAAAAATGGTGGACTTTTCAACACTTCATGAAACTTCAAGATAGAAACAAAAAACACCACCATTTTCCCTTTTGCCAAAAATGCAATAAATAAATTAATAAATGAATAAATTAATTAAACATAACCCTAACCATTTACTTAACTATGGTTTAGACTAAACCTACACACAAACATACATGTATCATCAAATATGATACAAGCAAGTGCACAAATCATATCGCATATGCAATGCGCACACCCGAGTGAGAAAATCCATTTTAAAGTGAACCGATACTAGTTAATGCAAAGTAATATATCAAATATACAATTATGCATTAAATCATTAAATCAACACTTGATCTAATGATCCGGTCATGTCGCACATAACCGACTGGTATCTTTAGCAACAACTTATCGAATCAACACTTGCTCCGATAACCCGGCTATATTGCATATAACCGATCAATGTCACATCGCGAGAATCGAATACAGTATCACATACCGTATTATTCTCGGTCCCGCACATATCTCATATGCGCTCCTATTTCGTTTCGCTTGAACCAGGAAACCTCTGTGTAGGACTCTTAAGACTCGTCAATACGCCGGCAGCGGATGATGATCATATCAAACATCCACAAGCCGCAAGCGGTCTGCTAAACGTAACGGCCACCCGGGTATTGAGCGATCTGAAGATCGACGAGCAAGCCCGCTCACACTCCAGTGAATCCGACCAGTAACACTACCGTACAGTCCGGTCTGATCGTCTGATATGTCGCGTATCTCGCCTAGGGGTGGCAAACGTCAGACCCCAATAGCTCAATAAGTCGTGTCGATATGAGGTCTATAACTATTCGAGAAACTACTGGTAACACTTACCAGTAAATCTCAGCAACCCTGGCCAGGGATTTCCTGTTATAGCCAATCGAACACAGCGCAACATCAACCCCCATATACCGGGAGAGACGAATCCCCTCCTATCGCTCATTGCCTCCATGTGACTCGGGACTGTACCCAAAAACCACCGTTTTGCACGCCCTCTTGGACGTGGTAAGATGGAAATCAAAGCACAGTGGGAACCACACAAGACTCTATGACGATCTCGGGTCAACAGACTACTCTGTACCAGTGTCACCAGAGAACTGCCATCTGACGTGAGGTATAATACCATCTGGGAGTTCTCGGCGAGTCCGTCCAGTGTACCCAGTCTCTACTGAGCACCCGTATATCTCCTCTGATGTCAAACACCGATGGATATGGGATCATCCATCGCCCATCTGTATGGGTCGAGAAGGTACACGCTAGTCTACTCTGGTATATCGATGCCCCGTCTCGATACACCCACGACTAGGGACTGTGAAGGATGTACTTATGGACTACCATGTCCCCACTAGTATGATCCGCATCATAGTCCAGGTAGTCAAGTACAGATCCTAAGGGCTTTACCAACATGTAATAGAGAGACAATCAGTATACACGTTAAGGTAAAGTTCAACCAGATAGCATACTATCATGTCGAGCAAGAAAGTCCTCCCTATATATGTCCCAGCATCCACTACAATATACATCCTATGTACAGTAATGGCCTCTAGGGCATACATATAACTAACAATCTCCCACTTGCACTAGGGCCATCTGTAGCAGTGGTTTGAAGTATCTCATACTCAACCATCCCATAAAAGTCTCTCTCTGGGAACAGGCCTTTGTGAGTGGATCCGCTGTGTTGTCCTCTGAGTCTACTCTCCAAACCTCGATCACCCTGGAGATCAACCATCTCCATGATCAGGCGATGCTGCCTTAGAATAAGTCTGGATCACTGATGGGACCATCGTTCCTCGGGATAAGCCACAACTCCATTGTCACACAATGGGAGGAACATAGTTCATCTCATGAACCATTATACACCCAAACAGCCTCTTTGGTAGCATCTTAAGTAGCGATGTATCCAGCCTTTATCGTCTAGTATGTCACGGTATCTAGCTTGGAACTCTTCCAACATACCGTCCCTTTATTGAGGGTAAAGACAATGCCTGCGACTGACATTCAGTCGTCTTTATCACCCTGGAACCCTTCCAGTGATTCTCCCCAGGATCGTTTGATACCGTCTCACTACATCTAGTGAGAATCCTAACATCCATTTAGATCTATCTCATAGATCCAAAATCCAGGATTTAGTAGGTATCACTTTGATCCTATGTGGAGAAACTTTGTGATAAACGGAGATTGATCGAGCGTAGCATAGGAAACTCCTTTCCTATCAAGAGTATGTCATCCACGTACTCTACGAGGATCGTCACCATACTCCCTACTACCTTTTTGTTTATACAAGGTTCATCTACCATTTTGATGATGTCAAACTCTTTGACTACTTCATCAAAACAGACGTTCCAACTCCGCGATGCCTGCTTTATCTTATAAAGCATCTTGCACACGTTTCCGCTGCTCCCACTGTCTACGAAGCCCTCTGGCTGTGTACTTATAGACACTCTCTTCTAAACATCATTTAGAAAAGCTGTCATGACACCCAACCGCCAGATATCGTAGTCATGGTATGAAGCCGTGGCAAGTAGGATCTGGATGGACTTAAGCATAACTACTTGAAAAGGTTTCATCATTATCCACGCCTGGTCAATGACGAAAACCTTTAACAAGTCTAGCTTTGAAAGTCTCAACTTTTCCATCTATACCAAGTAATCTTCTCAAGATATACTTGCTCCTGATGGGGATTTAACCCTTCAGATATAGCAACTAAAGTCCATACTTTGTTGGTGTATAAGGATTCCATCTCAGATCTCTAAGCATCCAGCCATTCTTACAGAGTCTTACTCCTGATGGCCTGCTCGAAGCTAGTTGGGTCATCATCTCATGATGCAATCCTCGCTCCCACTGTCATAGAGAAAACGAAGTATCTCTCAGGTGGGTGAGGAACCCTACTAGATCGGCGGAGAGGCTGAGGTTCGTTGGTAACTATCGAATCCTTTGGTTCTTTCAAATCATCAGCTGCAGTTTGTATAGCTGGAACCTTTCCAGTTCTACATTACAGACTTTGCCTCGAGCTTGTCCGGATTTTGCTTTTAAACATAGGCCGGACAACCCCAAATCTTAACTAACTTAAGATATGGGCTCTTCCCTTTCCATATCACATATGAAGTGGTAGGCAACTGATTTGATTCGAACCCTATTCAATAGGTATGCAACTTCATAAGTGCATAACTCCCAAAAGGAAAAAGGTAACTCAGTATTACTCATCATAGAGCACACCTTATCATATAGGGTGTGATTGCTCCACCCTGATATACCATCGTGCTATGGTGTATACAGAGGAGTAATGCTGAGAGAGAATCTCATTCTCCTTTAAAATAGTCCAGGATTTCCGTGCTCAAGTATTCTCCTCCTTGATCACATCAAAGGACATAATACTTATACCCGTATTTTGGTTCTCTACTTCTAACTTATATTCCGTGAATATCTCAAAAGGTTCGGACTTGTGTTTCAACAGGAACATATGTCTGAATCTTGAGAGATTATCAGAGAATATAATGAAGTATAAAGAATCAGTCCTGGCATTTGTAGACTGGGGACCTTACATACATCAACATGTATCATCCCAAGAGTTCACTAACTCTTTCTCTGTTTCCAGTAAACGGAGCTATGGTCATCTTATCTTTGTGACATGACTGGCGAGTTTCACAAGATGTAAATTCAAACTGATTTAAATATGCATCTTTATGTAACTCTAGCTAGTCGGGTCACATTGATCTGACCTAGTCTACAATGCCTCAAGAAGAATTCGTTCATTTCTGAACTCTTCCTCTTGTGTGTGTTCCGTATACTAAGAACTGTAGTTTGATTTAGAACATCAATGCTTTTAGATAACGTGCCTGAACCGATCAACTTTTGATATAGGAAATGTTCAAAACATTATCCAACAATACAAAATTTTATCATTTCTTTACTGATAAAGAGACTGATATGATTTTGTATATCAGGTTCGGTATCTAATAACATTCGTTCAGAATCAATGTATTGGTAATACAGGGTGACAGTGACCGACAGACTTGGCTGCAACACTTGCCCCGTTTTCTGCCTCATGAAACTTATCACCCGTTCTCAGTTCTCTACCTATCTGTAGCCCTATGTAACAGATTATATATCTGGGATCCTGATCCGGTATCATATACCCAGGACGTAAAGGATACTGAGAAACAGTTCTGTATAATGAACAAACCCGAAGATGATGCATCAGCATGCACTCTCTTCGTTTGGGCGGCACGGGAATTCTGGTAATCCCCAATTTCCTGCTCTGTCTTATAACAATTATAAGTTGGAGCGGGACCAACGTTCCCCAGCTCAGTATAACAAGCGGGTTCGGTCAATAATCCGTATTATTATCTTGATTAAGGCGTGATATGGTCGCTACCAGGAGAGAGAGAGAAGAAAACACTCAGCGTGCGCTCTAGCAAGAATAGATTGGTTATTATTTTATCTAATCAGGATGGCTCCCACTGCTTTTTATCAAATCTTCCTTCAAACCCTAAAAGGAATGACTAGCCGGGATTAATTACACACTACAAGTTCGCCAATCTTTCAGCCAGGCCAGTGTCGGTACTTTGAGGGAGGTCCCCCGTGCTTTCGCACGAACCTAATTAATGTAAACCTCGTTTTCCCAGAGGCGTAACCTCGTTAACACCTTTCTAGACACCTACTTGATCGGCTAATTGTAATGTATAAAACTCTCCCAGGAGTAACACTTACTCGCAGCGGGTATCGGGATCCAACTATCTCATAGAAGGTATGCAATCTCATTGCAAATTTCAACACTTGAAATTCCCGATAATGTTTTGCCCCTAACGTGCTATGACCTTGACGAAAGCCAACAAACCATAGCCCGCTAGTCAAGTTCAACCCGTACATTTCTTGATCGAATTAAACCCACCCGCACGACCCTTGACGAAAGCCAACAAAGCCGCACGACTACCCTAATCCAATCGCATCGTATGCTGTCAGATAAGCAGCATATAGCTACCGCACACTGCACCTTGACGAAAGCCAACAAATGCAGCACGAATACTATATACAACTTATCTGAAATGACGGAGGGCTACGACAGGTTTTTCTGAAAACCTATTGCGTAATGAACTTGATATCGTTGTAGGATCGAATGAATTTTAAAATGGAGTGCTTTTGAGGCTTTTCTAGTTTTGCTAAAGGAGTCACTCCCGGTGAAGGGATCGTCGGTCCTTTCCTCGTCGAATGAGGTGCGGGATATATCATATATATCACTGTGCAAAGCAAAAACACTTAAAAGCGAACAAAAGACAAACCGAGTGTGTAGCATCTGCCAGTTATTGCTAAAGGAGTCACTCCCGGTGAAGGGATCTCGGTCCTTTCCTCATCGAATAAGGTGCAGGATATATCGCATATACCGCTGTGCAAAGAAAGAACTGTAGCTACCTGTTTTATTTTGAAATTCGATTCTACAACATCTTAGGTTTCTTTTATTTCATTAATCATATTAATGAAGTCCCATCATTTAAGTACCTAAACATCACAGATAGATATGACGTACACTTATGCCATCCGCATTCGCCTCGATGTCCCCTCGTGCACCGTTAGGTTAGGTAACTAACGGCAGAGCAGGGCAGGGCTAGCGCGGGTGTAAAACATAAGTAACATCTATATAATATATCATATATACTATATACTATATCTATCACAGAAACATCACATGATCACATCACAGATATCGCAGCAGAAGAATCATATGAAATATTGGATATACTAGGACGTCCGTGTTTTCAATACGAGCCAGTATAAAACACGGATTCCACGGTCGTGATGAATAGCCAAACCCACACCCCTAGACCCCTACGAGAGCGGCAAGCAACCCTACCAATTCTAGAGTTAGGAGACCCGGACTCGACTCCTCGAGTTGGTCTCCTACTGGACTCCAGAACCCGGTTACTTGTGCCCTCCTCCTTGGGTCTATCCTAGTGCGGAAAAGTAAATAATATACAACAGGTGACAACTCCCGCAACCTGGAAGCGCCCCGATAAAAGAATATTACATACAAGTTTTTACATGAATGAAAATGAAAAACACTCATCTCACATAAAAACCCCCGGCTATTCAAACACGACGATCCAATATAACATATCCAGCAACACATAACATCTCATGTCATCAACGTAAGTAAATATGTCCATCCCAATTGTCGTTGACATATAGCAACGAAACCGGCGATATCACATATTACACTTACGGTCACAGAAAAGAAAGTGTAAAACTACAACAGTTGGAATCCGCAACCTCCTCAGACATCGCATGCCTGACCAAATGAATTGCTTAGACATCGCATGCCTAACAATTATAAACCCCGCATTTTAGTCTCAAAATCGAAAACACTTTTCAATATCAAGTCGGGCAATTCAACAAGATTCCCGACATCCTGATCGAATGCTCGTCGCAAACTTCAGTAGACGGCCGCACCCCCGATACCGGCGACGAAGTGCACCAAGGCGGAACACCGCTACCGCGAGCACCCGGACGGATGCTTTCGGCGACGGGGTTCTCCTACAGTCACTTGGTCGGGGCTATGGAGTGAAGCTGTCTATTAAGTTTATCCGGCGAGTATCCGCGTACACTACGTGATTGCGACGGACTTTTGATCACATCAAAATTCCGTGGCAACCGATCAAGTGAGACTAAATTGCTATGTTTATAACATTCATTTAGTTATCATATAACTTTTTGTGAATTCCAATTATTGTATCCCATTCCAGATAAAAAGAAAATGTTAAACTTTTCGATCGAACAATCGAACACCCAAGTTTTCCCGAAACAGATCAACACATGAAACAAGTCTAACAACATTCCGTTCGTGCCTCAGTACCAACGATCCAGCCGTAGAAGGGTCAAGCCAACGCCTCACATGTGGCACGCCGTACTGCCTCAAACCCGAAGGTTCAAAGGGCAGTTCAAGACGGTCACATAATCGAGTTAAGGTTTGTGTCTTCTAGAGGGACCATCGCATTACTTGCACTACTTAGAACGTCGTCAAACTGCGGAAAAATCCAACACTTGGAAATTTCCCGACAGGGGAAAAGTTGGGTATTTATATCTGGTCGAACTTTTTAACATATCCTAAAATTTATCCGGAAAGCCACACAGACAAAATTTGATATCCCGATCGAAACACCGAATTCCCAAAACAACTCAGAAAAATTCAACTCTGGAATAAATATTAAAAATACCCAGGAATACCAGCACTAATAATTATGAGATACTGTGCAAATAGTACTGAACAAAATGGCCGTACCGCCGCGCAACCGCCGCACGAGGCTAGCTCGTGCCGCGGAAGCGCGGCAATATGAAGGAATTATGTGCACGAATTTCACAGTATTTCATATATTCACCTGCTGATTTTTCTGAACATTTTTAATGTGGAAAAATACCAGATTTTAAAAAATGGACAGAGAGCAATTTTCCGGGTATGGTTTCGGTTCGATCGGACTTCAATTTCCGTCTGGACTTCGCCTAAGGCTCTAGCTAGGCTCTGATACCACTACAGGGTTCCTAGGCACACTAGTGAGGTCTCCCAAGCCATCAACCATGGCAATTTCAAATATTATGGTGCCTACAAACCCTAAAGTACGGATCGTTTGCTAGATTTCTAGGCGAACAATGAACTAGTTAACAATTAACTACAAGATACGGAAATACAACCTTTGTAGATCCGGTCCTCCACCTCCACGGCTCCGCAACGAGGTCGTCTCCGCTGTCCAAATCAAATCCGGGCTCTAGAGTCGGCTTCGTCGGAGAATGGGCAAGCTAGGTCGTCGATGTCCATGCCGAAGATGATCTACGTCGAGGCATCGATGAATCAAGCTCCACCTTCACCAAACCGTGAAAAGTTGTGAAGGAAACACACTCTACTACTTGGCAAGAGGTAGAGGATGAAGAAATAGGAAGTGGGTAGACTTTAGAATTGGATTTCTCACTCATTTCCAACAATCACCATTGATGGACTTCAAGCTTCTTCACTTGAAGAATGAAGAAGAAGAAGGAAAGAAAAATATGATCAGTTAATTATAAAAGAATAATAATCTTATTCTTATCATAACATAACTATGGTTATGTGTAGAGAGCAAACCTTAGTTAGGTGAATGGTTAGGTTAGGCAAGAAACAAAAATGGTGGACTTTTCAACACTTCATGAAACTTCAAGATAGAAACAAAAAACACCACCATTTTCCCTTTTGCCAAAAATGCAATAAATAAATTAATAAATGAATAAATTAATTAAACATAACCCTAACCATTTACTTAACTATGGTTTAGACTAAACCTACACACAAACATACATGTATCATCAAATATGATACAAGCAAGTGCACAAATCATATCGCATATGCAATGCGCACACCCGAGTGAGAAAATCTATTTTAAAGTGAACCGATACTAGTTAATGCAAAGTAATATATCAAATATACAATTATGCATTAAATCATTAAATCAACACTTGATCCAATGATCCGGTCATGTCGCACATAACCGACTGGTATCTTTAGCAACAACTTATCGAATCAACACTTGCTCCGATAACCCGGCTATATTGCATATAACCGATCAATGTCACATCGCGAGAATCGAATACAGTATCACATACCGTATTATTCTCGGTCCCGCACATATCTCATATGCGCTCCTATTTCGTTTCGCTTGAACCAGGAAACCTCTGTGTAGGACTCTTAAGACTCGTCAATACGCCGGCAGCGGATGATGATCATATCAAACATCCACAAGCCGCAAGCGGTCTGCTAAACGTAACGGCCACCCGGGTATTGAGCGATCTGAAGATCGACGAGCAAGCCCGCTCACACTCCAGTGAATCCGACCAGTAACACTACCGTACAGTCCGGTCTGATCGTCTGATATGTCGCATATCTCGCCTAGGGGTGGCAAACGTCAGACCCCAATAGCTCAATAAGTCGTGTCGATATGAGGTCTATAACTGTTCGAGAAACTACTGGTAACACTTACCAGTAAATCTCAGCAACCCTGGCCAGGGATTTCCTGTTATAGCCAATCGAACACAGCGCAACATCAACCCCCATATACCGGGAGAGACGAATCCCCTCCTATCGCTCATTGCCTCCATGTGACTCGGGACTGTACCCAAAAACCACCGTTTTGCACGCCCTCTTGGACGTGGTAAGATGGAAATCAAAGCACAGTGGGAACCACACAAGACTCTATGACGATCTCGGGTCAACAGACTACTCTGTACCAGTGTCACCAGAGAACTGCCATCTGACGTGAGGTATAATACCATCTGGGAGTTCTCGGCGAGTCCGTCCAGTGTACCCAGTCTCTACTGAGCACCCGTATATCTCCTCTGATGTCAAACACCGATGGATATGGGATCATCCATCGCCCATCTGTATGGGTCGAGAAGGTACACGCTAGTCTACTCTGGTATATCGATGCCCCGTCTCGATACACCCACGACTAGGGACTGTGAAGGATGTACTTATGGACTACCATGTCCCCACTAGTATGATCCGCATCATAGTCCAGGTAGTCAAGTACAGATCCTAAGGGCTTTACCAACATGTAATAGAGAGACAATCAGTATACACGTTAAGGTAAAGTTCAACCAGATAGCATACTATCATGTCGAGCAAGAAAGTCCTCCCTATATATGTCCCAGCATCCACTACAATATACATCCTATGTACAGTAATGGCCTCTAGGGCATACATATAACTAACAGTCACGACCCGGAATTTGGCACGTGACCGGTACTTAAATCACGCCACCGGTACTTAAACCACGCAACGTCTAAAGGCGTAACGTAATTCAAGTAAACCGAAGTCCAGAAATCTAAACCTTATTGCGGAAAATAGTGGAGGTGCAGTTTTGAAATAAAGGTATAATGAAATCAAGTTTTTCCTTAAATACATAGATAATGATATACGAAAATGCAATGGATTATATACTAGAGTTGAAAACATTTTTCGTCTTTTAAAAATTTGGGCAGCACTTTCCTTGTATATTTTGACCAAAAAGCACATAAAAGCAATATATATAGGCATCCCCAAGTGGGAGCAAGCTCTTTACCAATTGGCGGAATCACAACAATGCAAGAAAACAATATATATACGACGCCCAACGGCGAAGATCAACACAGAAAGAATAAATAAATAAAGCAAGACATCAAAAACCTCAAAAGAAGCGAACATATACCCATCGCTCTAAGTCTCGCAATACACAAGTCTGTCTATGTCTACTAATATACAAAGTCTAGATTCTGATTGACGGAGTTTATCTAGATACAATAGAAAAAATAAGTACAAGAGTGGGCACGATCCAACGTGTCCCACCTACCATAGCAAAACACCCTGGATGAAGCTGTGTACCAGCGATACCGCTACTGCTACAAGCGGTCGAACCTACAAGAAACTGTGGCACAACGGGGGTGAGTTGTGAGTAGAAAATATTATCAGGTAGTAATCGAATAAACAGCGATTCCTAGGTCATACGGTAATATGAAGGTAATACTATGATATCTAGGTGTCCATGTTTGCATATGTATCAACAATATAATCAGTGCCAATGACAACATGAAGAATCAAATCATTTGAAATCATGTGCCTGTATGTATGAGGAAAATCAACCAACATGTGTCCATCAACGACACATCAACATCATAGAATCTGAGTGTCCAACACCGACACTCGAAATATAATGAAAACCTGTGTCCAGTATGGACACGTAAATCCTCATCTCAGGCGCCACATAGTCTGATCGGCCCTCAGACCAATCTCACGACTCCGGTCGGTATCCTTCGGATAACCGCCGGGTCCAACCTATCACCGGTAGGTAGTTAGCACGACCCAAAGTTCGGCCCGTGACCGGCACTTAACCACGTAACGTCTACAGGCGTAACGCGACTAAGTAAGCCGAAACCCAGAAATCAAAACCATTAAAAGTATTGAGTGTTAAAACATTTAATAGAAACATTTGTTAAAACGTTTAGAAAACCTTAAGTAACTTATGGAAAATCTTTAAAGTTCAAGTTATTTTCATAAAAAATTTGGCAGCATTTCCTTTGTAAAAACTGGCCCCGAATTCGGGTACAAGGCAATATATGAGTAAAATGGTATACAACAAAAATAAGCATCCCAAACGGGAGCAATCACGCCCAACGGCGGAAACAATCACCATGATAAAAATATACGACGCCGTAGCGAAGAGATGAGCAGTATAAGTGAAAACAAATATCATGAAAGATAAAGCTGCATAAATAAAGTCGGCTCACAACGAGCTCGACACCAGAGTACAAAATAATATACATCGTCCTCACAACTGGTCTCTAAGTCAATACATGAAAGTAGATGGAGAGTACTAGAAACAACAGTGTACACAACTGGAAAATAAACAGATACCGCAAAATCCCACCTATCAGCAAAAGGGCTAACATGCCAACTGCAGTGGTATCTTTGTCAAAAGATGCAAGAAAGCAGCCTGCCGCGACTACTCTGATGTGCAACCTCCAAACATGTGGCACAACGGGGGTGAGTTGACAACTCGTGAATAGTAGATAACATATAAAGGTAATCGCGAGTATGCACGTACTGCGATACTCTAACATGTGCCAATAGATAATATCTATATGATGTGTTGGATGTGCAATAATCATGCAACAAGTGTGATCTAATAACATCTCTATATGATAAGCAGGGTGTGCAATAATCGTGCATAGCGAATGCAATCTAATAACATCTATATAAGGTGAGCAGGGTATGCAATAGTGGTGCATAGCATGTGTACTCTATCAGGTACTGCAGATACAGGATGAGATGTATAATACTGAATGCTGAGCATGGGAATAAATAACATCTACACAGAAGGTCAACGTGGAAAATAATCGGTGTCCATCAATACACCCAAATCCCAGTAAAACTCAGGCGCCGTCATCCTCATCGGCCCTCAAATCCTGTAAATCTCATAGATCGTGAGTGCCTAGCATCGGCACACAAAAATATCATGAAATCATCGTGTCTAGCATCGACACGCAAATCCTCAAGTATCGGGCCCCGTCAGTACGGGTTAGCCCGTATCCATCTCTCAGCTCTGGTCAGTATCCTCCGGATAACCGTCAGATCTAACCAATCACCGGTAGGTAGTGGTCCCTTTGCCAGGCTCACCGTCTACTGCATAGCGATCCGTTCTCACCCCGGGGTATCATACCGGGTCCACCATGTACCCGCAATCGGCCTCGTCTAGCTCCTCGATTCGGGTTCACATGTCACACGTCTCAGAACCGAGAAAACGCATGGTGGACGCACTGAAATATCATATCAATGGAAACCGGGTTTTTAAAACAATGCGTATTTTCTTAAAATAATACCCCGGTTCCTAAATCCAGAAATCACATAAATCCAAACTCAATGCGTAAATCCATGCAATATGTCGTATGGCACTAAGAGTAAAAGAAAGGGAAAACCGCTCCTTTAAAAAGGATCTAGTTTTAAAAATGTCTCGTGTGGTCCCTTAGTTTTTAAATCATGTCAATATCACCCATATATGTAACATATGCATTTATATAGGTATGGATGTGCAAATGGATATATACGCAATGTGAGTGTAACAATATACATGTGCACTAATATGGATATACGATGTATATGTGCACAAGTGTAGATATATCAAGGTACGTATGCACTAATGTGAATATAAAGGGTGCATGTGCGCAAGTAGTGATATGTCAATGAAGGTATGCACTAATGTGAATATACGGTGTATATGTGCGCAAGTAGTGATATATCAATGAGGGTATGCACTAATGTGAATATACGATGTACATGCGATAAGTAATGACAACCATCAATGATGCGACAATCAAACGATATCTAATTCATAGCAATCCTATAGTGCAAGTGTCATGGCAATCACTAACGGTGTGAGTATATCATACAAATAGTGCTCGTGTAGCTTTAACCGTTAGTGATAGTGCAGTGTTATATACTTCCAATTCTATATGCAACAAGAAGGTATGCTACAATAGACCATATGAACGTCTACGACTAAATATCCTATCACGCCCTGACGCTTAACGCCATACGGGCGATTTCCCCATAGATGTTAAATCTACTCACCTGGTCACGTGCTATACGTAGCCGACCAGCTGCTTCCCCTTCTTTGCGGCCTCCGACGTACCCGCCTACGAACCTGGAATTTACACAAGGAAAACCCACATAAGAAAATATCTCGCAAAACGCGATATCGGAATCAAACGAGGAACTCGCGTCGTGAACTAAAACGCGCGAGTGTCCGATACACTAGATCGTGTGTATACGCGTCTAAAACTATCCCGACATGCCGCGACACGCTGGATTACAGAACCCACTCACGTATCGCACGTATCGCATAAACAAAACGTTCTAGAAAAACGATATATCGTCCCAGATTCTAACTCGGGTGAAATCTTACAAAATTGCACATGCCAAAACACTGGAATATGCAGCAGACTACCCTAGCCAAAACCCTAACCCCTAAATCCCTTATCTGGCCGCAATTTACGGCCAGAAAGATTAAAATGGCGGCTTGGGTTGGGTGTCTGGGGGTTTGTGCTCTGGTGGTGTGATCAAGGTCTATCAAGTATACTCCAGTTAACTCAATTTTTATCTGAAACCCCCGGGTCTAAAGCAGATCACAGAAAGGCCATATTTTGCTAAAAAAACGTTATATTTTGCACAAAGGGAAACCTAGGGTATTTTGGTGAAATCTGGGGTTTACCTAGGTTTAAGTGGCCCTAACAACACTTAACCAAGTTAGTCTAACTATCACTAACATCACTTAACCAAAAGTCCACACTAACCACCATATTTAGCATACAAACTCACTTTTAGCACTAACGAAGCTACAAAAGACTTAAGTTTAGCAAGCTAGGAATTGGGTTTAAGAAATATACCCCACTCTCGACCCTAGGAAGCAGGAGGAAGGAGAAGAGAAAGAGAAGAGCTGCTGCAGTTGCTGGGGGCTGCTGCGGCCTGCTACTGCTGCTGATGCTGCTTATGCTGCTGCTGCCTCTTGTTGTTGCTGTTTGTTGCTGCTGCTGGAGCTCCTGCTGCTGCTTCTTCTGCTGTTGCAGCTGCTGGTGTGTGTGTGTGTGTATGAGTGAGAGAGAGAAGTAAGAAAGAGTTAACAAAAGAGAAAAGAATGAGAGCTTAGAAGAGTCAACCCCCCTCTCTCTTCATTAAATGAAGGCATGGCTCATGCCATGATGCCATTCTCTCTCTCTCTCTCTCACCAAGTCAACACAAAAGAAAATTCAAATCCTTTTTCCATTAAAGAAAAAACACCCTCAATTAAAATCAATTTAGCTTAATAAGAAAGGGTTAGTCTACCATGGTTGCTAATCATGGTTTAACCCCAATTAAGCCCTAGTTTATATGCATATGTGTGTGCAAGCCTAGAAAAATTCTAATAAAATATTCATTAAATTTGATAAAATATTTGAAAATCAATTTGGTAAACCATTTACTTAAAAACCATATATTAAAATATAATTAGCCACTAATCACATCCTAAGGTGTTACAATCTTCCCCCCTTAAAGAAATTCGTCCCCGAATTTAAAAATATACCGCTACGCGTACCTCCAAAGAGATGAGGGAACTTCTTCCGCATCTCGACCTCGGTCTCCCAAGTGATCTCTTCACCATTCGGGCTGTGCCAAAGCACCTTCACTGATGGCAAGACCTTCGATCGAAGTTTCTTCACCTGCCGGTCCAATATCATGACTGGCTGCTCGGTGAACGAAAGATCACGCTCGAGCTAAATGGTCTGGTGCTGAGTCATATGGGAAGGGTCATGAAGGTAATTGCAAAGTATCGACAAAAAAAATTACGGGGTGAATACTCAATAATCTGGGCGAAAGTGCCAAATTAAAGGCAACGAAACTAACTCGCTTTAAGGATCTTAAAAAGACCTACAATCTTGGGATAAGCTTCCCAAAACTCAACACGTCATTTATCGGAAAAATCCATAGGAATACATGATCTGCCACTGCGAACTCGACTCTGCGACCATCTCGGTCGGCATATGACCTCTGTCCGAAATGGACAATTCTCATCCTGACCTATAACAACTGGATCATCTCCGAAGTCTCTAGACTAGCTGGGGTCCGAAAATCCTATAACGCAGAGTCAGAAAAACAGACTGGTGATCGACATGACCTAACCCCTAAACCTAAAGGTTGCCAATTGGAGTGTCTCCTGATAACAGCTATCGAAGGAGAACCACAACAATGGCGAGTGACGATCCCCAACTGCCGACAACAATTAATACGTACGCACAAACTTAATAAAGAACAACTGAGCAAACTGAGTATAACCGGACGACAAGCTTCCGAATGGAATCACACCCTGACTAAACCTGGGTAGACACCATAACGAAATTCGTGGAGACATGCTCCCATTCCCACTTCGGAATGGTTAAAGGTTGCAACTCTCCAGCCGGTCTCAGTTGCTCAACCCAAGCACACAACAAGACAGACACCTTGAAACGAAACCCGAGACTTCTCTTTATATGTCCTGCCCACCCGTAACTATCTCACAAGTCACGTTAAATGTTGGTGGAACTTGAATGAGTACTGAGAGTTGACCGATGTGCCTGCTCTAGGATTTCACGTCTCTACCCAATAATATCAGGTACACAAACGCGTCCCTAAACTTAGCACACTCTTGTCACAAATCAAGGACTCCGAATCATTACCCAGCCGAATAGGCTAAGTATCTCTGACGAACGAGCGTCGGCGGCAGTGTCTCACGAAAGCGATTAAAGAAAAGTGATCGGGCGCGGACATGAGCAAGCTGTCCCCTCAGAGACGAACTTAAGATGTACTCAACGATCGCACAAGAACTGTAAATCTACAGAGGAATATCACAACAATTAAAGTCCGCTGCAGGAAGATGTACATTAAGCTCTGGTGGTCCGTGAAAATCTGACGCGACTCTCGAACAAGTAGTGTCTCCAAATCTCCGACGCAAAACCACCACGGCCATCTCCAGATCATGAGTGGGATATCCTTCTCGTACTTCCTCTAAATGTAGGGAAGCAAAAGCGATAACTCTATAGTGTCACCTCAGAACACACTCGAGCCCCACTCACGAAACATTACAGTTAAACCACAAAGTCGCCCGAACCAAAAAGCAAAGAAAGAACTGATGCAGTTGTTAACCGAATCTTCACTGCCGAAACTCCGCACACATGCCTCAGTCCAAAGAAAAGAAACCTCTATTACGGTCAATTCAGTCAACGGTGCAGCACTACACTAGCAATCCTGCATGAAACAACGGTAAAAACCTGCTAAGTGTTCATATCATAATATTGCATTATTATATTCCCCATTCCTAGTCATTTTACAAATAAACAGGTGCTTTTGAACCATGTCTGCTAATTAGTTGCAGGTTACAGGTTCTTGGAATAAAAACAGTGAAAAAGACAAAAGATGATACAAAAGTGAGACTTCGACCAACAAACAGAGAATCTTGATAAAGCCTACACGAAGATCAGTTCACAAAATATAAGGCAGCGCAAGGTTCAAGACTTCGTCACAAAGCAACGGTATAAGTCCACTACAATTATTCACCATGAAATCTGGAAGAGAACAAGAAGCCAACCTGAAGAACAAAGTGAAGACAAAAGTACCCAAATACATACAAAACCAGCACAGGAATTTTCAGAAGACAAGCTCACTGTTTGGCCGCGGAACCGCGGCCAAACCTGGCTCGCGGCCGCGGTTCCACGGCCGGGCTATGCCCGTAGTGGTGGAAAATTTACCAAAGTGCTGCCGTTGCGCGGATCGTTGACTTGGTCTTTTTCTTAGGGGGTATTTTAGTAAAAGCAGATGTGCGAGTCAATTGTAACCTAGGGTTTCTATCCTTTATAAATAGGAACTCTAAATCTTGTATTAGGTTATGCCTCCTTTCATTAATAAAATTCAGATTTCTTTTGGAAAGCATCGATGCTTCTTTTCATTTCATCTATTCAGATCTGACTAGTCTTGTGTAAATGTTTGGAGAGAGCCATCTGTAAAGTAAGTAGTTTTATTTAATTGCCATAGTATAGATCTTTAATTCCTTGCCCTAGTTAGATAGATAGCATGTTCTTCAATTCCCTAATGAGCGAGTAGTCTCCTCGTTTGTTAGGGTTAGCTTTGGGGAAGGCTTTTGAGAGATGAGATCTCTCATCCCTTTCTTGCCCATCACATATAATCAATAGGACTCCATGCATACATGCACACACCGCTCCCTACGGCACCCTATCCTATCAGGTAGCGGTGATACCGTAGTATAAATGCCCGGTTGAGCCTGTTTTCCATGGAGGTTAGGGTAAGGATTGATAAAGGAAGGAAAAGAACCTAGAGGAAGAAACACCTTCCCGAATGGTTCTAATCCTCTTTATTAATAATTAACATAACACCTCATAGATCTTAATTTGGGTATAGAAAGTGGTGAGATTTATTTACATTTCCAAACCTACCCTAAACCTAAACTTAGCAAGATTTAGATCTAGATAATCTTAGTATAAATCAATTTAGGTTTTAGAGATAATCAATCGGACACCCATCAGAATTAACTCGTTAGAGTGATTAGGAAATTCACAAAATCCCTGTGGACCGACCCGTACTCACCGGCTAGCTACCAAGCGACGCCATTCTTGATTGCGGTTACTAAATATTTTTGACATACAAATCAAATGGCGCCGTTGCCGGGGATGGCGTAGTATTTCCTTATTGCAATTTCGGGTTAATCTAAATTAAAAAATCATAAAAGACTGAAAAATTTCAAAAATATAAAAATCTATCATTTTGTTATTTTGTGAAGGGTATTTTCGTGTGAATTTTGTAGGACCGCAGAACAAATTCGGATCTGGAAATCTTCAGAAATCAAAACAGAAAAAAAGATCTGAAAAACAGGTAAAAATCTTAACAGAGGAACTACAGAAGGCTCGGGAACCGAACCCACTTTCCAGCCGCGTTTCTGCCTCGTGGACCCCACCTCTGCCGCGGATCCGCCGCGTTCTTGTGACGTCATCGCGTGAAATTTTTTTTGGGAACAGAGCCTCATATTCAATCGTGGACCCGCGGTCGTGAAGCCCTTCTGGCGGCTAAACCGCGGCACTCTGGTGCCGTTGACAGGTGAAAAAAGTACTGTAATTTTTCTTTTCTCCTCCTCTGAATCTCCCGATATATCTTTTGTCAAATCTCCTGCAGGATTCTTTGCGCTAAAAAATCACTCCCCCTTCCAATAACAAATCTTATGCAGGATTCTTTGCGCCGCGCTTAAAATAAAAATTGATTGCAAGTGATTTTTTTTTCTGTTTTGCATATATTTAATCTGACTTTAAAGAGCTTGAGACCAATCCGGATTGGGTGGGGATTTCATCACCCTTCCCAGGACCCCAGAAATCACATAAGGCATTTTCATTGACCAATCTTTAATTAAAAAATACTAGACTCAACCCTAAGGACGTCGCGCTCAATAGGACAAAGGACTAGTTGTAGGCATCGGCCGTTAATCCTAACTTGATTTTGCGGTGTCTAGGCAAGCGTGTCTAAGACGAGTGGTTACTTAATTAGGGCCACTACTTGTAGTGGAGAGCCTCCCACTCACCTGGCACTTACCTGGCCGCAATTGGCGGTGAAGAGGCGGTTTGAGATCCTATTTCTAGCCCTTTGGAACAGTTAGGAGCTGTCTAGCTGACCTAGGTGACCCTAGATCTAGGACTGATTGTGCATTTCTGGTTGATTGCATTTGTGTCTAAGCCCTTTGTCAAATTTTTTATTTTTATTTTTGCAAAAAGTCCCAAATAACAAGAGAAAAAAGAAAAAAAGGAAAAATTTTTTATAAAAAAAAATTTGCAACTTGTCGCTTAAAATCCGTGCACCCCACCACCACCACCCACTTTCTTCTCATTGACATTTTCTTACCCCCACATTCTGTTTTTCACCTTTTTGACTACACTACCTCTTTAGTGTATGTCACTTTGGACTAGGGACACTAGCGCCCGATTAGTCCGTGTTTCGTTAGTACCGACCGACGAACCTTTCGACTCCGAAGTCGAAATTCCTTCCACTTCCTTACCTCCACCTTCAAATTGTTCTTTCGAAGGTATGTCGGGATATAATCCCAACAACACCTTACCACGGGACTGATTCCACCTCCGTTAGGTGCGAATAACCCGAATCTCCCGCCTGTTGTAGCGCCCCAACGAATCGCGCTCCAGGATCTCTTCTACCCTGTCCGCACCTCCTTACCTACCTGTCTTTTGTAAGTGCACGGCGGCGCCCCGGCCGTCAATCCGACGGCCAAATGCGGAAGCGGTGATAAACTTTAATTTTTTCTTGAACTGGCAAACCGCCGCGCACTAATACCCGGATCGAACCATTAACTAGTCCTAGCTATCTACAAGAAAGGGAAGAGAGATATACCGACAGATCCGAGTCCTCCGGTCTTCTCGTCGTCGTCCCGATCTCCTGCGGAATGTCCCGTCTCCTCCTCGTCGCCGGAAGTGCACCACATCGCCTACTTCTTTTACGGGCTCCCACCTCAATGCCGAGGCAACTCGGGCACGAAGCTGGCTAGTCGACGTGCCCAAGATTTGCTGTAGAATGTAGTGTACTAGTCTCATTTTGGGGTTGTAGGAGGTGCCATTTTGATGGAGGAATGATACAAGAACTATGTGGAGGGACTTTGCGGATTTTGGAACATGAAATGAGCAAAACCCCACTCCACAAAAATTGGGACAGCCCCTTCCCATGCTTGGCCGGACACTATGGTGGGAGAGGAGAGAATGAGAGTGAAGTGTGTTAGACAATGAGAGAGCTATCCAATAATCCAAAAGGGAGAGAGAGAGAAGGCTATCATGCAAAAGGAAATGATCACCAAATCAAAACCCACACTCAACCACCTTCCACCAACCTCATCATCAACAACCATGATGATATACAAAGTCAAGCCATGATGGAAAAGAAAGAGTCAAAGGATGGGCTCCATCATGAAACCATCATGATACAAATATAAGCAAAGAACCCCCTCCACAAACACTCATTTGCAACAATGCAAATAAGCCCTCCTCCACCAAACTTCGGCCAATGAACGATACAAAGGAAATTGGCCGAAACAGAAAGCAAACTGGCAACTCCAGAAAACTGGTCCCGTAATAAATTACAGGAAAACCCCGAAACTGTGCATACACACCCGCATTTGTATTCCGACCGAAATGCAAATGCAATGAGACAAAATCTACACTGTACTATACTAGGATCCGGCTTAAACCAAAGCCGGCTAGTAATATCCGTTCGATCCTGATCCGTGCAATACCGCACGTATCTGATCGAACCCTGCCATATATCCATACGGCCTATAGTACAAACTGTCCTATCCTGATCCGTGCAATACCGCACGTATCTGATCGGACCTTGCCATATCTCCATACGGCCTCTACAACCTTTCGCCCGAAAGCTGAGTAACTGAATGTGGGGGACTCTAAAGACTCGTCAACACCTTGGTTGTGGATTTAACCACTAGCACGTCAGAGGTATAAGCCAATACGTAACGGGCTACCAGGTATTGACTAAAAGGGACGTTTTTGAGCGAACTCATCCTGACAACCCTACTGAGCATGTCAGTGACAATATCCGTACAGTCCGGTCCGTTCGTCTATGAGCATCGCATGGCGGGCCTAGGGGGTTGGTAAAAGTCAGACCCCCAAAAGCGGTACAAGTCGTGTCGGAGTGTAGCCCAGAACACCTGAGATACTACTGGAATACCTACCAGTAAATCTCCTGCCTTGGCCAAGGACTTCGTGTAATGGCTCTCCTAGACACAGCGCGACCTCACCCCCAATACCGGGAGAGACGAACCCCTGAAGATACGCTCACTGCCTCCATGTGGCTCGGGACTGTACCCAACTAAAACCTGTTTGCACGACTCCTTTGAGCCGTGGTAGGGTAGTAATCAAAGTACAGTGGGAACTCACACGAGACAAATGACGATCCCCAGGTCGATGAACTAACCTGCACACATGTCACCAGGGAACTGCCATCTGACGTCTGGTATATGACCAACTAGCATGTTCCCGGCGAGTCCTGTCCGGTGTACTCATAACCCAATGAGCACCTGTATACATCTTAGGTGATCCAACTGACACCAGTGGCTTGTGAGACCGGCCACCGCCCCTCGTCGGGGTCTCGACTGTATACACTAGTCTACTCTGGAGTATCGATGCCCTGTCTCGAAACTCACACGACTAGGGACCATTTAAGGATATGCTTATAGACCCCAGCTCCCACTTATATGATCGCCCTCATACTGCTGGTGGTCAAGCAAGAATCCTAGGGGCTCTATCAACGTGTAATAGCAACTTGTCAGGTCACCTAAAACAGTACACGATGATAAAGGTAAACCAGATAGCATACTATCATCTCGAGTAAGACTGTCCTACCGAGATAGGTCCTCCATCAATCATTGCAATCACGTACCTGTGACCTAATAATTGACTCTGAGGGCACTATCTCCAACAATCTCCCACTTGCACTCAAGGCTAATTATTGCGATGTCGCATACTCACAGCCCGTGTGATACCGAACACCCAACTCCTCTGCTAGTCAGTCTCACAAAGCTCGTTTGCGAAACTATTGCGTTCGAGGAATAGCCTTAGTGAGTGGATCCGCTTTGTTGTATCTTTCTATGTCTCTCTATATATCAAGTTCGCGGAGAAAACCATCTCCCGAAATGAGCAATACCTGTCTTAGAATGTGTCTGGATGTCTGATGGGACATAGCTCATAAATGAACTCCAAATCCAAACTTCTTAGACTGTATCGTCAACTGAACTTAATCAGTATCCTGCGCCATTCCACCCTCAGTATTGCCTTGGACCATCTGTCCAAAATACTGCCCTTCGTCAGAAGGAAAACTATAACTCTGACAACCTCCTTGTCGTCCATGTCACCTTGGAAGCCTGGAATGATAACTGTCTCCCGAATGAGGCTGTCGTTATCATATCCCTAGAACATCCACTTATGTTCTAAAACTGCTTCCGACTGTTTCTCCAGGATTGGATCAATGTCAACTTATTGCATCTAGTGCAAGAACAACATCTGGTGTGGTACTTGACATCTCATGATTGACTCAATTGCCTGAGCAAGTGATCTGCCAATCATGCACGTCCCTCTCCTCTTTAGTCTGTAAGACACCTTTTGGAGAGGGTGACTCCATCTTCTGCAGGTACACTACCGTGCCAGGAGTCGTCCATCCTAAATACTCTTAGAATGCTGTCAAGTACCCTGATTGGAAAACCACCCAAATCTAGATCTAAAACCATAGATCTAGTAACCAGTATGTCTGATATAAAATCCATTTCCTTTGTGGAGAAAACACTGTGTGACGACCAAAGCATAACCGACTGTAGTATAGGAGTTTCCTTTCCTACTATGTGTATGTCATCCAAATACCAGGATATCACACCCTACTACCTTCTCAACAGATCCATCCCCTATTCTGATGAAGTCAAACCAATGACTGTCACGTCAGAAACAGATGATCTATCTCCGCTACATCTGCTTTAGTCTATAAATAGACATAAGCTACCTGTCCACCAATGCTTCCGTTGCTCCCACTGACTACGACAACCCTCTGGCAGAGTCATATAGACGTCCACTTCTAAAACTAGTTTAGAACGACGCTATACTCATCCTCCCGCCGGGTCTCGCAGCCTAGAACAACAGCAATGGTAATTGTAGGTAAACAAGAACTTCCCTGTCACCGTCCTTGAGGCTACCGTAGTACCTCTCGGGTGCCTGATGTTACCCACCTTATCTGCGGAGTGGCCAATGGAATGTCAATCCAGATTGAATCTTTAGGTTCCTTATCAAATCTTCAGTAATCGTTTGTGGTTCTGGAATCACTTCCAGTTCTACCATACTCCCACTACTGTTTTCTGAAAAAATCCATTTTTTTAATAAAACTGTGGCGAGTCTAGAACAATATCGCTATTGTTCATCCAGATGGTAGAAAGTCAACCCTCGTCATAGCCTGGGTCAACCCACAAACAGCCATTACAGAAATGTGCCTTGAGTTATCCAGAGTCTGGTTTTAATCATAAGCTAGACAACTCCCCGTACCTTAACAACGTTAAGATATGAACTGTTCTATATCCAATATAGAACCAGAGGCACTGATTTAATTGAACCAGATTCAAATCATGCACCTATCCCCAGTGCATGTCTACTAAATGGAAGGAGGCCTGATCAGTGTCACTCAACTTAGGAATGCTTCCAATTATGAGTAACCTGAAAGAGAAGCAATTTCTCTTTATCATTACTATCAACTGAATACCATACACAAGTATCTACATCTTCGATCACTTTGAAGAATCCCGATACTTGCTACACCTGGTTCTCTACTCTATTCAAATACCTATAACTTCTCAACATTCAGACCCTGTGTTTCCGCGAAACACCTGTCTAAAAACTAGAGAAGTCATAAGTAAACCGAATATAGTACGAGGACCAACCCCTCTGTCCTGATGGACCCTGGACAACATACAATACTCTGTATAAGTCCCTTGAGTCTGATAACTCATTCACTGTGTGTCGTAGGTTGAAAACTGTACTTATGGTCAAGAAGAATTACACCGCTGCTTAATGCTCCTTACCTAACCATCCACTGATATAGGTAAATGTCGTAGACATAATTTCAGAAAGTGTTAGTGTATATGCCCTAGAGGCCATTACTGTATCATACTAGTTTGTATATTACTTGATGGAAGCTTGGGATATTCACCTTGTATAAACAATCTTGCTCAATATAGTAGTATGCTACTTGGTTTGTTTCTACTTCAATGTGTACTTGTGTTTATTTCAGTATATCACTTATACGCATTAGTGGAGCCCTTAGGATCTTTGCTTGATTACCAGCGTTGTGATGGCAGTCACACTAGTGGGGGCTGGGTAATCTATAGGCACATCCTTATACAGGTCCCTAGTCGTAGGACTATCGAGACAGGGCATCGATACTCCGGAGTAGACTAGCGTATGCGCTTCTCATCCCAGTGTGGGAGATGGTCTGTCCCACAGCCATCAGTACGTCGTACTGGAGATAGTATACGGGTGCTCGTTGGGTTACGAGTACACTGGACAGGACTCGTCGGGAACTGACAGGTTGGTATTATACCTATCGTCAGTTATCAGTTCCCAGGTGACATGAGTACAGCTTAGTCCGCTGACTTGACACTGACACTTCGCCTCGAGTGTGTTCCCACTGCACTTTGATCACTACCCTACCGCGGCTCAAAGGAGTCGTGCAAACAGGTGGTGGTTGGGTGCAGTCCCGAAGCACTTGGAGGCAGTGACGGTTAGACAGGATTTGTCTCTCCCGGTATTGGGGGTTGACATCGCGCTGTGTCTAGGAGAGCCATTACACGAGTAGTCCCTGGCCAGGGCAAGCGAGATATACTGGTAGGTTTCCAGTGTTATCTCAGGGTGTTTTGGGCTTCACTCCGACACGACTTGTACCGCTATTGGGGGACTGACGTTTTACCGCCCCCTAGGCCCGCCATGCGATGTATCAGACGAACAGACCGGACTGTACGGAGAATGTCACATTCAGACTCAGTAGGAGTTCAGATGGGGTTTCACCTCGTCAGCCTTCTTGTCGGCATCTACCTGGGGACCGTTACGCACAGCTAGTGCCGCTTGCGGTCTGTGGTTAAACCCACTGCCAGCGTAGTGTCGAGTCTTTAGAGTCCCACACAGAGGGTATTCGCCTCTGGGCAAAACAGAGTAGAGGTCGCATGGTTTTGCGACAGGGTTCGTTCTCATCCGCGCACTTGTGCACGTTTGGAGTCCGGATGGATTATTCTGGCAGGCTCTGGTTTGAGCCAGATACTGGTATATGTTTTAGGGTTGCTTTTATCTCTTGGTATTCTTGTTCCTCGGAACGAGAATACAGGTGTGTATGCACAGTTGCTTGAGGCGGAGGATGAGGTTTTTCATTAGGGTTTCGGAACGGGTGCGTATGCACAGTTGACAGTCTTCATTTTCCAAACCCTAATGGATTTATATATTATCTATTAATAATAGTAATTAAATGAGAATTATGTTATGGTTGATTTTTTTGTTGACTTGTTGACCATGGTTGACTTGTTGACCATTGACTACCATCATGCTTTAAAAAGTCTTCCTTGATTCATGCTTACTTTTTATTAAATGAAGCATGGTTGTGGTCATTCCAAATACTACCATCAACTATTCTTATTTCAATTATTATCATTTAGATAATATTTTTTCTTTTGCATTATGGTTGCAAGAAAGAGAAAAGATATCTCATTCTATCATAACCTCTCTCTCTCCTCATTTCATCTTCTTCTTCCTCTAGCAAAGAGAAACCTTCTCATGTGTTGAGAATCATTCTCTTTAAAAGGAAAAGCAAACCCTAATCACTCTCTACTCATTCTAGGATGAAGGTTTAGCAAGCCGGAAACCCTAGTTCACTCAAAGATCGAGGAAGAGCCCAAAGTCGAACCTTCGAGGTGGATCCATCTTCGACGGGAGAAGGCGACGAAAAGAGAACCATCAACCTCTACAAGGTTTGAAGAAGAAGGAGTTCAAGTTTAGGTATAACCATCTTCCATAGTAGCTAACTCTCTTTAGCTAGAATACTAGTTTTAGTTTAGACAACGATCCCGACCTTGTTTAGTCCATGTTGCCTCTTGCGATAAAAATTCGTTTTTTATACCGTTTCCGCCTCCCCTTAAGCACTGGGGGTCGCAATATGGACTTACAGTGGTATCAGAGCCTAACTAAACTTAAACTAGCTTGGTAGCGAAGTGTATGGAAGTTCGGAACCGAAAAAATCACAAAACCGGAAAAACAAAACCCTAAGTTTCTGTTGAAATTTTTTCTACTCAAAATGAAAAACTTTATACTTGTAAAATCGTCTCAGGGTTTTTATTGAACAGCCAAGAAAAACGATGCACCAATTCACATAAAGCGCCGCGCTTCCGCGGCACGAGGTAGGCATGTGCCGCGGAAGCGCCGCAGTTTGGTTTCTTCACTGCTTCGTTTTTCGTGCAGTGTTCTTCTGTGTTGGTTTTGGGATTTTTAAAATATATTATATGTACCCAGATTTTCCAGAACTGAAATTCACTTTTGAGGTCCTATAATTCCGTATTTTTTTCCGAACTTCACTGCACTTTGGCTATGTTGGTTATATCTGTGATGTTTGCATGTATTGAACGTCGGCTAATCGCTATAAGTCGATTAGTCGGGGTTATACATGATCTGTAATGTGCTGGAATGTGTATATGAATGTGTTGGACTGTCGCGGGTGAATAGCCGGGGTGGATGTGAGATGAGCTTTTGTTTTTCTTTCATTCATTGTAAATGTAAATTGATGTAATAATATTATTTGTTTGGCCGCACAACCGGGTCGGGGTTGTAGCCGTCATTGTATAATTCTTTTTACTGTTTATGCTCCTAGGATAGACCCATGGAGGGGTGCACAAACTGCCGAGTACTTGGCGGGTAGTTTGCCGCACCCGTAGGGGTCTTGGGTGGGGTATTTGGCTATTCACCGCGACCGTGTTATCCGCTTTTCGTTTCAGGCTCGAAAGGATTGCGGATTGCTAGTATATCCAATGTATTCATCTGTGATCTGTAATGTCTATCATTGCTTTCTATTTAGGCGTTGCTTATGTTTTACAGCCGCGCTAGCCCAGCCCCCGCTCTGTCGTTAGTTAAGTAACCTAACGAGTGATGACGGGACCCCGTGGCGAATGCGAATGGCATAAGCGTACGTCATATTTTGGTTGTTTTCTGCAATGGTAGGAATTAAATGATGGGACGCATTAAAAGAACTAATGCAAGAATATCACGCATTAAAAGAACTAATGCAAGATAATAAACCAAGTTTAAGTCGATGGAACACTTTCGAAAAACCACTCGGTTCTTTTCAAAAACTAACTTTTAAATGCGGAGCTTGAGCCACTCCTTCTAAAAGCTATCTCGTTCCATCGATTATATCAAGTTCACTACGTTCACGGTTTCGCCAAAACCATTCGTAGCCCTCCATCATTTCAGTTAAATATACGGTAGTATTCAAGCTATGTATTTTGACCTCACGCCAAGGCATAGTGATTGGTAGCTACCGGATATTTATCTGTTGCATAGATAGAATGCGTTGTTTTGAGACAGTCGTACCACCATTTTGGCCTACGTCAAGGGTAGGTACGGGTGGATTCAAATCAACCGGGATAATGATGGGAAGAACTTGACATGTGACTTATGACATTTTGACCTCACGCCAAGGTCATAAGAGCATGGGGCAAAAATCCACATCGGGAGTTTCATAAGTACTGAAACTTGCTAGATTTGCATACCATTTGGAGTGTGATGATTATGGTAGGATTCCTTCATTTTCGTCACGCGATGATATTTGGATCCCGATCCTACTGTGAGTATATGCTACTCTTCGGGAAATTTCTCACTAAACGATCAATGCTATAAACCTAGTAGGTGCCTAGAAAGGTGTTAGCGGGGCTACGCCCCCAGGGAAAAGAGGTTCTTAAATTAAGGAACTTCGCGAAAGCGTTGGAAAACCTCCCTCGAAGTACCGACACTGGCCTGGCTGAACGGTTAAGCAAGTATTGTACGGTGGGATTGATCCCGGCTAATTCTTCCTTTGTGGTTTGAGGAGGGATTCGAGAGACAGTGGGAGCCATCCTGTTTAGACAAATTAAAAACCATTCTAAATTTGCAAGAGCATCGTGCTAAGTGTTTCTTCTCTCCCCCTGCAGCGACCAAATCGAAATGACTGGACTTAAGTTACTTCTAGATAAAAACATATTGACAGGGCCAAACTACAAAGATTGGCTCAGGAATGTCAAATTGGCAATCTCTTACGACAAGCTGGGGTATCTTCTTACCACCAAAGCTCCCCCCGTCCCAGGTCCCACCTCCAGCGTCGCGGATAAGGAAATCCGTAAGACTTGGGAGATTGACAGCGCGAAGGCCAGATGCCTCGTACTTGCCTCGATAGACAACGACCATCAGAGGAGGCACGAGAATATGGATTTGGAATCCATATTTCTTCATACAAAAGAACTGTATGGAGAGCAGTCTCGTATCGCAAGATACGAAGTGTCGAAGAAGTTATTTTCGACTAAGTTGGCCGTCGGATCATCGGTAGCGGACCACGTGCTTAAGATGATTGGCTACACTGAGGAGCTCGCGGAACATGGGACCACGTTGGACAGTGAACTTTATACGGATATAATTCTCCAGTCCCTTCCATCCACTTACGCCCAGTTCATACTGAATTTCAACTTGCAAGAAAAGGAAGTTGAACTTTCAGAACTCCTCAACCTGCTGAGGAGCGCAGAGGGCACCCTACAGAAGGGTAGGGATACATCCACTTTGTTTGTAGGAGGATCTTCTTCTTCTAGGTCCAAGGCGAAAGCCAAGGGAAAGAAGAGGAAAGCCCCCGTCAAACCAAGGGGCGGTGTTAGTAAAGTGGGTACGAAGGGAAAGGAAAAGGCAACAAAGATAGCGGGGAAGCTTGTTGGTAAAGAGGAATGCTTCTATTGTCACAAGAGTGGACACTGGAAGAAAGATTGCAGGGCTTGGAAAGCCAAGACACAGGAACTGAAGCAGGTTGCGGCTTCAGCTTCAGGTGTGTATGTTATTGAAAACTGTCTTTCTGTAAACTCTACTTCCTGGGTATTGGATACCGGATCAGGATCTCATATCTGTAATTCTTTGCAGGCGTTGAGAAACCGTAGGGTTTTGAAGGCAGGTGACATGACCCTCAGAGTTGCGAACGGAGCTAGCATGGATGCTAAAGCCGTGGGGGACTATCACCTGGGAATGTCAGATGGGCATGTTTTGGTTTTGCGTAATTGCTTTTTTGTACCCAACGCAACTTGTAATATCATTTCTGTATCTTTGGTTTCTAAAGAAGGTTATGAATTTGCGTTTGTAAGTAATGTTGTTAACATTCACCTTAATCAAGTTCTGATTGGGTCAGGTACATTGAGCAATGGTATATACGTATTAAACCAACCACAGATTTTCAATGTCCAGAATACACACAAAAGAAAGTCTCCAGATATCAATCAGACTTTCTTATGGCATTGTAGACTGGGTCACATCAATGAGAGAAGGTTGACTAAGTTACATACAGAAGGATATTTGGATCCGTTCGAATATCAATCGTATGCCACTTGTCAATCCTGTCTCAAAGGAAAGATGACAAAGACTCCGTTCACTGGACACGGAGTAAGAGCGAGCGAGCTCTTGGGACTCGTACACAGCGACGTGTGCGGTCCAATGTCTACACATGCGCGAAGCGGTTATTCTTACTTCATTACTTTTACGGATGATTTTTCAAGATACGGTTATGTCTTCTTAATGAAACATAAGTCAGAATCTTTTGAAAAATTCCAGGAATTTAAGAATGAAGTAGAGAAACAAACCGGCAAAAGTATCAAGATTCTAAGATCGGATCGAGGTGGAGAATACTTAAGTGCCGAGTTCCTGAATTACTTAAAAGAGAATGGGATTCTCTCTCAGCTTACTCCTCCATACATCCCGCAACATAACGGTGTATCGGAGAGACGGAATCGGACCCTATTGGATATGGTACGGTCCATGATGAGTAACGCTGAGTTACCGCGATCATTCTGGGGGTATGCGCTAGAAACAGCTGCATACCTATTTAACCGAGTTCCTACTAAGACTGTGCCTACCACACCATATGAGTTATGGAGTGGGAAGAAACCCTATCTTCAGTACCTGAAGATTTGGGGATGTCCAGCTTATGTCAAAAAGCAGCATACGGACAAGCTCGAGGCGCGCTCAGTACTGTGCAAGTTTGTGGGATACCCAAAGAACTCCAGGGGGTATCTTTTCTATTACGCAGAGGAGCAAAAAGTCCTTGTTTCTCGTAATGCCCATTTTCTGGAACATCAGTTCTTAGAAAAGGAAGTAAGTGGGAGCGCAATAGAACTGGAAGAAATTCCAGAACCACAGACTATTACTGAAAGCTTAATGGAACCAGAGGGTTCAAATGAACAGGACATTCCTATGCCGCTCCGCAGAAGTAGTAGGCAGTCTCATCCGCCCGAGAGATACTACGGTTTTCTCATAGACGGGGATAGAGAGGATTGCATCATAGACTATGATGAGCCTACAAGCTTCCAGCAAGCCGTTCAGAGCATTGACTCGGTAAAATGGCTGGATGCAATGCGGACCGAAATGGAGTCCATGTACACCAACAAAGTATGGGCGTTGGACATTGCTCCAGACGGGGTAAAACCCGTAGGATGTAAGTGGATCTTCAAAAGGAAGATTGGTGTAGATGGACAGGTTGAGACCTATAAAGCTAGACTTGTAGCAAAGGGTTTCCGTCAAAGACCTGGCTTGGACTATGACGAAACCTTTTCTCCAGTGGCTATGCTGAAATCCATTCGGATCCTTCTTGCCATTGCTGCCTTCCACGATTATGAGATTTGGCAGATGGACGTAAAAACCGCTTTTCTAAATGGAAGTTTAGAGGAGTGTGTCTATATGGATCAGCCAGAGGGTTTCATTCAGAGTGGGAGCAGCGGAAAGGTGTGCAAGTTGCTTAAGTCCATCTATGGACTGAAGCAGGCATCGCGGAGTTGGAACATCTGTTTTGATGTGACGGTCAAGGAATTTGACTTTATCAAAAATCCAGATGAACCATGCATCTATAGTAGATTTGTAGCGAGAACTGTAGTATTCCTTGTTTTATACGTGGATGACATTCTCTTAATAGGAAATGACATTCCTATGCTACAATCTGTCAAGGGTTTCTTGTCACACAGGTTCTCCATGAAAGACCTGGGTGATGCCTCTTACATCCTGGGGATCCGGATCCATCGTGATAGATCCAAGAGGATATTAGGACTTTCACAGTCCAGGTACATCGACACCGTACTGAAAAGATTCAGTATGGAAGATTCCAAGCGCGGTAACCTACCGGCTTGTCACGGGATCACCCTCTCTAAAGAGATGTCTCCCAAGACTGATTTGGAGAGGGATCGCATGTCTATTATACCCTACGCTTCTGCGGTAGGCTCTATAATGTATGCGATGTTGTGTACCAGACCGGATGTAGCTTATGCACTGAGTGTGGTAAGCCGGTATCAGTCAAACCCTGGGGAGAAACACTGGATAGCAGTAAAGAACATTCTCAAGTACCTGAGGAGGACTAAGGAGATGTTCTTGGTGTATGGCGGAAAAGACCTCCAGATTGAGGCCTTTGCTGACTCCAGCTTCCAGAGTGACAAGGATGATTCCAAGTCCATGTCGGGTTTTGTCTTTACCCTCAATGGAGGGGCGGTGTGTTGGAAGAGTTCCAAACAGGAAACCGTTGCAGACTCGACTATGGAAGCGGAATACATCGCTGCATCTGATGCCGCAAAAGAAGCTGTCTGGATAAGGAAGTTCTTAAAAGAACTTCAGGTGGTTCCGTCCATTGTTGACCCAGTACCTCTGTATTGCGACAACAACGGGGCTATAGCTTTAGCAAAGGAACCCAGGTCCCATCAGAGATCCAGGCACATCTTGAGGCGGTATCACCTGATCAGGGAGATCGTGGATCGCAAGGAGATCGAGGTTCGGAGGGTTGCTTCAGAAGAGAACACTGCAGATCCATTCACCAAGGCCCTACCCCAGACTCAGTTCGAGCGGCTGATCGAGATGATAGGTCTTCGATACGCCAGTACATGGCCTTAGTGCAAGTGGGAGATTGTTAGTGTATATGCCCTAGAGGCAATTACTGTATCATACTAGTTTGTATATTACTTGATGGAAGCTTGGGATATTCACCTTGTATAAACAATCTTGCTCAATATAGTAGTATGCTACTTGGTTTGTTTCTACTTCAATGTGTACTTGTGTTTATTTCAGTATATCACTTATACGCATTAGTGGAGCCCTTAGGATCTTTGCTTGATTACCAGCGTTGTGATGGCAGTCACACTAGTGGGGGCTGGGTAATCTATAGGCACATCCTTATACAGGTCCCTAGTCGTAGGACTATCGAGACAGGGCATCGATACTCCGGAGTAGACTAGCGTATGCGCTTCTCATCCCAGTGTGGGAGATGGTCTGTCCCACAGCCATCAGTACGTCGTACTGGAGATAGTATACGGGTGCTCGTTGGGTTACGAGTACACTGGACAGGACTCGTCGGGAACTGACAGGTTGGTATTATACCTATCGTCAGTTATCAGTTCCCAGGTGACATGAGTACAGCTTAGTCCGCTGACTTGACACTGACACTTCGCCTCGAGTGTGTTCCCACTGCACTTTGATCACTACCCTACCGCGGCTCAAAGGAGTCGTGCAAACAGGTGGTGGTTGGGTGCAGTCCCGAAGCACTTGGAGGTAGTGACGGTTAGACAGGATTCGTCTCTCCCGGTATTGGGGGTTGACATCGCGCTGTGTCTAGGAGAGCCATTACACGAGTAGTCCCTGGCCAGGGCAAGCGAGATATACTGGTAGGTTTCCAGTGTTATCTCAGGGTGTTTTGGGCTTCACTCCGACACGACTTGTACCGCTATTGGGGGACTGACGTTTTACCGCCCCCTAGGCCCGCCATGCGATGTATCAGACGAACAGACCGGACTGTACGGAGAATGTCACATTCAGACTCAGTAGGAGTTCAGATGGGGTTTCACCTCGTCAGCCTTCTTGTCGGCATCTACCTGGGGACCGTTACGCACAGCTAGTGCCGCTTGCGGTCTGTGGTTAAACCCACTGCCAGCGTAGTGTCGAGTCTTTAGAGTCCCACACAGAGGGTATTCGCCTCTGGGCAAAACAGAGTAGAGGTCGCATGGTTTTGCGACAGGGTTCGTTCTCATCCGCGCACTTGTGCACGTTTGGAGTCCGGACGGATTATACTGGCAGGCTCTGGTTTGAGCCAGATACTGGTATATGTTTTAGGGTTGCTTTTATCTCTTGGTATTCTTGTTCCTCGGAACGAGAATACAGGTGTGTATGCACAGTTGCTTGAGGCGGAGGATGAGGTTTTTCATTAGGGTTTCGGAACGGGTGCGTATGCACAGTTGACAGTCTTCATTTTCCAAACCCTAATGGATTTATATATTATCTATTAATAATAGTAATTAAATGAGAATTATGTTATGGTTGATTTTTTTGTTGACTTGTTGACCATGGTTGACTTGTTGACCATTGAATACCATCATGCTTTAAAAAGTCTTCCTTGATTCATGCTTACTTTTTATTAAATGAAGCATGGTTGTGGTCATTCCAAATACTACCATCAACTATTCTTATTTCAATTATTATCATTTAGATAATATTTTTTCTTTTGCATTATGGTTGCAAGAAAGAGAAAAGATATCTCATTCTATCATAACCTCTCTCTCCTCATTTCATCTTCTTCTTCCTCTAGCAAAGAGAAACCTTCTCATGTGTTGAGAATCATTCTCTTTAAAAGGAAAAGCAAACCCTAATCACTCTCTACTCATTCTAGGATGAAGGTTTAGCAAGCCAGAAACCCTAGTTCACTCAAAGATCGAGGAAGAGCCCAAAGTCGAACCTTCGAGGTGGATCCATCTTCGACGGGAGAAGGCGACGAAAAGAGAACCATCAACCTCTACAAGGTTTGAAGAAGAAGGAGTTCAAGTTTAGGTATAACCATCTTCCATAGTAGCTAACTCTCTTTAGCTAGAATACTAGTTTTAGTTTAGACAACGATCCCGACCTTGTTTAGTCCATGTTGCCTCTTGCGATAAAAATTCGTTTTTTATACCGTTTCCGCCTCCCCTTAAGCACCGGGGGTCGCAATATGGACTTACAGAAAGGTATATCTCACTCTATGAAAATAGACGTACAGATATATCAATTTGAAATTGGTGCATAACAGCGGATATTCAAAACCAAATATTTGCCGACCGGCAAACTACCCAGGTGATTTCCTCAAATATCACCGATTACAACGAATCCCGATATAATGAGGATGATCACCCAATTCCCAATAACTTACTCCCACTCATCATCTGTAAAACCATACAGATGTGAGAATCATACCTGGTAAATACATACCCTGGAGTAAGTATCTAATCGGGAAATCAGTTTTCTTTTAACATTACACAGTGAAACTGAAACATTGAAATGTTTCGATGGGGTATTCTGGTATTCCTAGTAATGCCTCTTCCAGATTCACGACTGTAACCGTATAATTCATTGCCACCTTTCCAAATCCCTTTATATGTCTTTAGTCATTACCTTCTGCACGCCCCTTTAGGCCAATTGGTTTTCTTCCTTCCCTACCATTCGGCACCAGCCTATGGTTTGGAAGAAGACTATCCAATAAGCATAATGGGTGTACTGTCCCAATCCTAGGAACACTCGCAATGCGAGAGAAGGTGAAGATAAAAGACACCTGAATAAAACTTATTCCTATTTCTTCTGAACCAGAATCCATCCCCGAACTGGAACAAGTTCCTTTCGAGTTCGTATATAACCATACGATGGAGTATCCAAATAAACTGTGGATCTTCGTAGTGATACGGAGTGTCCTGGAGAAATACAAAGGTGATTTAGGATTGGCGAAGGAATACTTGGTTTGGTCGTGAATAGCAGTCGCAATTTACTTTGCCCTCTTACTAATCCCTTACTTTGTCTGAACTTAATACCTTCTGCACACCATCGTTATGCTAATTGGTTTTCTTCATTCCCTACCGGTCGGCACCTGCCTATGGTTTGGAAGAAGACTATCCAATTTGCGTAATAGGTGTACTATCTCCTAAACCAAGGAGTACTCACAACTTGAGAGAAGGTAAAAGGAAAAGACAACTGAATAATCCTATCCGTTTTCTCCAGAACCTGAAACCATCCTCGAATAAATTCCTTCGAGTTCGTATCTAACCATATGATGGTTTTGTCCAATGGAAGTGGACGTTCGTAATGATACGGGGTGTCCTGGAGAAAAGGGTAAAAGTGGGAGTGGCAATGAGGTCTGCAACTCTGACAATCCAAAAGCCAGTGTTAAGAAGGTTCGGTTAATTTGGTCTCTGAGTCATAGTCTTAGGGTCGGGTCAATGGTCGCTGCCAAAGAGAGAGAGAAAAGAAACACTCAGCGTGCACTCTAACCTAGATCAGAATGGTTACCAATTTATCTAATCTGGAAACCTCCCACTGTACCTCAAATTCTCCTCCAAACCTAAAAGAAGAATTAGTCGGGAACACCCGAGGAGTAAATTAACTCATCAGTGGGAATCGGGATCCAACTCTCATCGCATGACAACGTGACGGAATCCGCTCACGGTATCACACTCCAGAAGGTATGCGCATATCTGGCAAGTTTCAGTTCTTTTGAAACTCCCGATGTGATTTCTGCCCCATGCTCTTATGACCTTGACTTTGGCCAACATATCATAAGTCACATGTCAAGTTCTACCCGTCATTCTCCAGGTTAATTTGAATCCACCCGTACCTACCCTTGACTTTGGCCAAAATGGCAGTACGACTGTCCCAAACCAACGCATCTATCTATGCTGCATATGAATAACCAACAGCTACCAAACACTGTGCCTTGACTTTGGCCAACATACACAGTTTGAATACTATTGACTACCCATATGAAACGACGGAGGGCTACGAATGGTTTCTGGCGAAAACCTTTAACGTAAAGAACTTGATATCGTTGAAGGAACGGATAGCTTTTTGAAAATATAGTGACGAAAACCTTCGCTAAAGAGGTCACTCCCGGTGAAGGGATCTCGGCTCTTTCCCCGTAGAATGAGGTGCAGGATATTCCAACTGAATACCGCGATGCAAAGCAAAAGTAATCGGCTATAGTGAAGTCATTGCCCTGACGCAAACTTTTTGTCCAAGGGGTCACTCCCGGTGAAGGGATCTCGGCCCTTGCCTCGTCGACTGAGGAGCAGGATATTCTAAATGAATACCGCGATGCAAAACAAAAGTGAACGTCCTTGCAATAACAGCTTTTTGAAAAGTGTTCCAACAACATCAGATTAAGTTTGTTTTTAAACTTGCATTGATCCGAATCAACGCAGTCCTATCAATTGATCACACCAAAAAGAACAAAAATATACTGATGTACGTATATGCCATCCGCATTCGCCACTGGGTCCCGTCATTACCCGTTAGGTTAGCTAACTAACGACAGAGCGGGGACTGGACTAGCGCGGATGTAAAACATATACAACATCTACTAATATATATACCAATATATTATATTCGCTCAAGGCGTGAATAAAATGCAACATCACAGAAATGTACAGCATCACAGAAACAATACAGATATCTGGGATCCCCGGGTTTCACAGAGCCGCTGAAACCCGACGTTCCCCTGGTCGTGTGGATAGCCTGTGCAATGAAATCCTAGACCCCTACGGGCGCGGCAAGTCACCCGCCAAAACCTGAAGCGAGGCAGCCCCCTTCAGCACCGTGAATGGACCACCCAGCACTTCACGGAATCCGGTAACTTGGGCACCCCTCCTGGGTCAACCTGTACCCCCTACGAGTGCGGCGAATAGCCTGTCAATCCTAGAGTGAAGCCCCCTCCGTCTCAATGCCATGAGATGCGGGCTTGTTGCCCTCTAGAACCCGGCTATCCGTGCACCCCTCCACGGGGCAATCCTAGTACAGAAAGTAAAATATACATACAACGGGTACATCGACCGCAACCTGGCCGTGCCCCAAAATAATAATACAAACAGGCAGTGACGGCAGTCCACATGTCGGACGCTCGCCCCGCAATATCAAATGTACATAATACAACCACAACTATACTAGCATTGCATCCAGGCTATCCCCCACGACCGATCCGCAACATCACAGCAAAAACAGAACATCAACGTGAAAGTCACGTTCGCAAATCCGTCTAACCGGGCTATAGCAGTTAGACCGGATTTACCGATCAAGTGACATTCACGGTCGCAGATATAATGTAAATACTGTGAAATAATGTGTTTAAAATATCCGATCAATCAAATTTTAACAAGTGGGCCCCAAAGCATTACTGTAGCAGATCAAGAAATTCTGGGCCCAATATTAATATTCCAAAACCCCAATTTTAACCCCAGAAAGGAACTGTAGAAATTTGGTGCAGGGATCTCCACAGTGTGCGGCGGAACCGCGGCGAGAAAGGGGTTTTGCGGCGGTTCCGCGCTCCCACAGTGGAATCACTCCATCGAATTTTTACAGAGCTCTTATAATCTCCAGTACATCAATTTTATACAACCTGAAAAATTTTTGGAGACCAAAAAATTTCAACAGAAACTGATGCTAACAAAAATGTAGATTTTGGAATTTTGGTCGATCGGAAATGCAAAACACATTAAACCAAGCTAGACTAAGTTAATGGCGAGTCTCTGATACCACTGTAAGTGCACGGCGGCGCCCCGGCCGTCAATCCGACGGCCAAATGCGGAAGCGGTGATAAACTTTAATTTTTTCTTGAACTGGCAAACCGCCGCGCACTAATACCCGGATCAAACCATTAACTAGTCATAGCTATCTACAAGAAAGGGAAGAGAGATATACCGACAGATCCGAGTCCTCCGGTCTTCTCGTCGTCGTCCCGATCTCCTGCGGAATGTCACGTCTCCTCCTCGTCGCCGGAAGTGCACCACATCGCCTACTTCTTTTACGGGCTCCCACCTCAATGCCGAGGCAACTCGGGCACGAAGCTGGCTAGTCGACGTGCCCAAGATTTGCTGTAGAATGTAGTGTACTAGTCTCATTTTGGGGTTGTAGGAGGTGCCATTTTGATGGAGGAATGATATAAGAACTATGTGGAGGGACTTTGGGGATTTTGGAACATGAAATGAGCAAAACCCTACTCCACAAAAATTGGGACAGCCCCTTCCCATGCTTGGCCGGCCACTATGGTGGGAGAGGAGAGAATGAGAGTGAAGTGTGTTAGAGAATGAGAGAGCTATCCAATAATCCAAAAGGGAGAGAGAGAGAAGGCTATCATGCAAAAGGAAATGATCACCAAATCAAAACCCACACTCAACCACCTTCCACCAACCTCATCATCAACAACCATGATGATATACAAAGTCAAGCCATGATGGAAAAGAAAGAGTCAAAAGATGGGCTCCATCATGAAACCATCATGATACAAATATAAGCAAAGAACCCCCTCCACAAACACTCATTTGCAACAATGCAAATAAGCCCTCCTCCACCAAACTTCGGCCAATGAACGATACAAAGGAAATTGGCCGAAACAGAAAGCAAACTGGCAACTCCAGAAAACTGGTCCCGTAATAAATTACAGGAAAACCCCGAAACTGTGCATACACACCCGCATTTGTATTCCGACCGAAATGCAAATGCAATGAGACAAAATCTACACTGTACTATACTAGGATCCGGCTTAAACCAAAGCCGGCTAGTAATATCCGTTCGATCCTGATCCGTGCAATACCGCACGTATCTGATCGAACCCTGCCATATATCCATACGGCCTATAGTACAAACTGTCCTATCCTGATCCGTGCAATACCGCACGAATCTGATCGGACCTTGCCATATCTCCATACGGCCTCTACAACCTTTCGCCCGAAAGCTGAGTAACTGAATGTGGGGGACTCTAAAGACTCGTCAACACCTTGGTTGTGGATTTAACCACTAGCACGTCAGAGGTATAAGCCAATACGTAACGGGCTATCAGGTATTGACTAAAAGGGACGTCTGTGAGCGAACTCAGCCTGACAACCCTACTAAGCCTGTCAGTGACAATATCCGTACAGTCCGGTCCGTTCGTCTATGAGCATCGCATGGCGGGCCTAGGGGGTTGGTAAAAGTCAGACCCCCAAAAGCGGTACAAGTCGTGTCGGAGTGTAGCCCAGAACACCTGAGATACTACTGGAATACCTACCAGTAAATCTCCTGCCTTGGCCAAGGACTTCGTGTAATGGCTCTCCTAAACACAGCGCGACCTCACCCCCAATACCGGGAGAGACGAACCCCTGAAGATACGCTCACTGCCTCCATGTGGCTCGGGACTGTACCCAACTAAAACCTGTTTGCACGACTCCTTTGAGCCGTGGTAGGGTAGTAATCAAAGTACAGTGGGAACTCACACGAGACAAATGACGATCCCCAGGTCGATGAACTAACCTGCACACATGTCACCAGGGAACTGCCATCTGACGTCTGGTATATGACCAACTAGCATGTTCCCGGCGAGTCCTGTCCGGTGTACTCATAACCCAATGAGCACCTGTATACATCTTAGGTGATCCAACTGACACCAGTGGCTTGTGAGACCGGCCACCGCCCCTCGTCGGGGTCTCGACTGTATACACTAGTCTACTCTGGAGTATCGATGCCCTGTCTCGAAACTCACACGACTAGGGACCATTTAAGGATATGCTTATAGACCCCAGCTCCCACTTATATGATCGCCCTCATACTGCTGGTGGTCAAGCAAGAATCCTAGGGGCTCTATCAACGTGTAATAGCAACTTGTCAGGTCACCTAAAACAGTACACGATGATAAAGGTAAACCAGATAGCATACTATCATCTCGAGTAAGACTGTCCTACCGGGATAGGTCCTCCATCAATCATTGCAATCACGTACCTGTGACCTAATAATTGACTCTGAGGGCACTATCTCCAACATCTTTCACCCCCACCGGCAAATGGGGACAATTTTGAGATAAAACCCTACTTCATCAATATGCTGCCAAAATTTCACGGATTGGAATCCGAAGATGCCTATATCTTTATCAATAAATTCCAAAACGTTTGCACTATGATGAAAACAACCTAATTATCAGATGATGCTATAAGGCTAAGGGTCATTCCTTCCACCTTATGTGACTTAGCCGAGAAGTGGTTATACAGCACAGCATCACATTCAATTAGAAATTGGTACCAGTTTGTTAAAGCTTTTCTTAAAAAGTTTTATCCTCATCACAAGATCGCGAGAATTCGCAATGAAATTATACAATTTTCCCAGCTTCCTTCCGAACCATTTTCGAAGTGTTTTGAAAGATTCAAAGACTTACTAGTTCAATGCCCTCACCATGGGATCGAAAATTGGCAGCTTTACCAAACATTATACGAGGAATTGAACTCGGCAACGAAGCAGTTGCTAGAAACCATTTTTCAAGGTCACTTTCTAACCAAATCTAGTGAGGAAGCGTGGCAGTCTCTCGAGGATCTTGCTGAACAAACACTTCAGTGGGAAAGCACCAAGACCACCACATCTTCTTCTATTGGTCAATCTAGGGCAGGAATACATCAATTAGATATGTCGATTGCTATGAAGGCCGAGATGGACGCACTTACGAAAAAGATAAAAGCCATTGAGACCAAAATCTCATCGTCTTCTCCTGCCCCTGCTTTACCCCCACGAACTGTTTGTGTTTGTTGTTCGGATCCATCACACCTTACCGAAGAGTGTCCTTACAATCCACCTGTTCAAGGACAAGATCAAGTCAATGCTGCCTTTCAGCAACGACAAAGAAATGATCCATACTCTTCGACCTATAATCCGGGTTGGAGGAGTCACCCAAATTTTGCTTAGAATCAAAATCAACAATTCCAAGGAAACAATAACTTTCTAAGGCCTCCTCCTCCACAACAACAAGCACCCCAACAAACTCAATACCAGCAACCTTTCCAACCACAATCTTATCCAAATCAAACGAACAATTTTGTTCAACCAAATGATGATAAGGTTATCTTGCTAGGAAAAAGTCTAGATGCGTTTCTCAAACAATCTACAGAATTCGCAGCATGGTTGGAAAATTCCATCCAGTCTTTGGTGCACAACAATGCTTCATACGATCAAAGCATCAAATCTATTGAGGCACAAATTGCACAACTAACTGCTGCATTGAGCGAGAGAGAAAAGGGAAAGCTTCCATCTCAACCATTGCCAAATCCCGTTCACACACACAACGCACATGTCGCATATGAATATCAAAATCATAATGTAAATGCGGTGACCACGTTGAGATCTGGAAGAGTGTTGCAAAATAACGTGGGTATTAGTGATGACACCCCCGCCGGTGGTTCTTCTTCATCTTCTTCTCCATCCTCTTCTTCTTCACCTTCATCTTCTCCGCTAGAGCCTATTCTTCATTCTTCAAAAGACTCTTCTTCTTCTAATCCGAACGGGCCTACTTCTCACTTCATGAACACACCCACACTGGGATCAGTTCCAACTCCACATTCTACTCCACAGACATTGGACTCAACAGATTTTCAAAATGCTCCATTTCCAAACAGGTTGAGTCCCAATAAACCAACTCCACAAATGGAGAAGATTGTGGAGTTATTTAAACAGGTTAGCACAAATATACCTCTCTTGGATGCAATCCAACAAGTCCCTTCGTACGCGAAAATCTTAAAAGGCTTATACTCCTCGAAGAGAAAGTCTCAAATACCCAAGAAAGTGCTAGTGGCTAGTGCAGTGAGCAATGCTATTAACCAACCTCAACCCTTACCCCAAAAACGAAAGGACCCTGGCTGTCCTACAATTTCAATAACAATTGGGGATAAGAAAATCAATCGAGCACTTTTATATCTTGGGTCTAGTGTTAACCTGCTTCCCTACTCTGTGTACGAGTAATTAGGGGTTGGAGAGTTGAAACCCACTCGTTGTACTCTCCAAATGGCTGATCGATCAATCACCCATCCTAGGGGTGAGTTAGAGGATGTGTTGATCAAAGTTGGGGATTTCATATTCCTCGTTGATTTTATTGTTATGGACACACAACCTGTTGCTAACCCACGGAACCAAATTCCGGTGATCTTCGGTCGACCATTTTTGGCCACTTCCAATGCCGTAATAAATTGTCGCAATGGCTCCATGACTCTATCCTTCGGGAAGACGTCTAGTGAGTTCAATATTTACAAGTTAGGAAGTCTGCCCCCCGTGCCTAAAACTAGTACACGAGAAGTTTGCTCTATTCACGAAATCACGCAGGAGGACTGCGAGCTTGAAAGATTTTTGTTTGATGAAAACAGTTTTGACGCCACTAGTGCGTCCCTCCTTGAATCTACCACAGTTGACACAACCCATATTGATTATGAATGTTTCACTTTTTCGGATGATTTTGATGACTCACAGTCCGAATATGAGTCTTTTGAATTTTTGGATGAGTTAGTTGAAACATCCGAATCGGTTGCTTGCAGTGATTTCGAACCAGTATTGGAGTCTATGATTGTTTCGCCTCCGAAACTCGAACTAAAGCCCATGCCGTCTCACCTTAAATATGCTTACCTAGGTGAGAATGGGACCTTTCCTGTTATCATATCGGCCTCTCTAGCCCTCAAGCAAAAGAAAGCCCTTTTAATGGTCTTACAAGATAAGCGGCAAGCTTTCGGCTGGACTATGGCAAACATCGAGGAGATTAGTTCCCTCATAATTGAATGTCATATGCATATGATGGATGATGCCAAGTCGATAAAGGATCCACAGAAGCAGCTTGGGGATAGTGTGGTTAGTCAACCTCCTCCTTTACAAGTTGAACCACCCCCCTTTTCTTTTAATAAGCTACGAGAATGCCAATATTCCACTGATTGCTGATCATTCACATTCCCGTTTTGATTCATCACCACCTCATATCTATTCACTTCCACACTTTCCATACCACCATTTCTATTTGGATCGGTACAACATGTTCTTCCACCAACTGATACTTTATACAGATAAATTTTCCGACTGGTTGGTGTTGATGTTTGGTCTTTGCAAAGTTTGGCAATGACGTTTAACATTGTTTCAATGAAGTTTAGGGGGGCCTTTCTGTATATATATTTTTGTTTTTCTTTTAACAATAAAAAAAATATTTATAAATAAATAAACAGGGGAGTGCCGACATTTCAACCCTCTTGGTGTAGCATGACAGTGAGGACACTGTCAAGCTTAACTTTGGGGGTATGCTCGGTAAGCCTTCTTTCTTCGTATTCATATGTACAATTTTTGCATTTACATTACTTATTTTAAAACGCATAAAAATTAAAAAAATTCAAAAATTATAAAAATGAAAGTATTCAATTTTGGCCATAATTGACTTGAGTTTGACAAAAAGGTTAACTAGCTAGGAACAACTAGATTTTAGACTTAGTAAATTAAAAATCCTAAAAATAACCTTTCTTAAAATTTAACGGTAGAGAGTATATGTCTTTGTAGTTTATTTAGAAATAGGCAAATTTTGTGTTGACTTCTTAGGCTAAGTTAAAACAAGGGAAGAGTATTGATGTTTTTATTAAAGTGTAAGTTTGAAAAAAAATTCCTAGCTTAAGTCTAGATTCTGAAAATATATACCCTACAAATTGCACAAATACGCACCTTGAAACTTGGAATAGTGGAAGAGACCTTGAAATGCTCTTGTCTAAAGTCCTTAGTACGAAGAAAATAAAAAAAAATATACAATTGTGAATAAAGAGATAATAAAAAAATGAACACTGGTTTTTGTGATTACTTAAGGCTGCAAAAATAGAAAAAAATATTTAGCGAGGGTGCTTCATCACCTAGTGCCTTAGACCAACTGGTTTGGGAGTCACTGCTAAAGCCTTAGGTGTTGCAAGATTAGGAATTACGCTTTAATGTGCAAACACATCTTGTAATCGGTTGTTGGTACCTCAAGAAGTATTAACAATCGCATGAAGGATGTGTGAGCGAAATTCATCTAAAAATTCACCTATTAAGAAGTGCTTTGGACGACGGACAAGAGTATGATTGCTTGATTTGAATTTCCAAGTGTAGGGGTGATTTATACACATACGTAGGGGTATGTGATTAGGGTTTAGATAAGAGATAGGAATGAAGAATATGACTTATATCTTTAATAGAGATGATAAAAATTCCTAAGTTGAGATAGAAACCTAGAAGGAAAACTTAAAAGATGCCGAAAGTTAAGTAAGTCTATAGAACATATATAATCTTAAGTTAAATGATAAGGAAGAATGAAGAATACGGGTGGAAAATTTACAAGTCGAAGATAATAGAATTCCTTGTTGGAAAACCTAATTGGAGAATAAAAGTTAATGGGCCAAATTGATAGGATTTTGTGGGTAGTATCCGCTGAAAACCCTCAGGAGACAACACTCCTCCTACTAGGGACACCTAGAGGTTTAACGGCTTGTTGCATGAGCTCAGTGCAATCGCGTTTCCCTGCGAAAGTGAGGTTAGGATTTTATCGAGAATAAAACTAGGTTTGCTCGAAGACGAGCAAAAGATAAGTTTGGGGGTATTTGTTCATATCATAATATTGCATTATTATATTCCCAATTCCTAGTCATTTTACAAATAAATAGGTGCTTTTGACCCATGTCTGCTAATTAGTTGCAGGTTACAGGTTCTTGGAATAAAAACAGTGAAAAAGACAAAAGATGATACAAAAGTGAGACTTCGACCAACAAACAGAGAATCTTGATAAAGCATACACGAAGATCGGTTCACAAAATACAAGGCAGCGCAAGATCCAAGACTTCGTCACGAAGCAACGGTAAAAGTCCACTACAATTATTCACTGTGAAATCTGGAAGAGAACTAGAAGCCAACCTGAAGAACAATGTGAAGACAAAAGTACCCAAATACATCCAAAACCAGCTCATGAATTTTCAGAAGACAAGCTCACTGTTTGCCGCGGAACCGCGGCCAAACCTGGCTTGCGGCCGCGGTTTCGCGGCCGGGATATGCCCGTAGTGGCGGAAAATTTACCAAAGTGCTGGCGGTGCGCGGATCGTTGACTTGGTCTTTTTCTTAGGGGGTATTTTTGTAAAAGCAGATGTGCGAGTCAATTGTAACCTAGGGTTTCTATCCTCTATAAATAGGAACTCTAAATCTTGTATTAGGTTATGCCTCCTTTCATTAATAAAATTCAGATTTCTTTTGGAGAGCATCGATGCCTCTTTTCATTTCATCTATTCAGATCTGACAAGTCTTGTGTAAATGTTTGGAGAGCGCCATTTGTAAAGTAAGTAGTTTTATTTAATTGTCTTAGTATAGATCTTTAATTCCTTGCCCTAGTTAGATAGATAGAATGTTCTTCAATTCCCTAATGAGGGAGTAGTCTCCTCGCTTGTTAGGGTTAGCTTTGGGGAAGGCTTTTGAGAGATGAGATCTCTCACCCCTTTCTTGCCCATCACATATAATCAATAAGACTCCATGCATACATGCACACACCGCTCCCTACGGCACCCTATCCTACGAGGTAGCGGTGATACCGTAGTATAAAGGCTCGGTTGAGCGTGTTTTCCAGGGAGGTTAAGGTAAGGATTGATAAAGGAAGGACAAGAACCTAGAGGAAGAAACACCTTCCCGAATGGTTCTAATCCCCTTTATTAATAATTACCATAACACCTCATAGATCTTAATTTGGGTATAGAAAGCAGTGAGATTTATTTACATTTCCAAACCTACCCTAAACCTAACCCTAGCAAGATTTAGATCTATATAATCTTAGTATAAATCAATTTAGGTTTTAGAGATAATCAATCCGACACCCATCGGAATTAACTCGTTAGAGTGATTAGGAAATTCACAAAATCCCTGTGAACCGAACTTTACACACCGGCTAGCTACCAAGCGACGCCGTTCTTGATTGCGGTTACTAAATATTTTTGACATACAAATCACTAAGCCCAAAAATCTGCGGACCTCCGTCCTGCTCACAAGTCTGGGCTTAAGCTGTACGGCCACGATCTTCCTCAGAACCATACAAAACTGTCTCCCGTAACTACAAGACCTAGGAGTCAACACAAACAAGCATGAAGGAACACTCCTAGAAACTAGCAAACCGCTGGGGCTCTCCTAGTATCTGCAAAAAAAATCCTCAAGTGCTACTCCTGTCCCTCAAGACACATTAAATAGACCAGAATATCGTAAATAACACAACAACAACTGGTCGAGGAACGACCTGAAGAATTCCGGTTCATCACATCTACGAATGCTGCTAGGGCATTGGTGAATCCAATGACACATCAATATACGCAAAGCCCGTAGCACGCACAAGGCAGTCTTCGGAATGTCATCACTCCAAACCTGCAACAATGATGACCTGATCCCAAACAAACTTAGAAAATGTCTCGCACTCTGGAGCTGATCGAAGAAATCGTCAATGCGAGGTAAATGATACCTATCCGCACCATAAGCCAGTTCAATTGACGATCCAACAATACACAACCTCAATCTGTCATCTTTCACCTTGATGAACAGACATAGGAGCCTCCTAATGCGAAACACTCAGACGCACGAAACTCCCCCCAACAAACAACTCTGCAGCAGATCCTTAAGCTCCTTAAGCTTCGCCGGCTCATCTGGAACAACGTCGGAAAACTCTCGCACGAAAGAAAACCGGTCCAACCAACCAACTGTGGCTACGGTATCATGAATGAACGCCAAGAATCCATGGCATCTCCTCAAAAGACGACTAGCGAAAAGGGCTGAATTCAAGCTGTGAGAGGCGGCACAACTATCCACCTGCACAACAAGAACTGACTCGTCGGGGAAAACAAAACCTGACTGTTTCCTCACGGTAGTCTACAAACGCCTAGCACGTTGCTAACCAGTCCGTGCCCAGGAGAACGCCAAATCCAACATCTCTAGAAGGATCAAAACGACAGACGAATCTTGATTTTCTATCCGATTGGCACACGACCGAATTACGTGTCGAGCAACAAAAGAATCGCTGACAGAAGTTAACACCACAAACGGCTGATCTACCTAACACGACTCTCGTCCTAACCACGGCACAAGTGTGAAAAACAAATAAATACATCAAAAGAACATATGAATTATGGATACCTGAAAACTCTGCATTGGACGCCCTCGCGTCCCGATGAGTAGACGCAAACTCTCGTGTCTTCCCTCTACCTGCAACAGACCGAACTCCTCCTCTGCTAGACTGACCCCTCTGAGCGAACCCTCCACGTCCATGACGTTTCAGAATATGACCCTGACGTGGTGCTAAGGAACAATGTCTGACGAAGTGTTGAAGGCTTCTGCATCGAAAACATCCACGCGCTGACTGCTGACCCTCCTGGGGAGGAGAGCTAAACGACTGTCCTCGTCCTAAGCCTCTGCTCTGGGTTGGTACACCAGTACGATTCCTCCACTGTTCCGGAACTCTCAAAGTCTCTGGAAGACGTGTCTCGTAAACTGGGGCTGCATCTACTGGTGCTATGTAGGTGACGGAATGCTGCATGCTGATCGCAAGGAACAACTAGGTAACATGGGTGACAACCTCCTGTCGCTGCGCTCGAACGGTCTCAACCAATGAGCTCATCGTCTGGCGCAAGTCCTGCATCTCTGCCACTAGTCTAGTGATCTGGTCTGTCGGAGGTGGAACAGACTTCTCTGGTACAACGGGTGTATTACTCGGGTCAGTCCTCGTCTCGGACGAGTCAACTCGAATCTCGGCTCTCGCGGCCGCTCTCTGACCCTCGTAGTCTTTGGAGGTATAATGGCTGGAAAGAAGTAGGATTCGATAAGGATACGAAAATTGAATCACAAGAATGTACATAATCAGGAAGGAACTTCAATCAATAAGTCCAAAGGTCACTTTGGCGGAGTACCGTGTCGTGAGTTTGCCGCGGAACATACACACGCTACGCCACTCTGCTTCAGCTACCTACTCCATCATACCAGGGTCATCCTACACTCCGAAGGTAAAACCTACGCTCTGATACCAACTTTGTCACGACCCAAAGTTCGGCCCGTGACCGGCACTTAACCACGTAACGTCTACAGGCGTAACGCGACTAAGTAAGCTGAAACCCAGAAATCAAAACCATTAAAAGTATTGAGTGTTAAAATATTTAATAGAAACATTTGTTAACACGTTTAGAAAACCTTAAGTAACTTAGTGAAATTCTTTAAAGTTCAAGTTATTTTCTTAAAAATTTTGGCAGCATTTCCTTTGTAAAAACTAGCCCCGAATTCGGGTACAAGACAATATTTGAGTAAAATGATATACAATAAAAATAAGCATCCCAAACGGAAGCAATCACGCCCAATGGCGGAAACAATCACCACAATAAAAATATACGACACCGTAGAGAAGAGATGAGAAGTATAAGTGAAAACAAATATCATGAAAGATAAAGCTGCATAAATAAAGTCGGCTCACAACGATCTCGATACCAGAGTACAAAATAATATACATAGTCCTCACAACTGGTCTCTAAGTCAATACATAAAAGTAGATGGAGAGTACTAGATACAATAGTGTATACAACTGGAAAATAAACAGATACCGCAAAATCCCACCTATCAGCAAAAGGGCTAATACGCCAACTGCAGTGGTATCTGTGTCAAAAGATGCAAGAAAGCAGCCTGCCGCGACTACTCTGATAGGCAACCTGCAAACACTGTGGCACAACGGGGGTGAGTTGCCAACTCGTGAATAGTAGATAACATATAAAGGTAATCGCGAGTATGCACGTACCGCGATACTCTAACATGTGCCAATAGATAATATCTATATGATGTGCTGGATGTGCAATAATCATGCAACAAGTGTGATCTAATAACATCTCTATATGATAAGCAGGGTGTGCAATAATCGTGCATAGCGAATGCAATCTAATAACATCTATATAAAGTGAGCAGGGTATGCAATAGTTGTGCATAGCATGTGTACTCTATCAGGTACTACAGATACAGGATGAGATGTATAATACTGAATGCTGAGCATGGGAATAAATAACATCTACACAGAAGGTCAACGTGGAAAATAATCGGTGTCCATCAATACACCCAAATCCCAGTAAAACGCAGGCGCCGTCATCCTCATCGGCCCTCAAATCCTGTAAATCTCATAGAATCGTGAGTGCCTAGCATCGGCACACAAAAATATCACGAAATCATCGTGTCTAGCATCGATACGCAAATCCTCAAGTATCGGGCCCCGTCAGTACGGGTTGGTCCGTATCCATCTCTCAGCTCTGGTCAGTATCCTCCGGATAACCGCCAGATCCAACCAATCACTGGTAGGTAGTGGTCCCTCAGCCAGGCTCACCGTCTATTGCACAGCGATCCGTTTTCGCCCCAGGTTACTATACCGGGTCCGCTATGTACCCGCAATCGGCCTCGTCCAGCTCCTCGATTCGGGTTCACATGTCACACGTCTCAGAACCGAGAAAACGCATGGTGGACGCACTGAAATATCATATCAAGGGAAACCGGGTTTTTAAAACAGTGCGTATTTTCTTAAAATAATACCCCGGTTCCCAAATCCAGAAATCACATAAATCCAAACTCAATGCGTAAATCCATGCAATGTGTCGTACGACACTAAGAGTAAAAGAAAGGGAAAACCGCTCTTTTAAAAAGGATCCAGTTTTGAAAATGTCTCGTGCGGTCCCTTAGTTTTTAAATCATATCAATATCACCCATGTATGTAACATATGTATGTATATAGGTATGGATGTGCAAATGGATATATACGCAATGTGAGTGTAATAATATACATGTGCACTAATATGGATATACAATGTATATGTGCACAAGTGTAGATATATCAAGGTACGTATGCACTAATGTGAATATAAAGGGGTGCATGTGCACAAGTAGTGATATGTCAATGAAGATATGCACTAATGTGAATATACTGTAACGCCTTAGATTTCGGTTAGTGTTCGTTTAGACGTTAATGCGGGTTTACTGTAAAAAGTTTACCAATTCGGGTTCCTCACATTTTATAACGTTTAATTAATAATTTATTATTTTTTGTTATAAGCATGCACGCACATGTGCACGTAAAATGCGAGGATTTGTTTGTGCTAATTTTGATCTTAGCAACCATGACCTTTAACCTAATCCTTTACTTATCCTAACCTTTTCTTTAATCTTTTCCTTAAGCTTTTTCCTTTTGTGTTTTGAGTGAGAATGAGAGATATTTATTTTGTGTGAGCATGGTGCATTAATGAAGAGGTATGGTGTGCATTTAATGCATGGATACACTCACCTTTCCTTTTCTCCTACACTCACCCCCTTCTCTCATTTTCTCACAAACCCTCTCACTTCCCTCTAACTCTTTTCTTCATCTCATTCTCCACTAAATTCTGAACACTTCCTCTTCCCTCTTCACAAATCCATCATAATTCATCCAAGTCTTCACAAAAATCACTTATTCCTTCACATTTTCCTTCATGGATGCCTTGATGTGCTCAAAGCATGGATCTTTGGCTTCTTTTGTTTAGGTAATGTTTCTTTGCTATTGTTTAAGTTATTTTGTGTAGCTTAACTTTAAGTTGCTGTTTTTGTCGCGTATCGTATCGTTTCGGATAAAAACCGTATTTTTTTAGTGTCGAATTATTGTCTCGGATGATCTGCTGTTAAACTAAAAGTGTGTTGCAAAAATTGACTGGACAGTAGCCTAGTATAGAGATACAGAACCTACCCACCAAATACGTGCCAAATCCACCTTGTCTTGGCCGCAGATTTATTGAATCTGGCCGCAAATTGCGGCCAGACTGGGGAATTAGGGTTTGGGGTTTTGGTGTAGGGGTCTCTGGGGTTATTTGTAGGCTCATGGTACTTGCAATTTTTACAATTGGTTAGCACAGAAAAATCTGGGATCATTTTGCCTATTTCTAGTGTTTCGTTTCATGCGATACGTTATCCGATACGATGCGTGTTACGTGTTACAGTTGCGCTGAGTTGGTTTCGTAGTGTAGCTATACGCGTTGGCCACAATACGAATCCTTGAAGGTCCGTTGTGTGTCGTATTAGTCCGGGTAGATTGTAAGTATTTTAGGTTATTATTAATATATATTGTTTTATTGTTAATGTGCAGGTTCGCAGGCGGGGACTACGAACACTGCTGCAGAGGGGAAACAGGTTGTAGGTTTCACCTAGCATGGAGCGTTGGTGAGTAGATTTAACATCTACAGGGGAATCGCCCGCATGGCGTTATGCGTCAGGGCTAGAGATTTTATTGCTTGTCGCATATTCTACGTTATTGTTAGAATTGCGCCTTTACCTTATTACGTAGATGTAGTGTGCTTGGACTAGTAGTAGTAGAACACTGCACATATTATTGACGGTTTATGTTGCACGAGCACGGATTGTATGCTACACACACCGTCAATAATTGCCATGTCACACACAACCCCTTATAGATACTATATTGCTTGGTTAGGGACCTTGTGACATTGATTTGTATTGCTTATCATATATGACATCTAGCTTGTCGGTATACCTATAGTGTATCATACCATTAGTGATAGGTACATATACACCTTACGATACAACTACAGATATACCTTGCACATATTTTACTTATACCCAGGGGGGTATCCTACATAGTCTACTTATACCCAGGGGGTATACGACATCATTTACTTATAGGTAGACACCCATACTTAGCTGTACCTTATTGATTTCACATACATCTGGTTTCAGCTACATACTTTGCTTTATATGCTCGCATTTCAGATATATCACACATATTTATTCCTGGATTTGCGCACTTGTTATCTGGATTTTACATGATGTTTTCTGGATTTGGGAACCGCGGGAGTTCATGAAAATATGCATACATTGAAAAACCCGGTTTCCTTGATATGATATTTGCGCAGCCACCATGAGATTTATCGGTTCTGATTATATACTCCATATGAGGTGTCGTTGCCATATGAGGGTACATGGTGGGGCTCGGTATGGTTCCCCTCGGCAAGATGATCGATGGACTTTGCCGATTGAGCCTGGAGGCGGGCGAGTATCTACCGGTGACAGTATTAATGACTCGGCGGGGATCATGGAGATACCGTTGGGAGTCATGCACGTATGCATACGTCGAAAGGCGAAGGTCAGAGCTAGGCACTCGTGCTTTCGGGATAGCGTATGATACGTACCTATCAGGATTTCTGTGTCGATGCTTGGGATATTATTTTCATGATATTTCCTTTAAACACCTTTGTATATATAACAGGGGATTTAGCTGTTGTTATATATACCCTAACACCAATATTAGTGGAATGGCATGCTAATATATATGTATTGACCCCATCATATTTATTTCTGCATATATATATTTAGGATGCTAGAATCTTACTTGAGATTTTGACTTGGGATATCAGGTGATTCATTGAGATTGGACATACATATGGGATTACTGATTTGTACTTTCGGGATATAGGAGATTACTCGATATTGTACATTGAGGAGACGTGAGACTTATATGATATGAGAGCCCAACTTGGGGGCTGATTTGAGGAACTGGGATTTGAGTGTCTTGATGGATTGTGATCCTACCACGATGACAGGATTCTGTGGGATGACATGTTTCACCCCATACCTCACACTTACCTATTTATGCACGGTTTCATATATCGGTAGTACCTGTTAGTGTACCCTTATGATTGCTGCATATTTGCATTCTCATATCCCTATTGCATGGTTATTGCATACTACTGTCATGTTACTATTGCTTCACATATTGATTGTACCTGCTAGTGTACTTTCCATTATTCTCCATTCACATGACATGTTATTACTGTAATCGCATATCTTAGATTCATGCTGTACGTACATTCCTGCGATTACCTGCATATGTTATCTACTATTCACGAGTTAGCAACTCACCCCCGTTGTGCCATAGTTGTTTTGCAGGGTGTTTCCCCAGAGTAGTCGAGGCAGGCTATTCATCTATCATCTTTTGCTACAGATACCGCATCGGCTCAGAGTGTGCTCTTTTGCTTAGGTGGGTTTTGGTGGTTTTCTGTATTTTGTATTGTACATTCGTTGTATCTTGTACTCTCCATCTACTTTTATGTTGTTGACTTAGAGACTTGGTGAGGACGATGTTGTATATTAGTTGTGGATTGGCTGTCTTTTATATACAGTTCCTTTCTGTTGTCTTTTATACAGCTTTCTCTCTTTTGTACTTTATTTCTTCGCTACGGCGTCGTATATTTATATTGTATTCATCTTGGGCTAGTTTTTACAAAAGGGGTATTGCTAAAATTTTAAAGAAAGGAAGTAGGACTTTTAAAGAATTTGGGTTGCGATTTCAAATGTTTCAAAAACTTTTATTATCTTTTCCGTATTTTCATGGTTTAGATTTCAGGGTTTTGGCTTTCTTTTACTGCGTTACGTCTTTAGGCGTTGCGTAGTATTAGGGCCGTCACGTGCCAATTTCGGGTCGTGACATATACGGTGTATATGTACGCAAGTAGCGATATATCAATAAGGGTATGCACTAATGTGAATATACTGTGTACATGCGATAAGTTATGAAAACCATCAATGATGCGGAAATCAAACGATATGTAATTCATAGCAATCCTATAGTGTAAGTGTCATGGCAATCACTAACGGTGTGAGTGTATCATACAAATAGTGCTCGTGCAGCTTTAACCGTTAGTGACAGTGCAGTGTTATATACTACCAATTCTATATGCAACAAGAAGGTATGCTACAATAGTCCATATGAACGTCTACGACTAAATATCCTATCACGCCCTGAGGCTTAACGCCATACGAGCGATTTCCCCGTAGATGTTAAATCTACTCACCTGGTCCCGTGCTACACATAGCCGACCACCTGCTTCCCCTTCTTTGCGGCGTCCGACGTACCCGCCTGCGAACTTGGAATTTACACAAGGAAAACCCACATAAGCAAATATCTCACAAGACGCGATATCGAAATCAAACGAGGAACTCGCATCGCGAACTAAACGCGCGTGTGTCCGATACGCTAGATCGTGTGTATACGCGTCTAAAACTATCCCGACACGCCGCGACACGCTGGATTACAGAACCCACTCACGTATCGTGCGTATCGTGCAAACAAAACGTACCAGAAAAACGATATATCGTCCCAGATTCTAACTCAGGTGAAATCTTACAAAATCGCACATGCCAAAACACTGGAATATGCAGCAGACTACCCTAGCCAAAACCCTAACCCCTAAATCTCCTGTCTGACAGTAATTTGCGGCCAGAAAGATTAAAACGGCGGCCTGGGTTGGGTGTCTAGGGGTTCGTGCTATGGTGGTGTGATCAAGGTCTATCAAGTATACTCCAGTTAACTCAATTTTTATCTGAAACCCCCGGGTCTAAAGAGGATCACAGAAAGGCCATATTTTGCTTAAAAAACGTTATATTTTGCACAAAAGGGAAACCTAGGGTATTTTGGTGAAATCTGGGGTTTACCTAGGTTTAAGTGGCCCTAACAACACTTAACTAAGTTAGTCTAACCATCACTAACATCACTTAACCAAAAGTCCACACTAACCACCATATTTAGCACACAAACTCACTTTTAGCACTAACGAAGTTACAAAAGACATAAGTTTAGCAAGCTAGGAATTGGGTTTAAGAAATATACCCCACTCTCAACCCTAGGAAGTAGGAGGAAGGAGAAGAGGAAGAGAAGAGCTTCCGCAGTTGCTGGGGGCTGCTACTGCCTACTACAGCTGCTGATGCTGTTGCTGCTTGTGCTGCTGCCGCTGCCTCTTGTTGTTGTTGTTGCTGTTTGTTGCTGCTTCTTCTGCTGTTGCAGCTGCTGGTGTGTGTGTGTATGAGTGAGAGAGAGAAGTGAGAAAGAGTTAACAAAAGAGAAAAGAATGAGAGCTTAGAAGAGTCAACCCCCCTCTCTCTTCATTAAATGAAGGCATGGCTCATGCCATGATGCCATTCTCTATCTCTCTCTCTCTCTCTCTCACCAAGTCAACACAAAAGAAAATTCAAATCCTTTTTCCATTTAAAAAAAACACCCTCAATTAAAATCAATTTAGCTTAATAAGAAAGGGTTAGTCTACCATGGTTGCTAATCATGGTTTAACCCCAATTAAGCCCTAGTTTACATGCACATTTGTGTGCAAGCCTAGAAAAATTCTAATAAAATATTCATTAAATTAGATAAAATATTTGAAAATCAATTTGGTAAACCATTTATTTAAAAATCATATATTAAAATATAATTAGCCACTAATCACATCCTAAGGTGTTACAATGACACGCACAACCCATATACATATGTGATATTATATGGTTAGGGATATTGAGACATGATCCTCAATTCCATTGTGTATAAGAAAGACAGCATACACATATACCTTGCTATTCCTATATGCTTACACCTATACATATGTGATATTGTATTGGTTAGGGATATTGTGACTTGATTCTTATTTCTATTGTGCATATCATGTCACGACCTGAAAAGTACGGAACATGACCGGCACTTAAATTACGAAACGTCTCGAGGCGTACGTAATTTAAGTAAGCCAAAACCCAGAAATCAAACCAATGAAGTAGTAGAGTGAAGGGAAAACCAATTTAAAGCAAGTAGTTTTAACAACATAGGTTGAAGTATGTATTTTTAAAATCTCAAGTATTTTCTGAAAATTTCGGCAGAGTCTCCTTTGTAAATACTGGCCCCAAACGGGATACAACATGAATAGTAAACGAAATGAAAAAAAGGCATCCCCAAGCGGGAGCTAGCTCTTCGTCAATCGACGGTGACAACGACGCAAGTAGTATAATATACAATGCCGAAGGGCGAGGATCAAAACTCAAAAGAAAACCCAAAATCAGCATGAAAACCATAATAATACAACGCGCGACTCTAAAGTCGAGAAAAAAAACAAGTCTAGTCTTCTATCTCTATCAAATATACAATCTGGTTGATAGAGTTTCTAGATAAAACTGAAATAATAAATAAACGATGGTGGTCCTGATGCAAAAGAACACACCTACCAAAGCAATCACCTGGACGGAACAGTGTGCCAGCAAAGCCGCAACGAAACCTGTACGGTAAAACCTGCAAGGAACTGTGGCACAACGGGGGTAAGTTGCCAACTCGTGAGTAGAAAATATCTACGAGTAGAAATCGCATGTATGACGCTATCCTAGGTCATATCAAGTAATATCCTAAAAAAAAATCCTGATCCATCTACATATTCGTGCAATACTACGTGCTCATATCAGTGCCTCAGATAGTAACATATCAGATATATGATGTATGATTGCATTACTAATGGAAACAGAATATATCATGAGTGAAATAACTGTCTTCTTTAATCAATGAGATTTCTATATGTATATCAATCAAGTATCATCAATGAATGCAACAGAGAAATCGGTGTCAAGCATCGACACAAAACATAAGTCTCAGTATCTTAATATCAAATCTCAATATCTCAAATCTTAATTCTCAAATATCAATATCTGAGGCATCCGTATCATCTGCGGGATCGGCCCGCGGTCTCCGGCAGAACGGGTCAGCCTATAACCATCTCATGACTCCGGCCGGTATCCTCCGGATAACCGACGAGTCCAAATAATATCACCGGTAGGTAGTGCTCCCCTGCCAGGCTCATCGAATACAACTCGAGCTTCTTGCCCCGGGGTACCATACCAGGTCCACCATGTACCCAAGACGGTTCATCCAATTTCTCGAATCGGGTATCGAAATCCAACAGCAATCCTGAAAACTCATGGTGGATGACTCATACATCACGGGACAACCGCAACTTGCATTTTTAAAAGGATAATAAGTTTATAAATCCTTGCGGTTTTCCCCCAAATCCAGAAATCTCAAGAAGGATCCGAAATCATCAATATCATGATATCAATAAACAATGAAAACTGGCATAAATCTCCATAATACTGCATAACCAATGAATATATGGATGCATCTGATATCATGCAATAAATTAACTAGCATATGAAAGCTAAAACATATAGCAACTATCAGTTAGCAAGCTATGTCAATGAAATAGTATTTTCTAAAGTATACGTGACATGGCAATTACCGATGATGATGTGTGTGAGCTGGCAAGTAAGTGTGTGCGGAACATACGCATCATCGGTAATGGTGCTGGTGTCCTGACAGCATGGTTCATAATCACTAAGTACACAATAAACATGCAATGAGACGATAACAACATGATAAATGACAATGAATAGTAATTGCAACAATAATATGCGGAACATGAATGATAACGTAACAATAAGGAATCTACATCGCTACACCTGTGTTATACTGTTTTGCCGTTTGAAATAGTACGAATCGTGGTGTTTTGAAAATAAGGGATACGGTGTTTTTATGAAAAGGTACGTCTTTTGAAATATCCGTAGTATCCCATGACATGTTTTTAAAATCCTCACGATTCGTTAATTTTGGAAATATGTATGACTTGGTCCCGTCTAAGATCTACTAGGTAAACTACAGGTCTAACTAAAAACCAATCGAAAGGGGTATGGAAACCACCTAAATCTTAGTCGATATATATATATATATATATATATATATATATATATATATATATATAATAGTCGGTGATCCCGCCTCAATAGTATCCCATACGATATACCATCTAATATGACATCCTCGAGTCAAGAGTGCGGATCTAACATCAATAGCTCGTACGGTAAATCCATCGTACGGCATCCCAAATTAGGGTACGGGTCAAATATCGCATTTATCTCATTATTCGTATGGTATTCTTTCCATCATATATCATGATCCGGGGGTACTGATCAAAGTCTAGTACAATACTGATACCATCTATGTAATGCATGCGTGTGTATGAAAACACCATGCCTAAAGAACCCGCTAAAAAAATCATGTCGTATCTCAAATACGAACCATATCATATCACCGATCTCATGGCCCCAAGCCCAATCTCATCGACTCATCTCCAATCCCAAGTACTTGTCCTCAAAATCCATGTATATATATACACATATACATATATATATATACACATATATATATATATACACATATATACACACACACACACACATATATATATAAGGGGTGGTAAATGTCAGATCCCAGTAACTTTATAAGTCATGCCGATTTACGGCCCATAACGGTTCGAGAAACTACTGATAACTATTATCAGTAAATCTCGAGAACCATGGACATGGATTTGCTATTATGGCCGATCAAGCATAGCGCGACATCAACTCCCTATACCGGGAGAGACGAAACCCCTCCTATCGCTCACTGCCTCCATGTGATTCGGGACTGTACCCAAAATCTACCTGTTTGCATGACTCAGTAGAGCCGTGGTAGGGAGGAAATCAAAGCGCAGTGGGAATTACATGAGACACTATGACGATCTCGGGTCTACAAACTAACCTGTACAAGTGTCACCAGAGAACTGCTATCTGATAATAAGTATATATATCATCCAGGAGTTCTCGGCGAGTCCTGTTCGGTGTACCCATTCTCCAATGAGCACCCGTGTACAATCTTTGATGTCGAACACCAATGGTTGTGGGATCAACCATCGCCCCCAAGGTCAAGAAACGTACACACTAGTCTACTCTGGTATCGATGCCCTGTCTCGATATACCCTTGACTAGGAACTATTAATGGATATGCTTATAGACTGCCCAGGCCCCACTAGTATGATCTACATCATAATCCTGGCAGTCAAGCATAATCCTAAGGGCTTCATCAACGTGTTAAGATGAAGATAAACCAGATAGTATACTATCATTTCGAGCAAAGAATGTTTCTGTACATATACATGCCTAGCATCCTATACAATACAGGCCTCTAGGGCATACATATCTAACAATCTCCTACTTGCACTAAGGCCTGTAGTTGGTGCAATACGTACCCACTGTCTACACTATAAACTGTTGCCGGCGTACCGCATGCCCAACAGCTCGAACAGTTTCTCAAACTGGACTTGAGGGATGGCCTTGGTGAATGGATCTGTTGTGTTGTCTTTCGTGTCTACTTTCCGTACCTCGATGTCCTGGCGATCCATTATCTCCCTGATGAGGTGATACCGCCTCAAGATATGCCTGGATTTCTGATGGGACCGCGGTTCCTTTGCCATAGCCATGGCTCCATTGTTATCACAATACAGAGGTATTGGATTAGCAAGGGATGGAACCACCTGAAGTTCAGAAATGAACTTTCTCACCTAGACTACCTCTTTTGCGGCATCATTAGCAGCAATATACTCAGCTTCCATCGTGGAGTCAGCGACGGTATCTTGCTTGGAACTCTTCCAACATACCTCCCCTCCATTTAGGGTAAATACAAACCCTGAAATGGACTTACTATAATCCTTGTCGCTCTGGAAGCTGGAGTCGGTAAAGGCCTCCATTTGGAGATCTCCGTTACCATACACCAAGAACATTTCTTTAGTTCTTCTCAAGTACTTTAGAATGTTCTTCACAGCAGTCCTGTGTTTCTCCCCTGGATTGGATTGATACCTGCTTACTGCACTCCGTGCATAAGCTACATTTAGGCGAGCACACAATATCGCATAGATTATAGATCCTACCGCTGAAGCGTAGGGTATAATGCTCATGCGAGCCCTCTCCTCATCAGTCTTTGGCGACATCTCTTTAGAGAGAGTGATCCCGTGACAAGCGGGTACATTACCTCGCTTGGAATCTTCCATACTAAACCTCTTTAGTATGGTGTCTATGTATCTCGATTGGGACAATCCCAATAATTTCTTAGATCTAACTCTATAGATCTTAATTCCTAGAATGTATGAGGCATCACCCAGGTCTTTCATAGAGAACCTTGCGATAAGAATAGTTTGACCGATTGTAGCATAGGAACATCATTTCCTATCAAGAGAATGTCGTCCATGTACAATACGAGGAATGTAATAGTACTCTCTACAATCCTTTTATAAATACATGGTTCATCTATATTTTTTATAAAACCAAACTCTTTGATTGTATCATCAAAGCAGATGTTCCAACTCTGTGATGCCTGCTTTAATCCATAGATGGATTTAAGCAACCTGCATGCTTTTCCGCTGCTCCCACTGTCAAAGAAGCCTTCTGGCTGATCCATAAAAACGCATTCATCTAAATCACCATTTAGAAATGTCGTTTTAACATCCATCTGCTAGATTTCATAGTCATAGTGAGCAGCTATACCAAGCAGGATCCGAATAGATTTGAGCATCGCAACTGGTGAAAAGGTTTCATCATAGTCCAAGCCTGGTCTTTGACGATATCCTTTTGCAACCAGCCTAGCTTTATAGGTCTCCACCTGACCATGCACACCAATCTTTTTCTTAAAGATCCACTTGCACCCTATGGGTTTTACTCCAGAAGGTGCAACCTCCAAAGTCCATACTTTGTTGGTGTGCATGGATTCCATTTCGAATCTCATGGCATCCAGCCACTTCACTGAGTCACCACTCATGATAGCTTGATGAAAACTAGTAGGATCATCATCATTCATGATGCAATCTTCTCTATCACAATCAATTAGAAAACCGTAGTATCTATCAGGTGGGCGAGAAGTCCTACTAGATCTACGGAGTGGCTGAGGTTCGTCAGGTTCTATTGAAACCTCAGGTTCAACCAAATTATCGGTATTTGTTTGTGGTTCTGGAATTTCTTCCAGTTCTATCACATTGCCAACAGTATCATTTGTAAAAAAATTCATTTTCTAAAAATGTGGCATACTGAGAAACAAACACCCTTTGTTCCTCCTTGTGGTAAAAAAGATATCCATACGAATGTTTTGGATATCCCACAAATTTACACAAAACCGATCGTGTCTCGAATTTGTCCGGGTTCTGCTTTTTCACATAAGCCGGGCAACCCCATGTCCTAACTCGTTTAAGAGTTGGTCTCTTCCCATACCATATCTCATATGGAGTGGTAGACACGGTTTGGTCGGAACCCTATTCAATAGATATATCGTAGTCTCCAATGCGTACCCCATAATGAAAGTGGTAATTCAGTATCACTCATCATTGATCGTACCATATCTAATAGGGTACGATTTCTCCGTTCCGACACACCGTTGTGTTGTGGTATGTACGGAGGAGTGAGCTGAGAGAGAATCCCATTCTTTTTTAGGAAATCTATAAACTCTGAGCTTAGATACTCACCTTCTCGATCCGATCGATGTTTCTTGATACTCAAGCCTGTTTGTTTTTCTACTTCAGATTTATAGGCTTCGGACTTATGTTTCAACAAAAACACGTGTCCGAATCTCGAGAAATCATCAGTAAAAGTTATGAAGTATGAAAAACCACCTCTCGCATGTATAGACATTGGTTCACATACATCACTATGTATGAGGCCTAAGAGTTCAGTAGCACTCTCTCCGTGTCTAGTAAACGGAGTTTTGGTCATTTTACCTTTGATACAAGACTGGCAAGTCGCATAAGATTTATATTCGAAAGGGTTTAAATATCCATCTTTAAGTAGCTTGGTTAGTCTTGTTTCATTAATATGACCAATTCCACAAAGCCAAATGAAAGCTTTATTTATGTCTGAAATCATCCTTTTGTTTGTGTGTTGTATATTGAAAACTGTATGTTGATTTAGGACGTATATCCCATTATTTAATGTACCGGACCCGATCAACTCTTGATTAAGGTTAATGTTCATAACATTAGATTGTAACACAAAATTATGTCCTTCATTGGCTAACAACGATATTGATATAATATTACATAACATCGAAGGTACAAAATAACATGGGTTCAAAACCAATATACAACTTGAGGGCAAACCAAGGTGATACTCTCCCACTGCTACAACATGTACAAAGGAACCATTCGCAACTCGGAGTGTGTGATCACCTTTTTTCAAAAACCTGCTATTTCTCAGCCCCTGCACATAATTACAGATGTGAAATCCTGACCCAGTATCTAATACCCAGGAAGCAGAGTTAATTAAAAAACAGTTTTCTGTTACAAACACACCTGAAGTGGAAGAATCAGCATGCTTCTTCTTCTTGAGTCCTGCCAGGTATCCAATGCAGTTTCTCTTCCAGTGCCTAGTCTGGTGGCAGTAGAAGCATTCCCCTCTTCCTGACATAACAGCCCCTATCTTGTCCTTTCCCGGTGCCTTTTTCACTCCTCCTCTCGGTTTGATGGGATTCTTCTTCTTTTTTCCTTTGGATTTAGCTTTCGGGATGGAAGAGAAAGATGGCCCAGCAATTAGAGCGGGAGTTTTCGCTACCTTTAGCGTGCTCTCTGCACTCCTCAACATATTGAGGAGTTCAGGAAGTGACTTCTCCATGTTGTGCATGTTGAAGTTCACAATGAACTGAGCAAAGGCATGGGGGAGGGACTGTAGAACAATATCAACATACTGTTCGTTCTCCATGGTCTAACCCAGGTCTTTTAGTTCTTCGATAAGTCCTATCATCTTCAATACATAGTCACCTACAGATGTGCCAGCATCCATCCACATCTGAAATTTTTTTCGAGATACCTCGTATCGGAGAGTACGAGATTGCTCTCCATACAACTCCTTGGTAAGGAGAAAGATGGATTGTACATCCATCTTCTCATGCTGCTTCTGATGTTCATTGTTCATAGAAACAAGCGCGAGGCATTTGGCTGTTGCACAGTCTATATCCCATGTCTTGCGGATTTCTTTATCCGCAACTGAAGAATAAGGGCCTGGGCTAGGAGGGGCTAGAGTAGTCAGGAGGTATCCGACCTTATCATAGGTCAGGGCAATATTTACATTCCTTAGCCAATCTTTGTAATTCGGTCCCGTGAGTTTATTCTTGTCTAATAAAAGCTTAAGTCCCGTCATAGGTATTTGCCATTAGGAGAGAGAAAAGAAGACACTCAGCGATTTCTCTTGCATGATTAGATTGGTTATTAATCTTATCTAATCGATGTCTCCCACTGCTTTTTATCAAATTTTCTTTCAAACCTTAAAAGAAAAAATAGCCAGGATTTATTGCAATCTACAAGTTCGCTAACCAGTCGGCCAGGCTAGTGTCGGTACTCCGAGGGAGGTTCCTTATGCTTTAGCATGTACCTAATTAAAATAATCCTCGTTTTCCTAAAGGCGTAACCTCATTGACACCTTTCTAGACGCCTACTGGATTAGCTAATTATAAAGTGTAAAACTCTCCCGGGAGTAACTTTTACTCACAGTGGGATCAGGATCCAACTATCAAATAGAATGTATGCAATCTCATTGCAAATTTCAACTCTTGAAATTCCCGATATGGTTTTTACCCCTAGTGTCTTATAACCTTAACTATTGTCAACAAATTATAAGCACTAGTCAAGTTCTACCCGCCATTTCATGATTGATTTAGACCCGCCCGCATGACCCTTAACTATGGTCAAAAAAGTCATACGAATGTCCTAATCGATCGCATCAAATGCTTTATAGGAAGACATCACTTAGCTATCATACACCACGCCTTAACTATTGTCAACAAACATGGCACGAATACTAAGTACTCTGCTTCCTAAAATGGCGGAGGGCAACAGATGGTTTTTATGAAAACCCTTAACGTTTTGAACTTGATATCGTTGTAGAATCTAGTGAATAGAGTGGTTTAAGCTCCAGTTTTTAAAATCGAATGGTTTTGTAGTTTTGTAGTATCTTTCTAATTTTGCTAAAGAGGTCACTCCCGGTGAAGGGATCTTGGCTCTTTCCTTATCGAATAAGGTGCTGGATATTCATGAATACCACGACGCAAAGCAAGAATTTGATCAACTATAAAAACAATCGAGTGCTTTGTAACATTTGCTAGTTTCGCTAAAGGGGTCACTCCCGGTGAAGGGATCTCGGCCCTTTTCCTTATCGAATAAGGTGCTGGATATTCATCAAGGAATACCACTATGCAAAGCAAAAACTAGAGTTACCCATTTTTAAAAGTTTGATTCTGCAACATCTTAAGGTTTATTTTTCTTAACATTAATCACATTAATGGTGTCCCATCATTTACATTTCCTAAACATCACAAAAAAGAAACAAAAATAGAACGTACGCTTATGCCATCTGCATTCGCCACGGGGCCCCGTCATGCACCGTTAGGTTACTTAACTAACGACAGAGCGGGGGCTGGACTAGTGCGGGTGCAAAACATAAGCAACATTTATTATATATCTCATATATAAATAGCCATTCGTCGAACGCATTTATAAACATTCCAGATCATAGATGAATACATTGGATATACTAGGAATTCCGTATTTCATTTAAGCCCTTAAGGAAAGACGGGTTCCACAGTCGGGACGAATAGCCAAACCCCACCATAGACCGCTCCGGGTGCGGCAAACAACCCGCCAAATTCCCGAAGTGAAGCAACCTCCCTCAACAAAGTGAGTAGGCCACTCGACACTTCGAGAACCCGGTAGTTTGTGCACCCCACCTTGGGTCTATCCTAGGAGAAAAACAGTAAAAAGAAATTATACAATGGTGGCTACAATCTCAACCCGGATGTGCCTCGCAAAATAATATTACATTGCTTTTTACAAATTACATGAATGAAAGAAAATAAAAACACTCTTCTCACATCCCCCGGCTATTCATCCACGACGATCCAACATATTCATATACACATACCATCACATGATATACATATGTGCAACTCTCACTAATCGTCGTATAGCAATTAATGGACGTTTCAAACACATAACAAACTGAAAAGCGGATAAACAACATTAAAAGTTCGATTTCGAAACACTCTGATTTCCCCTAACACTTAGGTTACATCACATGTAATCTGGATATAATTAAACAATACCATAAAACCAAAAACCCAGAGCACAGATAACCCTAAAAAACCCAATCCAAAACCATATAGGAAATCCGGCGACGCTGCGGATTTTAAGGATCTCGCCGGGAAAACCGGTTGTTTGGGCACGTTTTTCTAGGGTTGTCAAGTTATCTCATAACAAGTATTCTGCACATGCTTAAAAAAATTTTAGAACACCTTTTAAAAATTTCAAGAGAGCAGTTTTTGGTTTTACGGTTTTGAGTTGTTTCGTGTTTGAAGCTTTAAACGTCGTCTAAAGAACTAGTTGTTGTTTAGTTAGTCTCTGATACCATGTTAGTAGATGTTGCACACCCTCACAACACTTGTTAGGTGGCGGAAGTGGCAAATAATAATTTTCTTGCATGCAACACCTACTTTAAACCTAGATCTTATACTAAACCATAACTAGAATCCATATATATAAATCTTATCTACTATGATAGGGGGTTATACCTTGAGAATCGGTCCTTCGGGTCTTCGTTTGGATGCGACTCCTAGGATCCTTGGATGCTTGCAATGTCCTCGATCTCCGGTCACCTCAAGACATAGATGATCCACCCGAGAGTTATAGAACAAGTTTCAAACTCTTCTCAAGAGTTAACTAAGGAATCAAGTGTGCTAGAAATGATCACTTAGATGATGTAGAGATCAAGTAGTGGATTACTTTTAGTCTTAAGATTTTGATTCACAACAAATGTGAAAGGTAAAGCTAGGAGGAGGAAGAAGGATATAATGAGGAGAGAGAAGATGAAAGTGATGAATGAAAAAATCAAGCATGGAAAAATGATATGGCTCAATGAAAATAATTGAGGCATGCAATATTTTTCTCAAAAATAATGCACCATGCTTCAATAGTAATCCCAAATGAATAAAAAATAATATAATCCATTCTTTCAACCATGCTTTGACTCTCTCCAAATTCCACCTCATAATTTCCATTTTCACAAAATGAAAACCATTTATGTGGTGTTCCCCTCTAGAAAGTATTCTTGTACAATTACAAGAATATCCCTCACCGTATACCGTATAAGTATACATGTATCCGAATTCCGAAAAATACGAATACAAATAATCCAATAATATAATATCGGTGTCCGGCTTAAACCAAAGCCTACCAGTATTATCCTTCCGATCATTATTCTTGTAACCATTACACGAACATGCTCGAAACCCTACCATAACAACTTACGGCCTCTACATATTTTGCCTGAACTAGGGAACCCTCTGTGTGGGACTCTAAAGACTCGACAGTATGCTAGGAGTGGGTTTAACCACAAGCATGTCAGTGGCACTAGCTGTGCGTAACGGTTATCCAGGTACATAACAAAAAGGTGGCCAACGAGCGAACTCATCACAACCCTAACGAGCCTGTAAGCAACACTTACCGTACAGTCCGGTCTCTTCGTCTGATACGTCGCATATGAAGTCTAGGGCTAGTAAATGTCAGACCCCAGTAACTTTATAAGTCATGCTGATTTACGGCCCATAACGGTTCGAGAAACTATTGATAACTCTTATAAGTAAATCTCAAGAACCCTGGTCAGGGATTTGCTGTCATGGCCGATCAAGCATTGCGCGACATCAACTCCCTATACCGAGAGAGACGAAACCCCTCCTATCGCTCACTGCCTCCATGTGATTCGGGACTGTACCCAAAATCCACCTATTTGCACGACTCAGTAGAGCTATGGTAGGGAGGAAATCAAAGCATAGTGTGAATCACACAAGACACGATGACGATCTCGGGTCTACAGAATAACCGTACAAGTGTCACCAGAGAGCTGCTATCTGACAATAGGTATATATACCATCTAGAAGTTCTCGACGAGTCCTGTTCGGTGTACCCATTCTCCAATGAGCACCTGTGTACAATCTTTGATGTCGAACACCAATGGTTCTAGGATCAACCATCGCCTCCAGGGTCAAGAAACGTACACACTAATCTACTCTGGTAATATCGATGCCCTGTCTCGATATACCCTCGACTAGGAACTATTAAAGGATATGCTTATAGACTGCCCAGGCCCCACTAGTATGATCTGCATCTTAATCCTGATAGTCAAGCATAATCCTAAGGGCTTCATCAACATGTTAAGATGAAGATAAAGCAGATAGCATATTATCATTTCGAGCAAAGATTGTTTCTGTACATATACATGCCTAGCATCCTATACAATACAAGCCTTTAGGGCATACATATCTAACATCGTGAAGTCTATAAGACCCCACCGTAACCCAAGTAAGCCGAAAACCCATAAATCTAAACCATTGTAAGTAAAATAATGGAGGTGAAATTTTGAAAAAGGTATAAATAAATCAAGTTCTTTCTTTTAAAGTATAAATAAGTTTGATTGAAATGCAATTGTGTAATATAATAAAGATTGAATATATTTTTGTCATTTGAAATTTGGGCAGCACCTCCTTTGTAAATTTTGATCCAAAACCAGTACATATCAAAATAATATAGGCATCCCCAAGCGGAAGCTAGCTCTTCGCCAAATGGCGGAATCACAACCACGCAATAAGAATATACGATTCCTAAGGCGAAGATCAATCACAAAAAAGAAAGTAAAGAAAACCAAAACATCATCAAACCCCAGATATAAAGGATATATATAAAAGCCTCGACGCTAAATCTAAAGAATATACAACCAGTCTCTAAGTCTACCAAATATACATAGTCTGCTTGATGGAGCTTTTAACTAGATACAATGAATATAAAAGTATACAAGGGTGGTTACACACTGAACTGTAACTCACCTACCCAAGCAATCACTCGAAAGAAACTATATGCCAGCTAGCTGTAACACCTTAGGATGTGTTTAGTGGCTAATTATATGTTAATAAGGGATTTTAATTGTTAGTTATATGTATGCCCTAGAGGCCATTACTGTACATTGGATGTATATTGTAGTGGATGCTGGGTCATATATAGGTAGGACTTTCTTGCTCGACATGATAGTACGCTATCTGGTTGCTCTTTATCTTAACATGTATACTTTCTGTCTCTCTGATTACATGTTGATAAAGCCCTTAGGATGTGTACCCAACTTCCAGGACTATGATGCAGATCATACTAGTGGGGCCTGGGTAGTCCATGAGTACATCCTTCAATGTTCCTAGTCGTGGGAATATCGAGACGGGGCATCGATATTCCAGAGTAGACTAGCGTATATCTTCTCGACCCATGCGATGGGCGATGGATGATCCCATATCCATTGGTGTTTGACATCAGAGATGGTATACGGGTGCTCAGTGAAGACTGGGTACACTGAATGGACTCGCCGAGAACTCCCAGATGGTATTATACCTCACGTCAGATGGCAGTTCTCTGGTGACACTGGTACAGCTTAGTCTGTTGACCCGAGATCGTCATAGAGTCTTGTGTGTCTCCCACTGTGCTTTGATTTCCACCCTACCACGGCTCTACTGAGTCGTGCAAACAGGTGGTTTTTGGGTACAGTCCCGATTCACATGGAGGCAATGAGCGATAGGAGGGGATTCGTCTCTCCCGGTATTGGGGGTTGATGTTGCGCTATGCTCGAGTGGCCATAACAGGAAATCCCTGGCCAGGGTTGCAGTGATGCACTGGTAAGAGTTATCAGTAGTTTCACGATTGTCATGGACCTCACGTCGGCATGACTTATCGAGCTATTGGGGTCTGACGTTTACCACCCCTAGGCGAGATATGCGACATATCAGACGAACAGACCGGACTGTACGACAAGTGTTACTGGTTGGATTCACAGGAGTGTGAGCGGGCTTGCTCGTCGATCTTCTGATCGCTCAATACCCGGGTGGCCGTTACGTTTAGCAGACCGCTTGCGGCTTGTGGGTGCTTGATATGATCATCATCTGCTGCCGGCGTATTGACGAGTCTTTAGAGTCCTACACAGAGGTTTCCTAGCTTAAGCGAAACGAAATAGGAGCGCATATGAGATATGTGCGGGACCAAGAATAATCCGTGTATGTGATACCGTATTCTATTCTCGCGATGAATGTATCGATTAGGTTATATGCGATATAGCCTAGTTATCGAATCAAGGATTGATTCGATAAGCCGATACATAGGATACTAGTCGGTTATATACGATATGACCGGATCGTTAAATCAAGTGTTGATTTAATAATTTAATGTATAATTATATATTTGATATATTACTTTGCATTAACTAGTATTGGTTCACTTTAAATGGATTTTCTCACTTGAATTGTGCAAGCTGTATATGTGATATACTTTTGTGCACATGATTATATCATGTTTGATGATACATGCTTACTTGGTTAAGTGTAAAGAATTAAACCATGGTTATGTTAATAATTAGGGTTTTGTTTGCTTATTCATTTATCTTATTTAGTTATTCATTTTGGAAAAATTAAAAGTTAAATGGTGGCTTTGTATGTTTGCTAGTTGAAGATTCATGAAGCTTTGACTAAGTTACCATTTTTGTTTTCATGCTTAACCCTAACCATTTAAACTAACCCTAGTTCATTCTCTACACTTAACCATGGTTGCAACATGATAAGGGTCACTTGATTTTCCATTTAAAATAATCATCCTTATTCATTTCTTTCTTCTTCTTCTTCATGAGCAAGAAAGAAAAGCTTTCTACATCAATGGCAAGTGATGAAATCAAGTGAGAAATCCAATTCTAAAGTGAACCCACTTCCTATTTCTTCATCCTCTACCTCTTGCCAAGTAGTATAGGGTGTTTTCTTCACAAGTTTCATGGCTTGGTGAAGTTGGAGCTTGATCTTGAGTTGCCTCGACGTAGATCATCTTCGGCATCGAAGCCGACGACCAAGCCCGCCCATTTTTCCGATGAAGCCGATGCTAGAGTCCGGGATCCGATTTGGACAGCGGAGGGATATCATCGCGGAGCTTAGGAAGTGGTGGACCGGATCTACAAAGGTTGTATCCCCTTTCCTTTCCAGTTAAAGTTGTTTACTTGCATCGCATAGCCTACACATCTAGTTAACGATCCGTATTAAGGTTTCTCGGCACTTGTAAAATTTGAATTGGATATGTTTGATGCCTTGTGAGACTTTGTTAGCGTGCCTAGGAACCCTACAGTGGTATCAGAGCCTAGCTAGAGCCTTAGGCGATGCGTAGACGGAATTAGAAGTCCGATCGAACCAAAACCCAAACCCAAAAATGCTCTCTGTACATTTTTGAAATTCGTGGTTTTTTGAGAATTAAAAATATGCAGAAAAATCAGCAGGAATATCTAAGAGTTACTGTGCAATTCGAAACCCTAATTCTATCAAACTGCCGCGGTTCCGCGGCACGAGCATGGCTCGTGCGGCGGTTCCGCGGCAATTTTGTCGTATCTTGCATTAGATTTGGCACAGTAATTCATATTTTGCAGTGCTGGTTTTCCTGAGAATTTTTAATATTTATTCAATAGTTGAATTTTTTGTGTTGTATTGGGGACTCGGTGTTTCGATCGGATTGTCTAATTTTGTCTGTGTGTTTTTCCGGATAATTTTAGAATATGTTAAAAAGTTCGGCCGGATATAAATACCCACTTTTTCCCCTGCCGGGAAATTTCCAATTGTTGGATTTTTCTGTAGTTTAATCACGTTCTAAGTAGTGCAAGTAACGCGATGGTCCCTCTAGAAGACAACAAACCTTAACTCGATTATGTGACCGTCTTGAACTGCTTTTTGAACCTTCGGGTTTGGGGCAGTACGGCGTGCCACATGTGAGGCGTTGGCTTGACCCTTCTACGGCTGGACCGTTGGTACTGAGACATGAACTGAATGTTTTTAGACTTATTTCATGTGTTGAGCTGTATTGGGAAAACCTGGGTGTTCGATTGTTCGATCGGAAAGTTTAACATTTTCTGTTTATCCGGAATGTGATACAACATTTGGAATTCACAAGTAGTTATGAGATAACTGAATGAATGTTATAAATCTAGCGGTTTAGTCTCACATGATTGGTTGCCACGGAATTTTGATGTGATCAAAAGTCCGTCGCAATCACGTAGTGTACGCGGATACTCGCCGGGTAAACTTAATAGACAGCCTCACTCCATAGCCCCGACCAAGTGACTGTAGGAGAACCCCGTCGCCGAAAGCATCCGTTCGGGTGCTCGCGGCAGCGATGTTCCGCCTTGGTGCACTTTGTCGACGGCGTCGGGGGTGCGGCCGCCTACTGAAGTTTGCGACGAGCATTCGATCAGGATGTCGGGAATCTTGTTGAATTGCCCAACTTTATATTGAAAAGTGTTTTCGATTTTGAGACTAAAATGCGGGGTTTATAATTGTTAGGCATGTGATGTCTAAGGAATTCATTTGATTAGGCATGCGATGTCTATGCAGGTTGCGGATTCCAACTGTTGTAGTTTTACACTTTCTTTTTTATGACCGTTAGCGTAATATGTGATATCGCCGGTTTCGTTGCTATAAGTCAACGACAATTGGGATGGACATATTTACTTACGTTGATGACATGTGATGTTATGTGTTGTTGGATATGTTATATTGGATCGTCGTGTTTGAATAGCCGGGGGTTTTTATGTGAGATGAGTGTTTTTCATTTTCATTCATGTAAAAACTTGTATGTAATATTCTTTTATTGGGGCACTTCCAGGTTGCGGATGTTGTCACCGTTTGTATATTAGTTACTTTTCCGCACTAGGATAGACCCAAGGAGGGGAGCACAAGTAACCGGGTTCTAGGGTCCAGTGGGAGACCATCTCGAGGAGTCGAGTCCGGGTCTCCTAACCCTGGAATTGGTAGGGTTGCTTGCCGCTCTCGTAGGGGTCTAGGGGTGTGGGATTGGCTATTCATCATGACCGTGGAATCCGTGTTTTATACTGGCTCGTATTGAAAACACGGACGTCCTAGTATATCCAATATTTCATATGATACTTTCTGCTGCGTTATCTGTGATGTGATCATGTGATTTGTTCAGATAGATATATTATATAGATGTTGCTTATGTTTTACACCCGCGCTAGCCCTGCCTCGTTCTGGCGTTAGTTACCTAACCTAACGGTGCAGACGGGACATCGAGGTGAATGCGGATGGCATAAGCGTACGTTATATTTATCTGTGATGTTTAGGTGGACTTAAATGATGGGATATTCATTAATGAGATTAATGAAAGAAAATAAACCTAATTGATGTTGTGGAATCGAATTTCAAAATAAAAACAGGTAGCTACAGTTCTTGCTTTGCATCGCGGTGTTCCTTGTAGAACATCCTGCACCTTATTCGATGAGGAAAGGACCGAGATCCCTTCACCGGGAGTGACTCCTTTAGCAATAACTGGCAGATGCTACACACTCGGTTTGTTTTTTTGATTGCTTCTATAGTTTCTGCTTTGCACTGTGATATATATGATATATCCCGCACCTCATTCGACGAGGAAAGGGCCGACAATCCCCTCACCGGGAGTGACCCCTTTAGCAAAACTAGAAAAGCTTCAAAAACATTCCATTTAAAAAACCGTTTGATTCCGCAACGAGATCAAGTTCAAAGCGTTAAAGGTTTTATTAAAAACCATTCGCAACCCTCCGTCATTTTAGGAAGTAGAGTACTTAGTATTCGTGCTACGTTTGTCGACCATAGCCGAGGCGTAGTGTGCGGTAGCTAAGTGATGTCTTCCTACACCGCATATGATGCGATTAGTTAGGACAGTCATGTGGCTTTGTTGACCTTAGCCAAGGGTCATGTGGGTGGGTCTAATTAATCATGAAATGACGGGTAGAACTTGACTAGTACCTATGATTTGTTGACCTTAGCCAAGGTCAGAGGTGCTAGGGGTAAAAACCATTATCGGGAGTTTCAAGGGTTGAAACTTGCAATGAGATTGCATACCTTCTATGTGATAGTTGGATCCCGATACCCACTGCGAGTAATTGTTACTCCTGGGAGAGTTTTGCACTTTACAATTAGCCGATCAAGTAGGTGTCTAGAAAGGTGTCAACGGGGTTACGCTTCTGGGAAAACGAGGTTTACTGTAATTAGGTCCGTGCGAAAGCACGGGGAACCTCCCTCAAAGTACCGACACTGGCCTGGCTGAAAGATTGGCGAACTTGTAGAGTGCAATTAATCCCGGCTAGTCTTTCCTTTTAAGGTTTGAAGGAAGATTTGATAAAAACAGTGGGAACTATCCTGATTAGATAAAATATATAACTAATCTAATCTTGCAAGAGCGCACGCAGAGTGTTTTCTTCTCTCTCTCTCCAGGTAGCGACCATATCACGCCTTAATCAAGATAATAATACGGATGAATTGACCGAACCCGCTTGTTATACTGAGCTGGGGAACGTTAGTCCCGCTCCAACTTATAATTGTTATAAGACAGAGCAGGAAATAGGGGAATACCAGAATTCCTATGCCACCCAAACGAAAAAAGTGCATATGATGCATCTCCTTCGGGTGTGTTCATTACAAAGAACCGTTTCTCTGTATCCACTGCATCCTGGGTATTTGTTACCGGATCAGGAACCCAGATATGTAATCTGTTACATAGGGCTACAAAAGGGTAGAAAAACTGAGAACGGGTGATAAGTTTCATGAGACAGAAAACGGGGCAAGTATTGCAGCCAAGTTTGTTGGTCACTGTCACCCTGTATTACCAGTACATTGATTCTGAACAAATGCTATTAGATACCTAACCTGATATACAAAATCATATCAGTCTCTTTATTAGTAAAGAAAGATATAATTTTGTATTGATGGATGATGTTTTGAACATTTCCTATTTCAAAAGTTGATCAGTTTAGGCACGTTATCTAAAAGCATTGACGTTCTAAATCAAACTACAGTTCCTAGTATACAGAACACACACAAGAAGAAGAGTTCAGAAATGAACGAATCATTCTTGAGGCATTGTAGACTAGGTCATATCAATGCGGCCCGACTGGCTGATGTTACATTTTAGATGCATATTTAAATCAGTTTGAATTTACATCTTGTGAAACTTGCCAGTCATGTCACAAAGATTAGATGACCATAGCTCCGTTTATTGGAAACAGAGAAAGAGTTAGTAAACTCTTGGGATTGATACATGATGATGTATGTAAGGTCTCCTGTCTACATATGCCAGGACCGGTTCTTTATACTTCATTACGTTCTCTGATAATCTCTCAAGTTTCAGACATATGTTCCTGTTGAAACACAAGTCCGAACCTTTTGAGATATTCACAGAATATAGGCTAGAAGTAGAGAACCAATACGGGTATAAGTATTAAGTCCTATGATAAGATCAGGGAGGAGAATGCTTGTGCATGGCATTCCTGGACTATTCTAAAGGAGAATGAGATTCGCTCTCAGTGTTACTCCTCTGAATATACCACAGCACTACGGTGTATCAGGGCGGAGCAATAGCACCCTATGTGATATGGTGTGCTCTATGATGAGTATTACCGAGTTACCTATTTCTTTTAAAAGGAGTTATGCACTTGAGAAGCTGCATACCTATTGAGTTAGGTTCGAATCAGATCGCTGCCTACCACTCCATATAAGTTATGGTATGGGAAGAGCCTATTTCTTAAGTTAGTTAAGATTTAGGGTTGTCCGGCCTATGTCTAAAGCAAAATCCGGACAAGATCGAGGCAAGGTCAGTTCTGTAGAATTGGAAAGGTTCCAGCTATACGAACTGAAGCAGATGATTTGGTAGAACCAAAGGATTCTGTAGATTCCAACGAACCTCACCCTCTCCGCCGATCTATTAGGGTTCCTCATCCGCCTGAGAGATACCTCGGTTTCTCGATGACAGTGGGAGCGAGGAATGCATCATGAGATGATGACCCAACTAGTTTCGAGCAGGCCATCGAGAGTAGGGACTCTGTAAGAATGCCTGGATGCTTAGCGATCTGAGATGGAATCCATGTACACTAGCAAAGTATGGACTTTGGCTTCTATATCTGAAGGGTTAAATCCCCATCAGGAGAAAATATATCTTGAGAAGATTACTTAGTGTAGATGGATACGTTGAGACTTTCAAAGCTAGACTTGTTAAAAGATTTTCGTCATCAACCAGGCATGGAAAATGATGAAACCTTTTCCAAGGACTATGCTTAAGTCCATCCAGATCCTACTTGCCATTGCTACATACCATGACTACGATATTTGGTGGTTGGGTGCCATGACTACTTTTCTAAATAATGATTTAGAAGAGAACGTCTATAAGAACACAGCCAGAGGGCTTCGTAAACAGTGGGAGCAGCGGAAACGTGTGCAAGTTGCTTTACATAACAAAGCAGGCATCGCGGAGTTGGAACGTCTATTTTGATGTCATAGTCAAAGTGTTTGACTTCATCAAAATGGTAGATGAACCTTGTATATACAAAAAGGGTAGTAGGGAGTCTGGTGGTGATCCTCGTAGAGTACGTAGATGACATACTCTAGATAGAAAAGAGTTTCCTATACTACGATCGGTCAATCTCCTATTATCACAAGGATTCTCCAAATAGGATAAAGGTGATACCTTCTCGATCTTGGGGAGAATCACTGGAAAAGTTCCAGAGTGATAAGGACGAATGAATGTCATTCGCAGGCATTGTCTTTACCCTCGGTAAAGGGACGGTATGTTGGAAAAGTTCCAAGCTAGATACCGTGGCAAACTAGACGATGAAGGCTGGTAACATCGCTATTAAGGATACTACCAAAGAGGAAGTTTGGGTGTATATTGGTTCATAAGATGAACTAGGTTCCTACCATTGTATGACAATCGAAGTGTGGCTTTGGCCAAGGAACCATGGTCCCATCAGTGACCCAGACATATTCTGAGGCAGCATCACCTGATCATGGAGATAGATGTTCTCCAGGATGATCGAGGTTAGGAGAGTAGACTCAGAGGACAACACGGCGGATCCACTCACAAAGGCTTTTTCCCAGAGAGAGACTTATAAGGGATGGTTGAGTATGTGATACTGCAGCCACTGCAACAGATGGCCCTAGTGCAAGTGGGAGATTGTTTGTTATATGTATGCCCTAGAGGCCATTACTGTACATTGGATGTATATTGTAGTGGATGCTGGGTCATATATAGGTAGGACTTTCTTGCTTGACATGATAGTACGCTATCTGGTTGCTCTTTATCTTAACATGTATACTTTCTGTCTCTCTGATTACATGTTGATAAAGCCCTTAGGATGTGTACCCGACATCCAGGACTATGATGCAGATCATACTAGTGGGGCCTGGGTAGTCCATGAGTACATCCTTCAATGTTCCTAGTCATGGGAATATCGAGACGGGGCATCGAAATTCCAGAGTAGACTAGCGTATATCTTCTCGACCCATGCGATGGGCGATGGATGATCCCATATCCATTGGTGTTTGACATCAGAGATGGTATATGGGTGCTCAGTGAAGACTGGGTACACTGAACGGACTCGCCGAGAACTCCCAGATGGTATTATACCTCACGTCAGATGGCAGTTCTCTGGTGACACTGGTACAGCTTAGTCTGTTGACCCGAGATCGTCATAGAGTTTTGTATGTCTCCCACTGTGCTTTGATTTCCACCCTACCACGGCTCTACTGAGTCGTGCAAACAGGTGGTTTTTGGGTACAGTCCCGATTCACATGGAGGCAATGAGCGATAGGAGGGGATTCGTCTCTACCGGTATTGGGGGTTGATGTTGCGCTATGCTTGACTGGCCATAATAGGAAATCCCTGGCCAGGGTTGCAGTGATGCACTGGTAAGAGTTATCAGTGGTTTCACGATTGTCATGGACCTCACGTCGGCATGACTTATCGAGCTATTGGGGTCTGACGTTTACCACCCCTAGGCGAGATATGCGACATATCAGACGAACAGACCGGATTGTACGACAAGTGTTACTGGTTGGATTCACAGTAGTGTGAGCGGGATTGCTCGTCGATCTTCTGATCGCTCAATACCCGGGTGGCCGTTACGTTTAGCAGACCGCTTGCGGCTTGTGGGTGCTTGATATGATCATCATCTGCTGCCGGCGTATTGACGAGTCTTTAGAGTCCTACACAGAGGTTTCCTAGCTCAAGCGAAACGAAATAGGAGCGCATATGAGATATGTGCGGGACCGAGAATAATGCGTGTATGTGATACCGTATTCCATTCTCGCGATGAATGTATCGATTAGGTTATATGCGATATAACCTAGTTATCGAATCAAGGATTGATTCGATAAGCCGATACATAGGATACTAGTCGGTTATATACGATATGACCGGATCGTTAAATCTAGTGTTGATTTAATGATTTAATGTATAATTATATATTTGATATATTACTTTGCATTAACTAGTATTGGTTCACTTTAAATGGATTTTCTCACTTGAATTGTGCATGCTGTATATGTGATATACTTTTGTGCACATGATTGTATCATGTTTGATGATACATGCTTACTTGGTTAAGTGTAAAGAATTAAACCATGGTTATGTTAATAATTAGGGTTTTGTTTGCTTATTCATTTATCTTATTTAGTTATTCATTTTGGAAAAATTAAAAGTTAAATGGTGGCTTTGTATGTTTGCTAGTTGAAGATTCATGAAGCTTTGACTAAGTCACCATTTTTGTTTTCATGCTTAACCCTAACCATTTAAACTAACCCTAGTTCATTCTCTACACTTAACCATGGTTGCAACATGATAAGGGTCACTTGATTTTCCATTTAAAATAATCATCCTTATTCATTTCTTTCTTCTTCTTCTTCATGAGCAAGAAAGAAAAGCTTTCTACATCAATGGCAAGTGATGAAATCAAGTGAGAAATCCAATTCTAAAGTGAACCCACTTCCTATTTCTTCATCCTCTACCTCTTGCCAAGTAGTATAGGGTGTTTTCTTCATAAGTTTCATGGCTTGGTGAAGTTGGAGCTTGATCTTGAGTTGCCTCGACGTAGATCATCTTCGGCATCGAAGCCGACGACCAAGCCCGCCCATTTTTCCGATGAAGCCGATGCTAGAGTCCGGGATCCGATTTGGACAGCGGAGGGATATCATCGCGGAGCTTAGGAAGTGGTGGACCGGATCTACAAAGGTTGTATCCCCTTTCCTTTGCAGTTAAAGTTGTTTACTTGCATCGCATAGCCTACACATCTAGTTAACGATCCGTATTAGGGTTTCTCGGCACTTGTAAAATTTGAATTGGCTATGTTTGATGCCTTGTGAGACTTCGTTTGCGTGCCTAGGAACCCTACATTAATAAAAAGTTTACCAAATTAGTTTTCAAATATTTTATCAAGAATTTTAAATATTTTTCTAGAATTTTCCTAGGCTTGCGCACACATGTGCATGTAAACTGGGGTTAAAAATAAGGTTAAACCATGATTAGCAACCATGGTGGGTTAAACCATTTTAATTAAGCTATGAGGTTTTAAATTAAGTGTGTGTGTTTTTAAAGGAAAATAGAAATTAATTTGAATTTGTTTTGGGGTTTGACTTGGTGGAGGGGAGAGAGAGAGAGAGAGAGAGAGAGAGAGAGAGTGCATGATGAGGCATGATGGCTATGCCATGCTCCATTTAATGAAAAGAGAGAGAGAGAGGAGGGGTTGACATTGGGAGTTATTATGCTTGCCACTCATTCTTTTTCTCACATCTCTCTCACTCTCACTCTCTCACACACACACACCTAGCAGCCTCCACAGCAGCACCAGCAACAGCAGCAGGCACAGCAGCAACAGCACCAGCAGCAAGCACAGCACCAGCAACAGCAGCTCAGGCAACAGCAGCAGCAGCTACAGGCAGCAGCAGCAACTCCAGGCAGCAGCAGCAGCACCCCAGCAGCTCCATCCCCTCTTCTTCTTCTCCTTCTACTTGCTTGTGAGATTCTTAGGGGGTATAATCTCTAAACTTATTCTTTCTTTCGCTTAGTTGTGTAGAAATAGTTTCGATTATTGTAAAATGGGAGATTTTATGCTTGAGTTGGTGATTTGTGTGAAGTTTTGATTAAGTGATGTTAGTGTTGGGTAAACTAGCTTAAATAAGTATTGTTAGGGCCAAGTTAACCGAGGTAAACCCCAAATTACACAGATATACCCTAAGTTTTCAAATTGTGCAAAATTTGACATTTTTAAGCAAAATCTTAGCTTTTTAAAATCTGCTGTTACCCCAGTGAGTTCAGAATAAAACTGAGTGGACTATAGCCTACTTGAGAGACCCTGACCCCACCATAAGAGCCCGACCCCACCAGCCCAACTTCAGGCCGCCGGAAAAATCGTTCTGGCCGCAATTTGCGGCCAGACTTGGGAGATAGGAGCTTGGGTTTTTAGGGTGGGTGTCTGCTATATTTTGTAGGCCCATGGTATATATAGTTTTGTAATATTTTAACCTGGGTAGAATCTGGGACGATATATCGTTTTCTGGTGTTTTTAGTTTCCGCGATACTGTAGGGTTCCTAGGAATCCTAATGAGGTCTCACAAGGCATCAACCATGCCAATTTCAAAAAATCTAGGTGCCGAGAAACCCGACTACGGATCGTTTGCTAGAAAACTAGGCGAAAAAGAATCTAGTTAACACTTAACTATATGAAAATACGGATATACAACCTTTGTAGATCCGGTGCTCCACCTCCATAGCTCCGCAACGAAGTCCTCTCCGCTGTCCAAAAATAATCCGGGCTCTAGCGTCGACTTCATCGGAGAATGGACGGGCTAGGTCGTCGATGTCCAAGCCGAAGATGATCTACGTCGAGGCATCGATGAATCAAGCTCCACCTTCACCAAGTCATGAAACTTGTGAAGGAAACACACTCTACTACTTGGCAAGAGGTAGAGGATGAAGAAATAGGAAGTGGGTAAACTTTAGAATTGGATTTCTCACTCATTTGCATCAATCACCATTGATGAGGTTTTCTTTCTTCAAGTGAAGAAGATGAGGAAGAAGAAGATAATGTTATGATATGTTAATCTTTTTAAAAGAATAAATAAAATCAACCTTATCATAACATAACTATGGTTATGTGTAGAGAGCAAATCATGGTTTAGTGGATGGTTAGGTTAAGCATGAGACAAAAATGGTTGCAAAGTCAAACATACATGAAGCTTCATGAAAACAACAAATAAAGCCTCCATTTCTTCTCATGCTAAATGTTTTCCAAAAAGAATAAATGTATATATAAATAAATAAGAAAAGAAAAACCCTAATTATCCACTTAACCATTGTTTAATTCTTTACACTTAACCAAAATTCATGTATCATCAAACATGATACAAAGAAGTGCACAAAATCATATCGCATATGCAATGCGCACACCCGAGTGAGAAAATCCATTTTAAAGTGAACCGATACTAGTTAATGCAAAGTAATATATCAAATATATAATAATGCATTAAATCATTAAATCAACACTTGATTCAATGATCCGGTCATGTCGCACACAACCGACTGGTATCTTTAGTAACAACTTATCGAATCAACACTTGATCCGATAACCCGGCTATATCGCATATAACCGATCAATGTCACATCGCGAGAATCGAATACAGTATCACATACTGGTATTATTCTCGGTCCCGCACATATCTCATATGCGCTCCTATTTCGTTTCGCTTGAGCCAGGAAACCTCTGTGTAGGACTCTAAAGACTCGTCAATACGCCGGCAGCAGATGATGATCATATCAAACATCCACAAGCCGCAAGCGGTCTGCTAAACGTAACGGCCACCCGGGTATTGAGCGATCTGAAGATCGACGAGCAAGCCCGCTCACACTCCAGTGAATCCAACCAGTAACACTACCGTACAGTCCGGTCTGATCGTCTGATATGTCGCATATCTTGCCTAGGGGTGGTAAACGTCAGACCCCAATAGCTCGATAAGTCGTGTCGATATGAGGTCTATAACTGTTCGAGAAACTACTGGTAACACTTACCAGTAAATCTCAGCAACCCTGGCCAGGGATTTCCTGTTATAGCCAATCGAACACAGCGCAACATCAACCCCCTATACCGGGAGAGACGAATCCCCTCCTATCGCTCATTGCCTCCATGTGACTCGGGACTGTACCCAAAAACCACCGTTTTGCACGCCCTCTTGGACGTGGTAAGATGGAAATCAAAGCACAGTGGGAACCACACAAGACTCTATGACGATCTCGGGTCAACAGACTACTCTGTACCAGTGTCACCAGAGAACTGCCATCTGACGTGAGGTATAATACCATCTAGGAGTTCTCGGCGAGTCCGTCCAGTGTACCCAGTCTCTACTGAGCACCCGTATATCATCTCTGATGTGAAACACCGATGGATATGGGATCATCCATCGCCCATCTGTATGGGTCGAGAAGGTACACGCTAGTCTACTCTGGTATATCGATACCCCGTCTCGATACACCCACGACTAGGGACTTTAAAGGATGTACTTATAGATTACCATGTCCCCACTAGTATAATCCGCATCATAGTCCAGGTAGTCAAGTACAGATCCTAAGGGCTTTACCAACATGTAACAGAGAGATAAACAGTATACACGTTAAGGTAAAGTTCAACCAGATAGCATACTATCATGTCGAGCAAGAAAGTCCTCCCTATATATGTCCCAGCATCCACTACAATATACATCCTATGTACAGTAATGGCCTCTAGGGCATACATATAACTAACAGATACGCGAGTGGGTTCTGTGATTCAGCGTATCGCGGCGTGTCGGGATGAGTCGTAGACGCGTACACACACGTTTCAGCGTATCGCACACACGCGCGTTAATTCACGACACGAGTTCCCGTTTTAATTCGATATCGCGTTTTGCGAGATTTTGATTATATTTGGTTTCTTGTGTAAATTCCAGGTACGTCGGACGCCGCCAAGAAGGGAAAGCAAGTGGTCGGCTACGTGTAGCACACGACCAGGTGAGTAAATTTAACATCTACGGGGAAATCACCCGTATGGTGTTAAGCGTCAGGGCGTTATAGGCTATACTAGATTTCATATGTTTACCTTCATACCATGCGCCCAATCTATTCACTTTTGTACATACGTGCCTATATAGATCATTACATACGCACATCTACCTATCTATTCATCTTTGTGCATACATACTTAGATATATCTACACTTGTGCGCATATACATCGGATATCCATATTAGTTCCCATGTGCATTACTACATTCACATTGCGTATATACCCATTTGCATATCCATACCTATACACATACATAGATGACATTGACATGATTTAAAAACTAAGGGACAACATGTGATATTTTCAAAACTGGATCTTTTAAAGGAGCGGTTTTCCTTTCCTTTTACTCTTAGTGTCATACGACACATTGCATGGATTTACACATTGAGTTTGAATTTATGTGATTTCTGGATTTGGGAACCGGAGTAATATTTTAAGAAAATACGCGCTGTTTAAAAGAAAACCCGGTTTCCCTTTATGTATGAGAGAGGGGCTGACCCGGACTGTCGGATGCCCGATGTATGAGAGAGGGGCTGACCCGGACTGACGGATGCCCGATACATGAGAGAGGAGCTTACCCGGACTGACGGATGCCCGATACATGAGAGAGGGGGCTGACCTGGATTGACGGATGCCCGATATATGAGAGAGAGGGCTGACCCGGACTGACGGATGCCCGATATATGAGGATTTGTGTGTCGATGCTGGACACGAGTGTTTCTTGATATTTTGAGTGCCGATGTTGGGCACTGAGTTTTACTGGGATTTGGGTGTATTGTTTGACACCGACTGTTTTTCCACGTTGATATTTCGTGTAGATATTATTTATCCCCATGCTCAGCATTTAGTATTACACATGTCATCCCGTATCTGTGGTACCTGATAGAGTACATATGACATGCACGACTATTGCACACCTTGCTCAAAACATAGAGATGTTATTATATCGCATTTGTTGCATGTCTTGAGCATCCAATTCATTATATAGATATTATCTGTTGGCATAGATTAGAGTATCGCAGCACGTGCATACTTGCGATTACCTTTATATGTTATCTACTATTCACGAGTTGGCAACTCACCCCCGTTGTGCCACAGTGCTTGCAGGTTGCCCTTTGGAGTAGTCGCGGCTGGCTGTTTATCGTATCTTTTGGCACATATACTACTGCTTTGGCGTGCTAGCCGTTTTGCTTTTAGGTGGGTGTTGTGCAGTATCTGTTTACTTTTCAGTAGTATATTTATGTATCTAGTATTCTCCATCTACCTTCATGTATTGACTTAGAGACAGTTGTGAGGACGATGTATGTTATTTTGTACTCTGGTGTCGAGCTCGCTGTGAGCCGACTTTATTTATGCAGTCTTATCTTTTATGTTATTTGTCTTTGCTTTACTGCTCATTCTTCGCTACGGCATCGTATATCATATTGTGGTGATTGTTCCGTCGTTGGGCGCGATTCTCCCATTGTGATGCTCTATTCATTTCACATGTTACTTCTATTACACCTTGCCTTTTACCCGACTTGCGGGACAAACTTTTATAAAGGAAATGTTGCCAAAATTATTAAAATATAACTCTTGAACTAAAAAGGATTTCTACTAAATTACTTAAGGTTTTCTAAACATTTTACAAATGCTTCTACTAAAATGTTTTAACACTCTATATTTTAAATGGTTTTCATTTCTGGGTTTCGGCTTACTTAGTCGCGTTACGCTTGTAGAAGTTACGTGGTTAAGTGCCGGTCACGGGCCGAACTTTGGGTCGTGACAAAGTTGGTATCAGAGCGTAGGTTTTACCTTCGGAGTGTAGGATGACCCTGGTATAATGGAGTAGGTAGCTGCGGCAGGGTAGCATAGCGTGTGTATGTTCCACGGCATACTCACGAAACAGTACTCCGCCTAAGCGACCTTAGGACTTATTGATTGAAATTCCTTCATGATGGTATACTTTCTTGCGATTCGATTTCCGTATCCTTATCGAATCTTATTTTCCGTTTCAGCCACTATGCCGCCAAAGAATACGAGGGCGCAGAGAGCGACCGCGAGGGCCGAGATTCGTGTTGACTCATCCGAGACGAGGACTGATCCGGGAAGTTCACCCATTATACCCAAGCAGACTGTTCCTCCTGTGACAGATCAGATCACCACGCTAGGGGCTGGTATGCAGGAGATGCGCCAGACGGTAGGATCCAGTATGCAGGAGATGCGCCAGATGATAGGATCACTAGTTGATACACTTCGAGCGCAGCGACCAGAGGTAGCTCCACTAATCACGAGGACCGCGATAGTACCTACAGTACAGGCCGTTGCCTCTGCAGCTATGGAGCTGAATACAGTATCGCTATCAGAATTCATGAGGCTGAAGCCTCCAGCCTTCACAGGCACCGACGCAGCCGAGGACCCAAAGTCTTTTATTGATAGGATGGCCCGGATATGCCGTTCCCTCAGATGCGCAGATGCGAGATGGGTAGAGTTCGCGAGCTTTCGCCTGGAAGGTCTTACGCAGAAATGGTGCGAATCAGTCGAGAAGGGTAGAGCAGCAGGTGTTCCTCCTATGACCTGGAACGAGTTTGTGACATTGTTTCTAGCCCGCTTCCTTCCCCAGAGTGTGAGGGATGCCCGAGCACGCAGATTCGAGTCCTTACGCCAGACGCCAGAGATGACCGTGGCAGAGTACGATGTGCTATTCACCGAGCTATCAGTGTATGCTCCGTACCTAGTGGCTACTGAGGAGATGCGAGTCAAGAGATTCGTTCGAGGCTTGCTCACCCCGTTATTTCTTGCGATCAGTGCACAGCATTACGAGACTTATGCAGTAGCTGTAGACGCAGCCTTATTAGTTGAGGAGCACCTTGCAGAGACTTCGGTAGTTCCAAGGCCGAAGAGGGTTCGTATTGATACGCCGGCTCAGAGACGACCATTCAGGTGCCGCGACGGACACCTTGCAAGTGCCAGAGACTCAGGACGAGGTCAGCTTTTCAGCTCTTATCCCCAGGAGGGTCAGCCAGCATCATCCGGATGTTTTCGATGCGGGAGTTCCTATCATCGTGTTCGAGAGTGTCCTGAGATACCCCGGAGGGAGGCAGCCGCACCGCATGTCACCCTACCACCTTCACCACACCATAGGGCACTGCCTATTGTACCCACAGTTGCTCCGCGTCAGACCCATGCACAGAGAGGCCGTGGTCGCGGAGGGTTTGTTCCTAAAGGGAAAGGTGGTCGAGGCAGAGGACAGTCAGCTACCGGCAGAGTGCAGCCAGTTGCTAGTGGGGGACCGCCAGTTGCAGGTGGAGGACAGGCATGGCTTTTCACGTTGACGCATCAGGACACGCAGGCGTCCAATGCGGTGGTCTCAGGTACCTTATTAGTATATTCTGTTGATGCACATGTATTGTTCGATCCCGGATCCACGCACTCGTATGTTTCCGCACACTTCGTGCCGAGTTTGGGTAGAGAGTCCGGTCTGCTTGATTATCCGCTTGTTGTAACCACTCCCTTGGGAGAGTCATTTGTTGCTAGGCATGTGTTCCGATCCTGTGTTGTCCGTATTGGTGAGAGAGAACTGCCTGTCGACTTGATCCTTCTTGAGATGTTGGACTTCGACGTTCTTTTGTGTATAGAATTGTTAGCCACGTGCTATGCGTCTGTGGACTTCCGCGAGAAAACAGCGAGATTTTGTTTTCCCGGCGAGTCGGCTTTTATTGTGCAGTGGGACCGTGGTGCCACGCCTCACATCTTGATTTCTTCTCTTCACGCTGGACAGCTATTGAAGAAGGGATGTCAGGGATTTCTAGCCTATGTTTGTGATACTAGAGCTACAGATGTTCCATTGGACCAGGTTCCGATTGTATGTGAGTTCCCTGACGTGTTCCCTGACGAGCTTCCTGGGCTACCGCCTGAGCGCGATATTTCCTTCTGTAGTGATCTGATTCCCGGCACGGGGCCTATTTCTATACCGCCTTATCGGATAGCCCCGGCGGAGCTTTGTGAGTTGAAGAGTCAGTTGCAAGATTTGCTGGACAAGGGACTTATACGACCCAGTGTTTCTCCTTGGGGTGCTCCGGTCCTGTTTGTTAAGAAGAAGGATGGAAGCTTATGTTTGTGTATCGATTACCGGCAGCTGAACAGGGTGACCGTGCGGAATAGATATCCGTTGCTACGCATCGACGACTTGTTCGACCAGCTTCAGGGGGCAGGATATTTTTCGAGGATCGATTTGCGATCAGGATACCATCAGCTGCGGGTTCGACAGGAGGATGTACCGAGGACAGCTTTCCGCACGTGCTACGGCCATTATGAGTTTTTGGTGATGTCGTTCGGACTCACCAATGCCCCAGCAGCATTCATGGACTTAATGAACCGTATATTTAGGCCGTACCTTGACTTGTTCATCATCGTATTCATTGACGATATATTGGTGTATTCCCAGAGTAGAGAGGAGCACGAGCAGCACCTGTGGATCACACTGCAGACATTGAGGGAGCACCAGCTTTATGCAAAATTCTCCAACTGCGCTTTCTGGCTCGACAGTGTAGACTTCTTAGGTCACGTGATTACACGGGATGGTATATGTGTAGACCCGAGGAAGATCGAGGCCGTTCAGAGTTGGCCCAGGCCTACATCCGTTACTGAGATACGCAGTTTTCTAGGATTGGCCGGCTACTACAGGCGATTTGTACAGGATTTCTCCTGCATTGCTGCACCCATGACCGGATTGACCCGGAAGGGAGTTCCTTTCGATTGGACGGAGGAGTGCGAGCACAGTTTCCAGCAGCTACGAACTTGTTTGAATACAGCGCCCGTGCTATCGTTGCCTTCAGGATCAGACGGATTTGCAGTCTATTGTGACGCTTCACGAGTGGGGCTAGGGTGTGTATTGATGCAGCATAACAGGGTGATCGCGTATGCTTTGCGGCAGTTGAAGAGACATGAACAGAACTACCCTACTCACGATTTGGAGATGGCTGCAGTGGTCTTTGAACTTAAGATCTGGCGACATTACCTATACGGCGAGTCGTGCCAAATATTCACTGATCACAAGAGCTTAAAGTATATATTTCAGCAGTTGGACCTGAATTTTCGACAGCGCCGATGGATGGAGTTAGTGAAGGGCTACGATTGCGAGATCTTGTATCACCTGGGCAAGGCTAATGTAGTGGCGGATGCTTTGAGTAGGAGGCCCGGGGGTAGTCTATCTTGTTTGAGCGCAGTGCAGAGGCAGTCGTCAGCGGATTGGCAGATATTATGCGACAGCCGAGTGCAGTTCGAGTTCACGCCGATCGGGGGACAGCTTGCGCATGTTCGTGCACGCCCACAGTTGCTTGATCGTATATATGAGGCACAACACAGTGATGACCGATGTTCAGAGATCATGACACAGATTGGAGAGGGCAGATTTTTCGAGTTCGTGATCGATGATTAGGGGATACTGCGATTTGGGACTAGACTGTGCGTACCAGATACTGAGGGACTGCGGTGTGAGATTCTTGAGGAGGCACATCGATCGGTATACAGCGTCCATCCCGGTTCCACCAGGATGTACCATGATATGAGAGATGTTTACTTGTGGGATGGAATGAAGAGGGACATTGCAGATTTCGTGTCTAGATGCCTGACTTGTCAGCAAGTCAAGGCCGAGCACCAGCGGCCCGCAGGAGAGCTACAGCCGTTACCATTTCCGGAGTGGAAATGGGAGCAGATTTCGATGGATTTCGTAGTGGGTCTATCCAGGACTAGGCGGGGGTATGACTCCATTTGGGTGATCGTGGATCGTTTGATGAAAGCAGCTCACTTCCTTCCAGTGAAGACGACTTTTGGATTTGTTCAGTATGCCCAGATTTACATCAACGAGATTGTACGACTGCATGGAGTCCCGACGTGTATTGTGTCCGATAGAGGCACCCAGTTTACCAGCCGACTATGGCAGAGGCTTCTGGAGGCTTTGGGCACGCGCTTGAGTTTCAGCACCCCATTTCATCCGCAGACCGACGGCCAGTCAGAGTGAACTATTCAGACTCTCGAGGACATGCTCCGAGCGTGCATTTTAGACTTTGGTGGTAGCTGGGATCATCATTTACCCTTGGTGGAGTTCTTCTACAACAATAGTTTCCTGGATACTATTCAGATGGAACCTTTCGAGGCTTTGTATGGGAGGAGATATAGATCGCCCGTCTGATGGACAGAGCTCAGCGAGGGCAGTATTTTGGGGCCACAGATCGTACAGGAGATGACTGAGAAGATACAGCTGATTCGAGACAGGATGAGGACAGCTCAGAGCAGGCAGAGATCGTATGCTGACAGGCGCCGCCACAGATTAGAGTTCGCAGTGGGCGATCATGTTTTTCTGAGGGTCTCTCTGATGAAGGGAGTGATGAGGTTTGGACGGAAGGGGAAGCTTAGCCCCAGATTCATAGGTCCTTTCGAGATCCTTGAGCGTGTGGACGCAGTAGCATATCGTTTGGCTCTTCCACCCGACTTCCCAGACGTTCACCCCGTATTCCATGTGTCGATGCTTCGCAGATACCTACATGACCCTTCGCACATGATTCAGCATCAGACCGTTCAGCTCGAGCGCGATCTTACGTTCACCGAGCAGCCAGTCGTGATATTGGACCGGCAGGTGAAGAAACTTAGATCGAAGGTCTTGCCATCAGCGAAGGTGCTTTGGCACAGCCCGAATGGTGAAGAGATCACTTGGGAGGCCGAGGGCGAGATGCGGAAGAAGTTCTCTCGTCTCTTTGAAGGTATGCATTGCTTTATATTTTAAAATTCGGGGACGAATTTCCTTAAGGGGGGAAGATTGTAACACCTTATGATGTGTTTAATGGCTAATTATATGTTAATAAAGGATTTTTTATAAAAAGTTTACCAAATTAGTTTTCAAATATTTTATCAAGAATTATAAATATTTTTCTAGAATTTTCCTAGGCTTGCGCACACATGTGCATGTAAACTGGGGTTAAAAATGAGGTTAAACCATGATTAGCAACCATGGTGGGTTAAACCATTTTAATTAAGCTATGAGGTTTTAAATTAAGTGTGTGTGTTTTTTTTTAAGGAAAATAGAAATTAATTTGAATTTGTTTTGGGGTTTGACTTGGTGGGGGGAGAGAGGGAGAAAGAGAGAGAGAGAGAGAGAGAGTGCATGATGAGGCATGATGGCCATGCCATGCTCCATTTAATGAAGAGAGAGAGAGGAGGAGTTGACATTGGGAGTTATTATTCTTGACTCTCATTCTTTTTCACACATCTCTCTCACTCTCACTGTAACACTTTGAAATTTCGTTGGAATGTTTTTCGTGATAATTAGCAATTGAGCGTGTTATTTTATATGTGTGCATAGGATTGCCAGTTATTTTTAGTCATGTTAGCAAACTAGAAATTTTTTCTTTGTTGTGTACACTTGCACACTTAGCCATTTAGAGACCTAGGTTTAAAGTGTTAGCCATTCTTTTGTTGCATGGTTGCTATTATTTTCCCCCCACCCTTTTATCAAGTCATCACCCCTTTTAAATATCAAAAACCAAATAAAACAATGAGGAATGGGGGTTAGGTAAAGAACTTGACTTTTGACCCATTTCCTTCTCTCTCTTTTCTCTCTTTTTCATTTTTCTGGAACTCTCTGCAGAGAGGCTGCAGCAACATCAGAAATTCATCACACTTTCCTTCTCTTTTCACTCCTCTTTGATCCCTACACAAAAGCCCTACACAATCAACACATTTTCATCACAAAACTATGGAAAAGTGAGCTTTTTGAGGTGTTTGGAGGCAAATCTGCACACTTGATGTTAGAGCTGGGATTTTTGGTGTTTCATAGGGTCTTTTGAAGGTATTATCTCATGTTAGCACCCCTTTTTCCATAAACTTGTAGTATTCTTTAGCAAAAATCTCATTTTTATGCAGTTTTAGTGATATTAAAGGATATTTGTGATTCACATGTTAGATTAGGGTTTTGTTAGTTTGGTTAGCTCTATTATATGTTATTAGAGCTATTTTAGGCCAGGTTTGTTTCAGTTTGCACAGAAATACCATAAAGTTCCATTTTAGTGCAAAAGTGTGGATTTTAACTTGATTTAAGGCTCTGTAGGATCTGCTACTACCTAAGATGTTGCAGAGCAAAACTAGATATTACTGTAGCATACACAGGGGGTATAGAGTGCACACACCAAACCTAGGAGCCCACCCCCTTACCCAGGCCGCCGGAATAATCATTCTGGCCGCAATTTGCGGCCAGATGGGTGAGTTGGGGTTTGGGGTTTGGTCCACTAGAGTCTGCTGCTATTTGTAGTATCTTGGTATATGTATATTTCTAATATCATTTCTGTACCAAATCTGGAGTAGAATACCATTTTTCCCGTATTTTTTTAATCTTTCGCGACACGCGTGATACGCGTGTGTGGGTTTGGGGTTTCTGCGTATCGCGAAGCGTTGGAGTGGCTTCAGGCGCGTAATCACACGTTTTAGCATATCGCGCACACACACGCTTGGTTTGCGACACGAGTTTCTAGTTGACCTTAAATGTCGTGTTTGTATGGTTTGAGCTTATGCGTGATATTCTGTGGAATTCTAGGTTCGCAGGCGAGTGCGACGGACGCCGCGAAGAAGGGTAAACAAGTCATCGGCTATACCTAGCGGGAGACTACGGTGAGTAGATTTAATATCTACGGGGATATCGCCCGCATGGCGTTCTACGTCAGGGCTGATAGGACCTTATAGCTACATTTACATACATTGACCGTTCATGGCTACTATTTAGTGCATACTGCATTCCCTGCTATATGTATATATAAACTGGAATGATAGAACACCGCACCCTTACTGACCGTTCATGTTGCACGAGCACTACCCTGCATGTTACACACACCGTTAGAATTGCCATGATATTCATACTTGATGCATGTATCACACCGGATCATTATGCTGTAGCTCATCTTTTATGTGACTTGACATGATATTCATACTTGATGCACATATCTCATCACATTTACATGCATATTGGTTGGGATTACATGTGATTTCTGGATTTGGGAACCGTGGCCTTTTCAAATATGTAATCATTTAAAAACCCGGTTCCCTTGATATGATATTTCGGTGCGCCTACCCTGTGTTTTCTCGGTGCTAGAGTGGCATATATTGAGAGAGGGCTGACCCGGACTGATGGATGCCCGATATATTGAGAGAGGGCTGACCCGGACTGACGGATGCCCGATATATTGAGAGAGGGCTGACCCGAACTGACGGATGCCCGATATATTGAGAAAGGGCTGACCCGGACTGGCGGATGCCCGATATATTGAGAGAGGGCTGACCCGGACTGACGGATGCCCGATAGAGGAGGATTTGCATATCGATGCTAGACACGAGTATTTATGATATTTAGGTGCCGATGTTGGGCACTCGTGATTCTCAGGGGTGTACAGGATTTGAGGGCCGACGGGAGTGCCGGCGTCTGGGTTGTTAGGATTGGCGGTATATATATATATATATATATATATATATATATATATATATATATGTTTATTCCACCTTTACATTTCATGTAGATGTTATATTCCCATGCTCAGCATTCATTATTGCATCTCATCCTGTAGTTATATCACCTGATGGAGGACTTGCATGATTATTGTACATACTGCTTACCTCGCATTGATATGATCTGCTGGCATATGTTAGAGTAGCACAGTACGTGCATGCTCGCGATTACCTTTATATGTTATTTCTATTCACGTGTTGGCAACTCACCCCCGTTGTGCCATAGTATTTGCAGGTTGCCCTTCGGAATAGTCGCGGCAGGCTGCGTTTTGCATCTTTTGACACAGACACCCCCATAGTTGGTGTACTAGCTCTTTTGCTGATAGGTGGGTTTTGTGCGGTATTTGTTTATCTTTCAGTTATGTATATTGTTGTATCTAGTATTCTCCATCTACCATGTATGTATGTATTTGACTTAGAGACAGTGTGAGGACGATGATGTATATTATTGGTTTTCTGGTGTCGTGCTCGTTGTGAGCCGACTTTTCTTATGCAGTTAATTTTTCTGTGATGCTCCCATTTGTTGATCTTGATCTTCGCTACGGCGTCGTATATTATTATCTTGGTGATTGTTTCTATTTAAAACATAAAATACTCTATACTTTTACTGGTTTGATTTATGGGTTTTCGGTCCACTTAGTCGCGTTACGCCTGTAGACGTTACGTGGTTAAGTGCCGGTCACGGGCCAAACTTTGGGTCGTGACACTCACTCTCACACACACACACACCCAGCAGCTTCCACAGCAGCACCAGCAATAGCAACATGCACAGCAGCAACAACAACAGCAGCAAGCACAACACCAGCAGCAGCAGCTCAGGCAACGGCAGCAGCTCCAGGTAGCAGCAGCAGCACCCCAGCAGCTCCATCCCCTCTTCTTCTTCTCCTTCTACTTGCTTGTGAGATTCCTAGGGGGTATAATCTCTAAACTTATTCTTGCTTTCGCTTAGTTGTGTAGAAATAGCTTCGATTAGTGTAAAATGGGAGATTTTGTGCTTGAGTTGGTGATTTGTGTGAAGTTTTGATTAAGTGATGTTAGTGTTGGGTAGACTAGCTTAAATAAGTATTGTTAGGGCCATGTTAACCTAGGTAAACCCCAGATTACACAGATATACCCTAAGTTTTCAAATTGTGCAAAATTTGACGTTTTTAAGCAAAATCTTAGCTTTTTAAAATCTGCTGTTACCCCGGTGAGTTCAGAATAAAACTGAGTGGACTATAGCCTACTTGAGAGATCCTGACCCCACCACAAGAGCCCGACCCCACCAGCCCAACTTCAGGCCGCCGGAAAAATCGTTCTGGCCGCAATTTGCGGCCAGACTTGGGAGATAGGAACTAGGGTTTTTAGGGTGGGTGTCCGCTATATTTTGTAGGTCCATGGTATATATAGTTTTGTAATATTTTAACCTGGGTAGAATCTGGGACGATATATCGTTTTCTGGTGTTTTTAGTTTGCGCGATACGCGAGTGGGTTCTGTGTTCAGCGTATCGCGGCGTGTCGGGATGAGTCATAGACGCGTACACACACGTTTCAGCGTATTGCACACACGCGCGTTAATTCGCGACACGAGTTCCCGTTTTGATTCGATATCGCGTTTTGCGAGATTTTGATTATATTTGGTTTCTTGTGTAAATTCCAGGTACGTCGGACGCCACCAAGAAGGGAAAGCAAGTGGTCGGCTACGTGTAGCACGCGACCAGGTGAGTAGATTTAACATCTACGGGGAAATCGTCCGTATGGCGTTAAGCGTCAGGGCGTTATAGGCTATACTAGATTTCATATGTTTACCTTCATACCATGCACCCTATCTATTCACTTTTGTACATACGTGCCTAGATAGATCATTACATGTGCACATGCACCTATCTATTCATCTTTGTGCGTACATACTTAGATATATCTACACTTGTGCGCATATACATCGGATATCCATATTAGTTCCCATGTGCATTACTACATTCACATTGCGTATATACCCATTTGCATATCCATACCTATAAACATACATAGATGACATTGACATGATTTAAAAACTAAGGGACCGCATGTGATATTTTCAAAACTGGATCTTTTAAAGGAGTGGTTTTCCCTTCCTTTTACTCTTAGTGTCATAATACACATTGCATGGATTTACGCATTGAGTTTGGATTTATGTGATTTCTGGATTTGGGAACCGGAGTAATATTTTAAGAAAATACGCACTGTTTAAAAGAAAACCCGGTTTCTCTTTATGTATGAGAGAGGGGCTGACCCGGACTGACGGATGCCCGATATATGAGAGAGAGGGCTGACCCGGACTGACGGATGCCCGATATATGAGGATTTGCGTGTCGATGCTGGACACGATTGTTTCTTGTTATTTTGAGTGCCGATGTTGGGCACTGAGTTTTACTGGGATTTGGGTGTATTGTTTGACACCGACTGTTTTTCCACGTTGATATTTCGTGTAGATATTATTTATCCCCATGCTCAGCATTTAGTATTACACATCTCATCCCGTATCTGTTTTACCTGATAGAGTACATACGACATGCACGACTATTGCACACCCTGCTCAAAACATAGAGATGTTATTATATCGCATTTGTTGCATGTCTTGAGCATCCAGTTCATCATATAGATGTTATCTGTTGACATAGATTAGAGTATCGCAGCACGTGCATACTCGCGATTACCTTTATATGTTATCTACTATTCACGAGTTGGCAACTCATCCCCATTGTGCCACAGTGCTTGCAGGTTGCCCTTTGGAGTAGTCGCGGCTGGCTGTTTATCGCATCTTTTGGCACAGATACCACTGCTTTGGCGTGCTAGCCGTTTTGCTTTTAGGTGGGTGTTGTGCTGTGTCTGTTTACTTTTCAGTTGTACATTGATGTATCTAGTATTCTCCATCTACCTTCATGTATTGACTTAGAGACAGTTGTGAGGACGATGTATGTTATTTTGTACTCTGGTGTCGAGCTCGCTGTGAGCCGACTTTATTTATGCAGTCTTATCTTTTATGTTATTTGTCTTTTCTCAACTGCTCATTCTTCGCTACGGCGTCGTATATCATATTGTAGTGATTGTTCCGCCATTGGGCGCGATTCTCCCATTATGATACTCTATTCATTTCACATGTTACTTCTATTACACCTTGCCTTTTACCGGACTTGCGGGACAAACTTTTATAAAGGAAATGTTGCTAAAATTATTAAAATATAACTCTTGAACTAAAAAGGATTTCTACTAAATTACTTAAGGTTTTCTAAACATTTTACAAATGCTTCTACTAAAATGTTTTAACACTTTATATTTTAAATGGTTTTGATTTCTGGGTTTCGGCTTACTTAGTCGCGTTACGCCTGTAGACGTTACGTGGTTAAGTGCCGGTCACGGGCCGAACTTTGGGTCGTGACACTAGCCGCTACTGATCCGAGCGATCGATCCTACAAGAAAACTATGGCACAATAGGGGTGAGTTTCCAACTAGTTAGTAGAAGACATCTGCAGGTAGAAATCAAATGTATAATGATCTCATAGGTCATACTGTAATATAATAATATATCATACTGTGTGGTATCGAAGGTGATCGTGTATACATATGTATATAATATAATAATATCATGCCTGTGTCAATATATGGTATCATGTCATTTGTGTCATATATATATATATGTATCATCCAACGTGTTTCCATCAATGACACATCAAATGATCATAAAATCCTTGTTAGTTGTATGTATGCCCTAGAGGCCAGTATTGTACAGATGATGTATATTATATTGGATGCTTGGACATATATAGAGATGACTTTCTTGCTCGATATGATAGTATGCTATCTGGTTACACTTTATCTTAACATGTATACTAGTCTCTTTAATCTGTCTTATAGTTACATGTTGGTAAAGCCCTTAGGATGTGTACTTGACTACCTGGACTATGATGCAGATCATACTAGTGGGGACATGGTAGTCCATAAGTACATCCTTCAAGGTCCCTAGTCGTGGGTGTATCTAGACGGGGCATCGATATACCAGTGTAGACTAGCGTATATGCTTCTCGACCCATGAGATGGGCGATGGATGATCCCATATCCATTGGTGTTTGACATCAGAGATGGTATACGGGTGCTTAGTGGAGACTGGGTACACTGGACGGACTCGCCGAGAAATCCCAGATGGTATTATACCTCACGTCAGATGGCAATTCTCAGGTGACACTTGTGCAGGTTAGTCTGTAGACCCGAGAGCGTCATAGAGTCTTGTATGATTCCCACTGTGCTTTGATCTCTACCTTACCACGTCCATGAGGGCGTGCAAAACGGTGATCTTTGGGTGCAGTCCCGAGTCACATGGAGGCAATGAGCGATAGGAGGGGTTTCGCCTCTCCCGGTATTGGGGGTTGATGTTGCGCTGTGCTCGATTGGCCGTAACAGGGAAGTCCCTGGCCAGGGCTGATCAGAGATTTGCTGGTAAGTGTTACCAGTAGTTTCTTGACCCGTTATGAGCCTCACATCGGCACGACTTATCGGTTATTAGGGTCTGACGTTTACCACCCCTAGACTTGATATGCGACATATCAGACGAACAGACCGGACTGTACGGTAAGTTTTACTGATTGGATTCACAGGAGTGTGAGCGGGCTAGCTCGTCGATCTTCTGATCGCTCAATACCCGGGTGGCCGTTACGTTTAGCAGACCGCTTGCGGCTTGTGGGTGATTGATATGATCATCATATGCTACCGGCGTATTGACGAGTCTTTAGAGTCCTACATAGAGGTTTCCTGGCTCAAGCGAAACGAAATAGGAGAGCATATGAGATATGTGCAGGACCGAGAATAATGCGTGTATGTGATACCGTATTTCATTCTCGCGATGAATGTATCGATTGGTTATATGCGATATAACCTAGATATCGAATCAAGGATTGATTCGATAAGCCGATACATATGATACTAGTCGGTTATGTGCGATATGACCGGATCGTTAAATCAAGTGTTGATTTAATGATTTAGTGTATAATAATATATTTGATATATTACTTTGCATTAACTAGTATTGGTTCATTTTAAAAGGATTTTCTCACTTGATGCACATTGTATATGTGATATATTTTTGTGCACTTGTTTGTATCATGTTTGATGATACTTGCTCACTTTGGTTTGTGTAAAGATTAAACCATGGTTATATGAATGGTTAGGGCTTTGTTTATTTATTTATTTATTCATTTTGGAAATAGATGAGAATGGTGGCTTATTTTGTTTGTATGTTGAAGCTTCTTGAAGTTTTGAACAAGTCCACCATTCTTATCTCTTCCTTAACCCTAACCATTCTAACTAACCCTAGTTTTCTCTCTACACTTGACTATGGTTAGGATATGATAAGTATTCTTATTAGTTTCCTTTTTAAATAAGAGACTTATCATATTCTTCATCTTCTCCTTCTTCTTCTTCAAGAAAAACCTTGACTTCATCAATGGTAACTTGAGCAAACAAGTGAGAAATCCAATTCTAAAGTGAACCCACCTCCTATTTCTTCACCCTCTACCTCTTGCCAAGGTGTTTTAGGTGTTTTCTTCACAAGTTTCACAACTTGGTGAAGTTGAAGCTTGAACTTGTGATGCCTCGACGTAGATCATCTTCGGCACGAAGCCGACGACCTAGTCCGCCCATTTCCCCGATGAAGCGGACGATTGAGTTCGGGATTCAAGATGGACAGCGAGAGGACGCCTACGTGGAGCTAAGGAAGTGGAGAAACGGATCTACAAAGGTTGTAGCCTCTCTCCTTTAGTTAAGATGTTAACTAGTTTCGTTTTTCGCCTAAACTCTAGTCAACGATCCGTATTAGGTTTTCTCGGCACCCTAAAAATTTGAAATTGGCATGGTTGATGCCTTGTGAGACCTCTTGAGAGTGTCTAAGAACCCTACAGTGGTATCAGAGCCTAGCTAGAGCCTTAGGCGATGCGTAGACGAAGTTTGAAACCCGAACGAACCCGAAACCCTAATCCGAGACCACTCTCTGTCCAATTTTTGAAAATGTGGATTTTTCAATATTAAAAATATGCAGAAAATTCAGCATGGTTTTCTAAGAAAAACTGTGAAAAACGAGATCATGATTCCACTACAGTGCGGCAGAACCGCGGCATTAGTTGGCTAATGCGGCGGTTCCGCGGCACTTTTGTCCCTTCTCCCAGTACTTTTTGCACAGTAACTTACATTTTAATGCTGTATTTTCTGAGAATTTTTAATTTGATTCTAGAGTTGAGTGTTCTGGGTTTGTATTGGGGACTCGATGAATCGATCGGATTATTTAACTTTGTCTATTTGGCTTTCCGGTAAATTTTAGAATATGTTAAAAAGTTCGACCGGATATGAATACCCACTTTTTCCCCTGTCGGGAAATTTCCAAGTGTTGGATTTTTCTGTAGTTTAACGACGTTCTAAGTAGTGCAAGTAACGCGATGGACCCTCTAGAAGACAACAAACCTTAACTCGATTATGTGACCGTCTTGAACTGCCCTTTGAACCTTCGGGTTTGGGGCAGTACGGCGTGCCACATGTGAGGCGTTGGCTTGACCCTTCTACGGCTGGACCGTTGGTACTGAGGCACGAACTGAATGTTGTTAGACTTATGTTTCATGTGTTGATCTATATCGGGAAAACTTGGGTGTTCGACTGTTTGATCGAAAAGTTTAACATTTTCTATTTATCCAGAATGTGATACAATAATTGGAATTCATAAATAGTTATGAGATAACTGAATGAATGTTATAAATCTAGCGGTTTAGTCTCACTTGATCGGTTGCCACGGAATTTTGATGTGATCAAAAGTCCGTCGCAATCACGTAGCGTACGCGGATACTCGCCGGATAAACTTAATAGACAGCCTCACCCCATAGCCCCGACCAAGTGACTGTAGGAGAACCCCGTCGCCGAAAGCATCCGTCTGGGTGCTCGCGGTAGCGGTGTTCCTCCTTGGTGCACTTCGTCGACGGTATCGGGGGTGCAGCCGCCTACTAAAGTTTGCGACGAGCATTCGATCAGGATGTCGGGAATCTTGTTGAATTGCCCGACTTGATATTGAAAAGTGTTTTCGATAATGGGACTAAAATGCGGGGTTTATGATTGTTAGGCATGCGATGTCTAAGTAATTCATTTGGTCAGGCATGCAATGTCTGAGGTGGTTGCGGATTCCAACTGTTGTAGTTTTACACTTTCTTTTCTGTGACCGTAAGTGTAATATGTGATATCGCCGGTTTCGTTGCTATATGTCAACGACAATTGGGATGCGCATATTTACTTACGTTGATGACATGTGATGTTATGTGTTGCTGGATATGTTATATTGGATCATCGTGTTTGAATAGCCAGGGGTTTTTTTATGTGAGATGAGTGTTTTTCATTTTCATTCATGTAAAAACTTGTATGTAATATTCTTTTATTGGGACACTTCCAGGTAGCGGAAGTTGTCACCTTTTGTATATTATTTACTTTTCCGCATTAGGATAGACCCAAGGAGGGGAGCATAAGTAACCGGGTTCTGGGGTCCAGTGGGAGACCAACTCGAGGAGTCGAGTCCGGGTCTCCTAACCCTAGAATTGGTAGGGTTGCTTGCCGCTCTCGTAGGGGTCTATGGGTGTGGGATTGGCTATTCATCATGACCGTGGAATCCGTGTTTTATACCGGCTCGTATTGAAAACACGGACGTCCTAGTATATCCAATGTTTCATATGTTTCTTCTGCTGCGATATCTGTGATGTGATCATGTGATGTTCTGTGATAAATACTTTATATAGTATATATGATATATTATATAGGCGTTACTTATGTTTTACACCCGCGCTAGCCCTGCCCTGCTCTGTCATTAGTTACCTAACCTAACGGTGCACGAGGGGACATCGAGGCGAATGCGGATGGCATAAGTGTACGTCGTATTTATCTGTGATGTTTAGGTACTTAAATGATGGGACTTCATTAATGTGATTAATGAAAGAAAAGAAACCTAAGATGTTGTAGAATCGAATTTTAAACAAAACAGGTAGCTACAGTTCTTGCTTTGCATAGCGGTATATATGATATACCCTGCACCTTATTCGATGAGGAAAGGACGGAGATCCCTTCACCGGGAGTGACTCCTTTAGCAATAACTGGAAGATGCTACATACTCGGTCTGCTTTTGATTGCTTCTATAGTTTCTGCTTTGCATAGTGATATATATGATATATCCCGCACCTCATTCGACGAGGAAAGGGCCGACGATCCCTTCACCGGGAGTGACCTCTTTAGCAAAACTAGAAAAGCCTCAAAATCACTCCATTTCAAAACTTCATTTGATTCTACAACGATATCAAGTTCATTACGCAATAGGTTTTCAGAAAAACCTGACGTAGCCCTCTGTCATTTCAGATAAAGACTATTTAGTATTCGTGCTGCGTTTGTTGACCTCTGTCAAGGCGTAGTGTGCGGTAGCTAACTAGTAATTATCTGTAAAGCATGTGATGTGATTGGATTAGGGTAGTCGTATGACCTTGTTGACCTCTGTCAAGGGTCGTGCGGGTGGGTTTGATTCAATCAAGAAATGACGGGTTGAACTTGACTAGTGCACTATGGTTTGTTGACCTCTGTCAAGGTCATGGCACACTAGGGGCAAAAATATTATCGGGAATTTCAAGTGTTGAAATTTGCAATGAGATTGCATACCTTCTATGAGATAGTTGGATCCCGATACCCGCTGCGAGTAAGAGTTACTCCTGGGAGAGTTTTACACATTACAATTAGCCGATCAAGTAGGTGTCTAGAAAGGTGTCAACGGGGTTACGCCTCTGGGAAAACGAGGTTTACATTAATTAGGTTCGTGCGAAAGCACGGGGGACCTCCCTCAAAGTACTAACACTGGCCTGGCTGAAAGATCGAGGAACTTGTAGTGTGTAATTAATCCCGGCTAGTCTTTCCTTTTAGGATTTGAAGGAAGATTTGATAAAAACAGTGGGAGCCATCCTGATTAGATAAGATAATAACCAATCTGATCTTGCACGAGCATACGCTAAAGTGTTTTCTTCTCTCTCTCTCCAGGTAGCGACCATGTCATGCCCTAATAAAGATAATAATATGGATGTATTGACTGAACCCGCATGTTATACTGTGCTGGGGAACGTTGGTTCCGTTCTTTCTTATAAGAGTTATAGGAATGAACAGGACATAGGGGAATACCAGGATTCCCATGCCACCCGATTGAAGAAAGTACATGTTGATGCATTTTCTTCGGGTGTGTTCGTTACAGAGAACTGTTTCTCCATTTGCTCTATGTCCTGGGTATTAGATACCGGGTCAGGATCCCATATATGTAATCAGTTACATGGGCTCAGGAAAGATAGAGAACTTGGAGAAGGTGATAAAGACATTAGAGTTGGAAATGGTGTAATTGTTGCAGCTAAGACTGTCGGGGAATATCACCTTGCATTACCAACTGGTAATACATTGGTTCTGAACGAATGCTATTACATGCCGAACCTGATATGCAACATTATATCGGTTTCTTTGTTGAGTAAAGAGGGATATAATTTTGTATTACAGGACAATGTTATGAACATTTTCCGTAACCAAAAGTTGGTTGGATCAGGCATGTTGTGCAATGGCATTTATGTTCTAAATCAATCAACAGTTCTGAGCATAACAAACACACACAAGAGAAAGAGTTCAGAACTGAACGAATCCTACTTGTGGCATTGTAAACTGGGTCACATCAATGTGACACGACTGGCTAAGTTGCATAAGGATGGATATTTGAAACCATTCGAATTTTCATCATATGACACTTGCCAGTCATGTCTCAAAGGCAAGATGACCAAAACTCCGTTTACGGGACACGGAGAAAGAGTTAACGAACTCTTGGGACTGATACATAGTGATGTATGCGGTCCCATGTCTACACATGCCAGGGATGGTTCTTCGTACTTCATTACATTCACTGACGATCTCTCAAGATATGGACATGTGTACTTAATAAGACACAAGTCTGAAGCTTTTGAGAAATTTAGAGAATATAAACAAGAAGTCGAAAACCAAACCGGAAAAAGTATTAAAATCCTTCGATCTGATCGAGGAGGTGAATACTTGAGCAATGAATTCCTGGACTTCCTAAAAGAGAATGGGATTCTCTATCAGCTTACTCCTCCTTATACACCACAGCACAACGGTGTATCGGAGCGGAGGAATCGCACCCTATTAGATATGGTGCGCTCTATGATGAGTACAGCTGAGTTACCTATTTCCTTCTAGGGGTATGCGCTTGAGACAGCAGCATACCTATTGAATCAAGTTCCAACTAAATCTGTACCTACCACACCATATGAGATATGGAGGGGGAAGAGACCATGTCTTAAACGAGTTATGATATGGGGTTGTCTGGCCTATGTCAAAAGGCAAAATCCAGACAAACTCGAGGCACGGTCAGTTCTATGTCAGTTTGTGGGATATCCTAAACATTCAAATGGATATTTTTTCTACCACAGTGAACAACAAAAAGTGTTTATTGCTCAACATGCCACCTTTTTAGAAAAGGAATTTCTTGCAAAAGAGATTAGTGGCTCTTAGGTAGAACTGGAAGAAGTTCCAGAAACACAAACTATAACTGAAGATTTAGTGGAACCAGAAGATTCGGTAGTACCCGACGAACCCCAGCCTCTCCGCCGATCTAGTAGGGTTTCTCGTCCACCTGAGAGATACTACGGTTTTCTCATTGATGGTGGAAGCGAGGATTGCATCATGGAAGATGATGACCCGACTAGTTTCGAGCAGGCCATCATGAGTGGTGACTCTGTGAAATGGCTGGATGCAATGCGGTCCGAGATGGAATCCATGTACACCAACAAAGTATGGACTTTGGAAGTTGCTCCTGAAGGGGTAAATCCCATTGGGAGCAAGTGGATCTTCAAGAAGAAACTTGGTGTAGATGGGAAAGTGGAGACTTTCAAAGCTAGACTTGTTGCAAAGGGTTTTCGTCAAAGACCAGGTGTGGACTATGACGAAACCTTTTCTCCAGTGGCTATGCTTAAATCCATCCGGATCATGCTTGCCATCGTTGCATATCATGATTACGACATCTGGCAAATGGATGTTAAGACCGCCTTTCTAAATGGTGATTTAGAAGAGTGCGTGTACATGACTCAGCCAGAGGGCTTCGTAGACAGTGGGAGCAGCGGGAAGGTGTGCAAGCTGCTTAAATCCATTTATGGATTAAAGCAAGCATCGCGGAGTTGGAACATCTGCTTTGACGTCGTTATCAAAGAGTTTGATTTCGTCAAAAATCCAGATGAACCTTGTATCTACAAGAAGGTGGCAGAGAGTAAGGTTGTCTTCCTCGTATTGTACGTGGACGATATACTCTTGATAGGAAATGATATTCCTATGCTGCAATCGGTCAAGCTCTTCTTATCACAAAGATTCTCAATGAAAGATCTTGGTGATGCCTCCTGCATATTGGGGATTAGGATCTATAGAGATAGATCCAAACGGATATTGGGATTGTCCCAATCCAGGTACATTGACACCATACTAAAGAGGTTTAGTATGGAAGAATCCAAGCGTGGGAACTTGCCCACGATCTCTGGAGTCACTCTTTCCAAAGAGATGTCTCCCAAGACTGATTTGGAGAGAGCTCGCATGCAAGGGATACCCTATGCTTCGGCTGTAGGCTCTATCATGTATGCGATGCTATGTACCAGACCCGATGTAGCATACTCACTAAGTGTAGTGAGCATGTATCAAGCTGATCCTGGAGAGAGTCACTGGACAGCTGTGAAGAGCATTCTCAAGTACTTGCGAAGGACTAAAGAGATGCTCTTGGTGTATGGTAACGGAGAACTCCAAGTGGAGTCCTTTACCGATTCGAGCTTCCAGAGTGATAAGGACGACTCTAAGTCGCAGTCGGGATTTGTCTTTACCTTTTACGGAGGGGCGGTTCGCTGGAAGAGTTCCAAGCAGGAAACCGTGGCAGACTCGACGATGGAGGCTGAATACATCGCTGCCAACGATGCTGCCAAAGAGGCTGTCTGGATCAAGAAGTTCATTACTGAACTTGGAGTGGTTCCATCCATTGAGCATCCAATACCTTTGTATTGCGATAACAATGGAGCGGTGGCTTTGGCCAAGGAACCCAGGTCCCATCAGCGATCCAGGCATATTCTGAGGCGGTATCACCTGATCCGGGAGATAGTTGATCGCCGGGAGATCGAGGTCAGGAGGGTTGACACGAAGAACAATACGGCGGATCCACTCACGAAGGCCATTCCCCAGATACAGTTTGAGAGACTCTTCGGGATGCTCGGTATGCGATACTACAGCAGCTGGCCCTAGTGCAAATGAGAGATTGTTAGTTGTATGTATGCCCTAGAGGCCAGTATTGTACAGATGATGTATATTATATTGGATGCTTGGACATATATAGAGATGACTTTCTTGCTCGATATGATAGTATGCTATCTGGTTACATTTTATCTTAACATGTATACTAGTCTCTTTAATCTGTCTTATAGTTACATGTTGGTAAAGCCCTTAGGATGTGTACTTGACTACCTGGACTATGATGCAGATCATACTAGTGGGGACATGGTAGTCCATAAGTACATCCTTTAAGGTCCCTAGTCGTGGGTGTATCGAGACGGGGCATCGATATACCAGTGTAGACTAGCGTATACGCTTCTCGACCCATGAGATGGGCGATGGATGATCCCATATCCATTGGTGTTTGACATCAGAGATGGTATACGGGTGCTCAGTGGAGATTGGGTACACTGGACGGACTCGCCGAGAACTCCCAGATGGTATTATACCTCACGTCAGATGGCAGTTCTCAGGTGACACTTGTGCAGGTTAGTCTGTAGACCCGAGATCGTCATAGAGTCTTGTGTGATTCCCACTGTGCTTTGATCTCCACCTTACCACGTCCATGAGGGCATGCAAAACGGTGGTCTTTGGGTGCAGTCCCGAGTCACATGGAGGCAATGAGCGATAGGAGGGGTTTCGTCTCTCCCGGTATTGGGGGTTGATGTTGCGCTGTGCTCGATTGGCCGTAACAGGGAAGTCCCTGGCCAGGGCTGATCAGAGATTTGCTGGTAAGTGTTACCAGTAATTTCTCGACCCGTTATGAGCTTCACATCGGCACGACTTATCGGTTATTTGGGTCTGACGTTTACTACCCCTAGACTTGATATGCGACATATCAGACGAACAGACAGGACTGTACGGTAAGTGTTACTGATTGGATTCACAGGAGTGTGAGCGGGCTAGCTCGTCGATCTTCTGATCGCTCAATACCCGGGTGGCCGTTATGTTTAGCAGACCGCTTGCGGCTTTTGGGTGATTGATATGATCATCATCTGCTACCGGCGTATTGACGAGTCTTTAGAGTCCTACACAGAGGTTTCCTGGCTCAAGCGAAACGAAATAGGAGCGCATATGAGATATTTGCAGGACCGAGAATAATGCGTGTATGTGATACCGTATTTCATTCTCGCGATGAATGTATCGATTGGTTATATGCGATATAACCTAGATATCAAATCAAGGATTGATTCGATAAGCCGATACATAGGATACTAGTCGGTTATATGCGATATGACCGGATCGTTAAATCAAGTGTTGATTTAATGATTTAATGTATAATAATATATTTGATATATTACTTTGCATTAACTAGTATTGGTTCATTTTAAAAGGATTTTCTCACTTGATGCACATTGTAAATGTGATATATTTTTGTGCACATGTTTGTATCATGTTTGATGATACTTGCTCACTTGGGTTTGTGTAAAGATTAAACCATGGTTATATGAATGGTTAGGGCTTCGTTTATTTATTTATTTATTCATTTTGGAAATAGATGAGAATGGTGGCTTATTTTGTTTGTATGTTGAAGCTTCTTGAAGCTTTGAACAAGTCCACCATTCTTATCTCTTCCTTAACCCTAACCATTCTAACTAACCCTAGTTTTCTCTCTACACTTGACTATGGTTAGGATATGATAAGTATTCTTATTAGTTTCTTTTTTAAATAAGAGACTTATCATATTCTTCATCTTCTCCTTCTTCTTCTTCAAGAAAAACCTTGATTTCATCAATGGTAACTTAAGCAAACAAGTGAGAAATCCAATTCTAAAGTGAACCCACCTCCTATTTCTTGACCCTCTACCTCTTGCCAAGTTGTTTTGGGTGTTTTCTTCACAAGTTTCACAACTTGGTGAAGTTGGAGCTTGAACTTGTGATGCCTCGACGTAGATCATCTTCGGCACGAAGCCGACGACCTAGTCCGCCCATTTCCCCGATGAAGCCGACGATTGAGTTCGGGATTCAAGATGGACAGCGAGAGGACGCCTACGTGGAGCTAAGGAAGTGGAGAAACGGATCTACAAAGGTTGTAGCCTCTCTCCTTTAGTTAAGATGTTAACTAGTTTCGTTTTTCGCCTAAACTCTAGTCAACGATCCGTATTAGGTTTTCTCGGCACCCTAAAAATTTGAAATTGGCACGGTTGATGCCTTGTGAGACCTCTTGAGAGTGCCTAGGAACCCTACAATCCTGAGTGCCCGGTATCGACACTCGAAATCATCATAAAACCCGTATCCAGCATCGACACGTAAATCCTCATATCATAGGTGCCGTCTCATCTGATCGGCCCTCATATCTCAGGAACCGTCTCATCAGATCGGTTCTCATATCACTACGGTCGGTATCCTCCGGATATCCGTCGAGTCCAGTACTATTACCGGTAGGTAGTGTTCCCCTGCCAGGCTGAACGCTTTTCTATACGATCTTCTTGCCCCGGGGTACCGTATCAGGTCCATCATGTACCCGCAGACGGTGACTCCTCACTCCTCGATTCGGGTAATCATCAAAGCTCAGCACCGAGAAATCTCATTGTAGACATCGAAATATCATATTAAGAGAAACCGCGTTTTTAAAACAATCATAAGTTTTAAAAAAATATCTGTGATTTCTCAAATCCAGAAATCTCTTGGAAACAGAATCTCATAAAAGCATGGCAGTAATGAAATAATATGCATAGGCATAGAACAACACTGTAATGCATAGAAAGTGTGTTCATATGAATGTGTCGTGTTGTAAGATAAAGAAAGTGCCATATCTACAATAATATGGGGGTACTGTGTACAAATCAGTAACTAAAATGCTAACAGGCTATTGGGTGATACGGTGACATAGCGATTTATAATGTGTACGTGGCATGGCAATTACCGATGATGTGTGTACGATCCAGCAAGTGTTGGATATAGTGCCCTCAAAGTCAATTATTGGATTGCAGGCACGTGATTGCAATGATTCAGGAAGGACCTATACTGGTAGGACAGTCTTACTCGAGATGATAGTATGCTATCTGGTTTGTCTTTATCATCGTGTACATGTTTTAGGTGACATTACAGATCACTATTAGTCGTTGATAGAGCTCTTAGGATTCTTGCTTGACTGCCAGCAGTATGATGGCAATCATATACGTAAGAGTTGGGTAGTCTATAAGCACATCCTTAAAGTGTCCCTAGTCGTGGGAGTTTCGAGACTGGGCATCGATACTCTATGAGTAGACTAGTGTATACGGATCAAGACCCCGATGAGGGGCGATAGCCGGCCTCACAAGCCATTGGTGTTAGTTGGTTCACCTAAGATGTATACAGGTGCTCATTGGGTTATGAGTACACCTGACAGGACTCGCCGGGAACATGCTAGTTGGTATTATACCTGTTGTCAGATAGCAGTTCCCTGGTGACATGTGTACGGTTAGTCTATCGACCTGAGATCGTCATTTGTCTCGTGTGAGTTCCCACCGTGCTTTGATTACTACACTACCATGGCTCAAAAGAGTCGTGCAAACAGGTTTTAGTTGGGTACAGTCTCGAGCCACATGGAGGCAGTGAGCGGATCGGCAGGGGATTCGTCTCTCTCGGTATTGGGGGTGAGATCGTGCTGTGTCTGGAGAGCCATTACAAAAAGTCCCTGGCCAGGGCAAGCGAGATTTACTGGTAGGTATTCCAGTAGTTTCTCAGGGTGTTCTGTGCTACATTCCGACACGACTTATACCGCTATTGGGGGTCTGACGTTTACCAGCCCCTAGGCCCGATATGCGATACTCATAGATGAACGGAACGGACTATACGGATATTGTCACTGACAGGCTCAGTAGGGTTTCAGGATGAGATCGCTCATCAGCTTCCCTTTCACTCAATACATGGGCAGCCGTTACGTACAGCTAGTACCACTGACGTGCTTGTGGTTAAACCCACTGCCAACGTATTGACGAGTCTTTAGAGTCCCCCATAGAAAGTTTCCCAAGTTCGGGCGAAACGTTGTAGAGGCCGTATGGTTTTATGGCAGGGTTCGATCATATACATGCACTTGTGCACGGATCATGATCGAACGGATCATACTAGTGGGCTTTGGTTTAAGCCGGATCCTAATATTAGATTTGTTGGATTACTTTAGTCTTGAAGTATTCGTATTCAGTCGGAATACGAATGCGGGTATGTATATACAGGTGAGGGGTATTCTTCTGATCCGTCATGAGTATACTTTAGAAGATGCCATTCTATTTATTGTGTTGAACATTTGGATTAATGTTTATTAAGTGGAAATTGTGAGTGCAAATCTTAATCAAGAGAATTAAATGTGGCATGTGCATTTGTGGTGACTCATGGTGTTATTTTTTGTGCCATGTCCATTTTAATGATTGATTATTGTATCGAATTGATGTGTGAAGAGAGAGAAAGGGCAGCCAAGGGATGGCTTGGGTTTTGTTTTTGATTTATCTAGAGTGCTCACAATTGATCCTACACAATAAGCAAGCCCTTCTTCTTCTTTACTAGTTTTCTTCTTGTGCTCACAACTTCCATTAATGGCTTCATCTTCAACCTCCATCCATACCATCTCATGTTTTGAGAATCCATGGATGTCATGAGACAAAGTAATCACACACATTCTCTAGTTCACCTTGGGCATGTCGGATAGCAAACTTCATGCCCGAGTTGCTTCGGTTTTGAAGCGGGAGCCCGTAAAAAGATTCCTTGACGTGGTGCCACTTCGACGAGGAGACCGGAGATCGAGCGAGATCGGAGATGCCACGTGGAGCTAAGGATGGTGGCTAAAGACCGAAGGACACGGATCGATCAGTATAGCCATTCTAACTTCTTTGTAGTTAGCTAGTATAGGGTTAATGGAATGATCCGGGTAAAAGTCTGCGTTAGCGCCAGTTTATAAAAGTTTTGTTCCACGTTTGGCCTCGGATAGACGGCCGGGGTGCTACCGTAGACTTACATGGTATCAGAGCTACGCAATTAACTATATACTAGCTTGTTCTAACGAGTTTAGAATATCGATCGAACGAAATTTTCAAAACCGCAATTCCGTTTTTCAAGTTTCTGTCGAATTTTTAAAGTGGTCGAAAAATCATTTTCAGTGTATCAGAAAATCGTGCCGGCTTTTTTAAGACTACAGAAGAAATTTGAGCAACTGAACCCACTAAAACGCGGCGGAACCGCCGCATAACCTATAGGTTAGCCGCGGTTCCGCCGCTGTTTTGGGGCCACAGTGCGCAATCTTTCTTCTGGGACTCTTAATTATGGAATTATGGTTTCTAGAATATTTTTTTGGCCCAGATAATTTTGAGTGCTGGATTTGCACTTGGGGCCCACTTCAGGAAGTTTTTCGATCGAAATTTTATATACGTTAGTTTACAGTACATTTCTATCTGCGACCGTGAATGTCATTAGAGCGGTATAACTCGTCTAATTGCTATATGTCCTTTTAGACGAGTTTGCGAACGTGACATTCACGTTGATGTTCTGTGTTGTGTTGTATAGTTGCAGATTGTCGTGGTGGATAGCTTGGTTGCAATGTTAGTACAGTTTAGTTTTATTTGTACATTTGATATCGCGGGGCGAGCGTCCGACATGTGGACTGCCGTCACTGCCTGTTTGTATATTATTCTTTTGGGGCACGACCGGGTTGAGGTCGATGTCACCGTTTTACATATTTTCTTTTCTGTATTAGGATTACCCCACGGTGGAGTGCACGGATGGCCGGGTTCTAGAGGGCAACGGGCCAGCATCTCATGGCTTTGAGACGAAGGGGGCTTCACTCTAGAATTGGCGGGCTATTCGCCGCACTCGTAGGGGATACAGGTTGACCCAAGGAGGGGTGCTCAAGTTACCGGATTCCGTGAAGTGCTGGGTGGCCCATTCACTTTGCTGAAGGGGGCTGCCTCGCTTCTGGTTTTGGCGGGTAACTTGCCGCACTCGTAGGGGTCTAGGTTTTCATTTCATAGGCTATCCACACGACCAGGGGAACGTCGAGTTTCAGTTGCTGCTCAAAGGAAACCCGGGGCTCCCAGATTATCTGTATTGTTCTGTGATGCTTATTACTTTTCTGTGATGTTGCATTTATCACTCTTGGAGCGATTATTATATATTGATATATATACTAGTAGATGTTGTATATGTTTTTCACCTGCGCTAGTCCAGTCCCCGCTCTGTCGTTAGTTATGTAACCTAACGGGTGATGACGGGACCCAATGGAGAATGCGAATGGCATATACGTACATTTTATTTTCGTTCTTTTCTGGTGTGATTAATTGATAGGACTGCATTGATTCTGATCAATGCAAGGAAAACAAACCTATTCGATGTTGTTGGAACATTTTTCAAAAAGCTGTTATTTCAAGGACGTTTTCTTTTGTTTTGGACAGTGGTATTCGGTTATGAATATCCAGCACCTCATTCGACGAGGCAAGGGCCGAGATCCCTTCATCGGGAGTGACCCCGTGGGAAGAAGTTTGAGTCAGGGTAATAACTTCACTATAGTCGATTACTTTTGCTTTGCATCGCGGTATTCAGTATGGAATATCCTGTACCTCATTCTAATAGGAAAGAGCCGAGATCCCTTCACCGGGAGTAACCTCTTTAGCAAAGGTTTTCGTCACTATATATTTGTAAAAAGCTATCCGGTTCCTTCAACAATATCAAGTTCATTACGTTAAAGGTTTTTTGCCAAAAACCATTTGTAGCCCTCCGTCATTTCAGACGGGTAGCACTTAGTATTCATGCTATGTTTGTTGACCTTCGTCAAGGCATACTGTATGGTAGCTTCTTGTTAACTTTCTGTTGCATAGATAGATGCGTTGGTTTGGGACAGTCGTACATCCTTGTTGACCTTTGTCAAGGGCTTGTATGGGAGGGTTCAAATTAACCTGGACAATAACGGGTAGAACTTGACATGTGACTTATGATTTGTTGACCTTCGTCAAGGTCATAAGAGCATGGGGTAAAAATCACATCGGGTGTTTCAAACATACAGGAAACTTGCTAGGCCTGCGTATACCTTCTGCAGTGTGATAACGTGAGTGGATTCCATCACGTTATCATGCGATGATAGTTGGATACCGATTCTTACTGATGAGTTGGTTTACTCCTCGGGTGATTTTAGATGATCCCAACTAATTCTTCTTTCAGGTTTGGAGGAGAATTTGAGGATACAGTGGGAGACATCCTGATTAGATAAAGTGATTAACCATTCTGATCTAGATTAGATTGCATGTAGAGTGTTTCTTTTCTCTCTCTCTTTGGCAGCGACCATGGCCCAACCCTAGAATATGACTCAGTGACCAAGTTAACCGAACCTTCTTAAAACACTGGCTTTTGGATTGTCTGAGTTGCATACATCATTGCCACTCCTTCTTTTACCCTTTGCATTTCTCCAGAACACCCCGTATCACTACGAACATCCACTTCCATTGGATAAATCCATCGTATAATTACATACGAACTCGAAGGAACTTGTTCCAGATTCGAGGATGGATTCTGGTTCTGGAGAGATTGAATAGGACTATTCTGTTGTCTTTTCCTTTTACCTTCTCTCACGTAGTGAGGGCTCCTAGGATTAGGAGAGGGTACACCTATTACACTCATTGGATAGTCTTCTTCCAAACCATAGGCAGGTGCCGAAAGTTAGGGAAAAAAGAAAACCAATCAGCCTATGTGTGGTGTACAGAAGGTAATAAGTAAAGACAATTAAAGGGATTAGAAAGAGGGCAAAGTAAATTGCGACTACTATCATTCACAACCAAACCACGTATTTCATCGCCACTCCTACTTCACCCTTGTATTTCTCAAGAACACCCCGTATCACTACGAACATCCACGTCCACTGGATAAATCCATCGTATGGTTATATACGAACTTGAAGGAACTTGTTCCAGTTCGGGGATGTATTCTGGTGTTAGTTATATGTATGCCCTAGAGGCCATTACTGTACATACGATGTATATTGTAGTGGATGCTTGGACATATATAGGGAGGACTTTCTTGCTCGACATGATAGTACGCTATCTGGTTGCTCTTTATCTTAACATGTACTATGATAGTCTTTATGTTACATATTGATAAAGCACTTAGGATATGTACTCGACTACTGGGACTATGATGAGATCATACTAGTGGGGCCACGGTAGTCGACGAGTATATCCTATAACTGTTCCTAGTCGAGGGTGCATCGAGACAGGGCATCGATACACCAGAGTAGACTAACGTATACGCATCTTGACCCATAAGATGGGCGATGGATGATCCCATATCCATCGGTGTTTGACATCAAGGATGGTGTGCGGGTGCTCAGTAGAAATTGGGTACACTAGACGGACTCGCCGAGAACTCCCAGATGGTATTATACTGATTGAAAGAATTAAAGTTAACCGCAATCAAGACGGTGTCGCTATGCAGCTAGCCGGTTGAGCACGGGTCGATCCACAGGGAGATGGTTGTATCTTACCTTTCTTGTTTTAGACGAGTCAATAAAGAATTTGTGTATGTTCGAGACTATCCTATGTGTAATATTTGCAAGTATAAAGTTGTTAAGAAAAAGATATGAGATTATAAGCTAAAGAAATCCGTACTCAAAACCTTTGAGCCGAATCTTGACCAATTGAAGCTAAGCAATCGGCAACAACGTGGATTAGGGGATTTAAGCGCGGTATTCGTGGAATACGGCTTATTTACCCTTGTCCTTCCATTCTTGTCTCTTGCTTTCGCCTCCGGCCAAACCGAACGCAACCGGTCGCGGTTAGGAATCACCGTTACCTTATCAGGGTACGGTGCCTAACGGAGCGCTTGCGTATGGTTTGGGCGGAGTTCAATGGAAAATACGGGAAAAGGAAATGGGCAAAGAAACATTAACTTAGAATACCGTATTTTTCTCTTAACAAAGATAATTACATTCGTTCACAAGAAAGAACCAAAAATAGAGAACAAAAAGAAAAGAATAAAGAAAAGAAAAGATTACAAACAAGTAATTAAAGTGCATGAATTAAATTGCAAGTAATAAAAGCAAGAATGAAAAATGCAAGTAATAAATAAGCAAATAAAAAGAACACGGAAGTAGAACCCAAGCCAAGCATGTGCTCAATAGCCAACCCTTAAACTTGCAAGCTCAATGAAGAGGTTGCAAGATCAAGGGAAGGATAGAGAACGCATGTGAAGTGAAGAACTAGTCCCGTGAGAAAATACGACCCTTGAGACTAATAACTAACCCTTAACCATTCAAGCTCAATGAAGAGGTTGAATGATCAAGAGAAAGCAAGAATCTCAAGGGGAAGAAGAAACAAAAGAGAATGATACAAAACTCTCATCTTTATTCACATCCACAAAAAGCTCTCACTACAATTCATGGAAGAGGAATGAAGAAGAAGAAGAAAAAGAACTAAAGCTACAAAAGAAAGAGGAACAAAAGAATGACCCTTGGCCTTGGCAAGTTCTGCTGTATTTATAGGCAGGGAGTTGAAGATCTAGGGCAACCATCAGCCCAGAAATGAAGTACCAAAAATACCCCCAAAATACGACAAAAGGAGGCCACAGTAAGGCCGCGTTTCCGCGGCCAATACCCCCTATTGGCCGCGGAAACGCGGCAGTATACTGGAGTTGGGCAGTGGGTTTTCTGGTGGTTTCCTGGTTTGGTGTCCCCTGTTGTCTGGTATACATATTTTCTGAAAATACTTTTACATTTCTTCCAGAATTTCTGTTGAGGAAAGGTGGACTTTTGTGGATGCTTTTGTCATGATTGCCTCGAGCTCCGCGTAGATCTCTTGGATTTTGTGCTACCATTGAGCCTTGTGCATGAGGATGACATTGATTTGACATTTTGTCTTCCTAAACTGGTATCTGGCAGCATACAGATGAAGAGCGGAGACCGTGTTTTATCAGTGGCCGGATTTTGTCGTGTTTTCCATGAATTTCACCGTTTTAGAACCGAGAACCTGTATCCTGCAAATATGTAACAAACACGGATAAAAAGCACCTACCTATAAACACACGAGCGTAAGAATGGACGGTATAAAATGCAGTATTCTGGTATGAACATATACCTCACGTCAGATGGCAGTTCTCTGGTGACACTGGTACAGGTTAGTTTGTAGACACGAGATAGTCATAGAGTCTTGTGTGATTCCCACTGTGCTTTGATTTCCATCATATCACGTCTAAGAGGGCGTGCTAAAAGGTGGCTTTTGGGTACTGTCCCAAATCACATGGAGGAAATGAGCGATAGGAGGGGATTCGTCTCTCCCGGTATGGGGAATTGATGTTGTGCTGTGTTCGATTGGCTATAACTGGAAATCCCTGGCTAGGGTTGCTGAGATTTACTGATAAGTGTTATCAGTAGTTTCTCGAACTCTTATGGACCTCATATCGACACGACTTATCAAGCTACTGGGGTCTGACGTTTACCATCCCTAGGCGAGATATGCGATATATCAGACGAAGAGACCGGACTGTACGGAAGTGTTACTGATTGGATTCACAGGAGAATGTACAGGCTTGCTTGTTGATCTTCTGATCGCTCAATACCTGGGTGGCTGTTACGTTTAGCTAACCGCTTGCAGCTTGTGGGTGTTTGATATGATCATCACCTACTGCCGGCGTATTGACGATTCTTTAGAGTCCTACACAGAGGTTTCTTGACTCAGGCAAAACGGAGTAGGAGCACATATATGATATGTGCGGGACCGAGAACAATACGTGTATGTGATACCGTATTAGATTTTCGCGATATGAGATATCGTCCGGGTATATGAGATATAGCCGGGTCATCAGATCAAGTGTTGATTCGATGAACTGATACAGATTATATTAGTCGGTTATTGGTTAAATAGCCGGATTATCGGATCAAGTGTTGATTTGATAATTTAATGTATAATTAAATATTTTATATATTAAATTACATTAACTGATATAAGCTCACTAAAAGATTCTTTTTCTTACTCGGGTAATACATTGATATATATGCGATATATGTTAGTTGTATTATTTTATTTTGTTACAATAAATATTGTATATGTGATATATATTATTGTAACAAGTTATGATTACTAATGCAACATGATTAGTAGAGATTAAACATGGTTAGGGTTTGATTTGGGTTAATCTTTTCTAGAAGCTTCTAGAAGCTTTTATTTTGTTTCTTGCAAAGATATTTCATTTAGATATTTTGCAAGATATTTCCAAACCCAACCCACACCCTTTAACCCTAGTTAAGTCTCTACAATGGTTAGCCTTTCATCTTTAACCATGGTTGCATTTGTAATTATAACAAAAATTCATTATTCATCACAAAAGGATTATTATTCATTCTTCTTCTTCTTCCTTTTTCTTTCATGAAAAGCTTTCTAGCTTTTTATGAAGTGATGAAAATGAGTGAGTTAATGAAAATAAATGAGAGCTAAAATCCTACTTCATCATCCTAATCTATCCTATCCATTTAGATTAAGGTGTTCACATCATTTATAAGTGAGAGCTTGTGTTAATGAAACTTCAAGGTAGATCATCATTGTTATCGAAGATCGGAAGCAAGCATGCATCTTTCTCTTCGTGGAACCTCTCTAGAGTCCGGAAAATCGATGATCGCAGCGAAGGGACCTCAACACGGAACTTATTAAGTGAAGGACCGGAATACAAAGGTTTTAATCCCAAACTCTTAGATGTTAAAGTGTTTAACATGCTTTGTTTCGCCTAATCTCTTGTTTAAAGATCTTGGTTAGGGTTGTTCGGCACGGCTAAAATTTAAATCGGGCATAGTTGATGCCTTGTAGAACCTTATTTGAGTGCCTAGTAACCCTACAGTGGTATCAGAGACAAGCTTGTGCTTTAGGCGAAGTCTAGGTGAAGTTTAAAGTCCGATCGAACTCCGAATACCCGATAAAACCTAGTTTCTGGAAAAAAAATTAAAATGTTGTTTTTTTCGTATTAAAAATACTTAGAAATATAAGCAGGGAATTGTAAGGATATCTGTGAAAAACGAGACAATAAGCCTATTAAAGGGCCGCGGAACCACGGCAAAGACATGCCTTGCACGGCGGTTCTGCGGCGCTACAGTGCGATTAGGGTGTTCTTTTTTCACAGTAACTTCCGTACGAATTTCCTGATGCTTCTGGGAATTTTTAATTATACTCAAGTGTTGAGTTTTCTGGGATGTATTGGAGACTCGTTGATTCGATCAGATAATTTAACTTCATTAAATTTTTTTCCGGGTAATTTTAGAACGTGTTAAAAAGTTCGAACGGATATCAATAACTCACTTTTTCCCCTGTCGAAATTTTTTTCAAAAGTTGGATTTTTTCTCGAGTTTGAAACTTCCGGAAAATCATGCAAGTAACACGGTGGACCCTCTAAAAGAACACAAACCTTAACTCGATTATGTGACCGTCTGAACCGCCTCTAAACCTTAGGGTTTGGGGCAGTACGGCGTTGCCACATGTGAGGCGTTTTCTTGACCCTTCTACGGCTGGACCATTGGTATTGTGGCATGTGATGGATACTTTTTGAACTCCGCTCAAGTGTTGAGCTATTTGGGAAATCTTAGGTGTTTGTTTATTCGATCGTAAAGTTTAACATTGTCTATTTATCTGGAATGTGATACAATATTTGGAATCCACAAGCAGTTATGAGGTAACTAATTTGAATGTTATAAATCTAGAAGTTTAGTCTCATTTGATCGGTTGCCACGGGATTTTGATGTGATCAAAAGTCCGTCGCAATCACGTAGTGTACGCGGATACTCGCCGGGTAAAACTTAATAGATAGCCACGCCCCATAGCCCCGACCAAGTGACTGTAGGAGAACCCCGTCACTAAAAGCATCCGTTCGGGTGCTCGCGGCAGCGGTGTTCCGCCTTAATGCACTTCGTCGACGGCATCCGGGGGTGCGGCCATCTACTAAAGTTTGCGAAGAGCATTCGATCAGCATGTCGGGAATCTTGTTGAATTACCCGACTTGATATTGAAAAGAGTTTTCAATAATGAGACTAAAATGCAGGGTTTATAATTGTTAGGCATGCGATGTCTAAGGAATTCATTTGGTTAGGCATGCGATGTCTAAGAAGGTTGCGGATTCCAACTGTTGTAGTTTTACACTTTCTTTTCTGTGACCGTAAGCGTAGTATGTGGTGTATCGCCGGCTTCGTTGCTATACATCAACAACAATCGGGATACGCATACTTGCTTACATTGATGATATGAGATATTATGTGTTGCTGTGATATATTATATTGGATCGTCGTGTTTTGAATAGCCGGGGGTTTTATGTGAGATGAGAATTTTTCTTTTTATTCAAGTAAAATTCATTGTATGTAATATTCTTTTATTGGGGTACTTCCGGGCTGAGGATGATGTCACCATTGTATATTATTTACTTTTCCGCAGTAGGTAGACCCAAGGCGGGGAGCACAAGTAACTGTGTTCTAGGGTCCAGTGGGAGACCATCTCGAGGAGTCGAGACCGGGTCTCCTAACCCTAGAATTGGTAGTGTTGCTTGCCGCTCTCGTAGGGGTCTAGGGATGTGGGTTTGGCTATTCATCACGACCGTAGAATCCGTGTTTTATATAGGCTCGTATTAAAACACGGACCTCCTAGTATATCCAATATTTCATATATGTTCTTCTGCTGCAATGTTCTGTGATGAGATCATATTACTGCCTGAGACGAATGTTTATATTATATATATGAGATATATATTATATATTGTTGATTTCGTTTCATATCTGATGCTTGTGAAGCATATTAAAATGGGACTTCATTAATGAGATTAATGAAATAAAAGAAACCTAAAGATGTTGTAGAAACTTGTTTAAAAACTTAGTAGCTCTAGTTCTTGCTCTGCATAGCGGTGTTCCTTGTAGAACATCCAGCACCTTATTCGACAAGAAAAGAGCCGGGATCTCTTCACCGGGAGTGACCTCTTTAGCGAAACTGGCAGATGCTACACACTCGGTTTGTCTTTTGATTGCTTCTATAGTTCTTGCTTTGCATAGTGGTATTTATGAAATATCCTGCACCTTATTCGATGAGGAAAGAGCCGACGATCCCTTCACCGGGAGTGACCTCTTTAACAAAACTAGAAAAAAGGCCTCAAAAACACTCCATTTAAAATCACTCGATTCTACAACGATATCAAGTTCATTACGCAAAGGGTTTTCCTAAAAAACCTGTCGTAGGCCTCCGTTATTTCAGATAAGTATTTCATAGTATTCGTGTTACGTTTGTTAGCCTGCATCAAGGCATAGTGTTCGGTAGCTATTTATGCTTATCTGTAAAAGCATATGATGCGATTGAGTTAGGGTAGTCGTGCGACTTGGTTGGCCTGCGTCAAGGATCGTGCGGGTGGGTTTAATTCAATCGGGAAATGACGGGTTGAACTTGACTAGCGGACTGTGGTTTGTTGGCCTGCGTCAAGGTCATAGGACGCTACGGGTAAAATATTATTGGGAATTTCAAGAGTTGAAATTTGCAATGAGATTGCATACCTTCTATGAGATAGTTGGATCCCGATACCCGCTGCGAGTTAGAGTTACTCGTGGGAGAGTTTTACACATTACAAATAGCTGATCAAGTAGGTGTCTAGAAAGGTGTTAACGGGGTTACGCCCCTGGGAAAACGAGGTTTACTTTAATTAGGTTCATGCAAAAGCGCGGGAAACCTCCCTCAAAGTACCGGCACTGGCCTGGCTGAAAGATTGGCGAACTTGTAGGGTATAATTAATCCCGGCTAGTCTTTCCTTTTAGGGTTTGAAGGAAGATTTGATTAAAACAGTGGGAGACATCCTGATTAGATAAATTGATAACCAATCTAATCTTGTAAAGGAGCACGCTGAGTGTTTTCTTCTCTCTCTCTCCTGGTTGCGACTATGTCACGCCTTAATCAAAATAATAATACGGATGTATTGACCGAACCCGCTTGTTATACTGCGCTAAGGAGCGTTAGTCCCTCTCCAACTTATAATTTTTATAAAACAGAGCAGGAAATTGGGGATTACCATAATTCCCGTGCCGCCCAAACGAAGAAACTGCATGCTGATGCATCTTCTTCGGGTGTGTTCATTACAGAGAACTGTTTCTCAGTATCCTTTACGTCCTGGGTATGAAGCTCCAGGAGCATCCTTTTCTCTGTTATTGGCTCGCTAGGCCTTTTTTTACCGAATCAGGTGTTAGTTATATGTATGCCCTAGAGGCCAGTATTGTACAGATGATGTATGTTATATTGGATGCTTGGACATATATAGAGATGACTTTCTTGCTCGATATGATAGTATGCTATCTGTTTGCTCTTTATTTTAACATGTATACTAGTCTCTTTATACTGTCCTATAGTTACATGTTGGTAAAGCCCTTAGGATGTGTACTTCACTACCTGGACTATGATGAGGATCATACTAGTGGGGACATGGTAGTCCATAAGTACATCCTTCAAGGTCCCTAGTCGTGGGTGTATCGAGACGGGGCATCGATATACCAGTGCAGACTAGCGTATATGCTTCTCGACTTATGAGATGGGCGATGGATGATCCCATATCCATTGGTGTTTGATATCAAAGATGGTATACGGGTGCTCAGTGGAGACTGGGTACACTGGACAGACTCGCCGAGAACTCCCAGATGGTATTATACCTCACGTCAGATGGCAGTTCTCAGGTGACACTTGTGCAGGTTAGTCTGTAGACCCGAGATCGTCATAGAGTCTTGTGTGATTCCTACTGTGCTTTGATTTCCACCTTACCACGTCCATGAGGGCGTGCAAAACGGTGGTTTTTGGGTACAGTCCTGAGTCACATGGAGGCAATGAGCGATAGGAGGGGCTTCGTCTCTCCCGGTATTGGGGGTTGATGTCGCGCTGTGCTTGATTGGCCGTAACTGGGAAGTCCCTGGCCAGGGCTGATTCAGAGATTTACTGGTAAGTGTTACCAGTAGTTTCTCGACCCGTTATGAGCCTCACATCGGTACGACTTATCGGTTATTGGGGTCTGACGTTTACCACCCCTAGACTTGATATGCGACATATCAGACGAGGAGACCAGACTGTACGGGAAGTGTTGCCGATTGGCTCGACGGGAGTTGTAGCAGGTTCGCTTGTTCTTTTCTGATCGCTCAATACCCGGGTGGCCGTTACGTTTAGTTGACCGCTTGCGGCTTGGGGGTGCTTGATATGATCATCACCCACTGCCGGCGTATTGACGAGTCTTAGAGTCCCATAATGGAGTTACCTAGTCCAGGCGAAACGTTGTGGTGCGCGTATACGATATGCGCATGGACCCGATTAAAATGCGCATATAGGATACCGTATATTGATCGGGCGGCTTGCTTTTGGTTAGGGTCATATGTGATATGACCGGATTGATAAATCAAGTGTTGATTTATCATTTAACCATTAGTTTCTCACTTGAAATCCTTTCTTGAGTTTGCTGGATGTATGCATGCATGTATGCCTTCTTTATAGATTCATGCACATATGGATGCACATACATACATACATACATACATCCTTCATGGTTGTACATACATGAAAATGGTGGCAATATAAGACTCACACCATGGTTTTATATATGGTTTTTATTGCATTTGATTTAAAGCAACAAGGAAAAAGGAAAATGGTTATGATTGATTTGTTTCTACACTCTTCTTTTGACCTAACCATCCTCACCCACCTTTTAACCTTGGGTAAACTTTCCTTTTGTGCTTTAACTCAAGTTCAATAAGATATTCATTGTTTAAACCGTGGTTTGAGATGAGAACAAGAAAATATATATTCATATATTTTCATTTTTCTTGAACAAGGGGTTATTCTTTTCACTCTTGTTAAAAGATATAGCCATCATCATCTTCTTCCTCTCTCATTTGCTCTCTAGATTTTTGTAGTGAGCAATATACTTATCAAGTTAGGATTTTGAAGTGAGAAAGAGAACCACAACACCATTCTACACAAGTCTAGCCCACTTGTTTGGAGTGTTAGCTTCATTTCGTTCTCTTGATCGGGTGAAGTTGCAAGCTTGGACAAAGCGGACTCCGGGTGGATCATCGGTGACCTAGAGGAGTTCAAGCGGAGCTTTTTCAAACCCCAAGTAGCCGAGGAGTCTAGCGTAGGGTGCTACAAAGGTTGTACTCTCTAAACCCTAGCTTTTCTTTCATATGATGATATGCAAGTTTTAGAAACCCTAATTTTCTAGGAACGATCCGATGTTTGTTAACTTAGCACCCTAAAGACTCCACCTTTGGTACATGTGATGCTTCCAAACCCTTCATGAGGTGCTAGTCTAACCTTTCACTGGTATCAGAGCCGACCTAGAATATTAGGCGACACTTTAACGAAGTTAAAACTCCGATCGAACCGGAAAATACGAAATTTTAGCACTCTCTGGATTTTTTTTCAAAACTGCTGTTTTTCAGAATTAAAAATATGCAAAAAATTCAGCAGGTAAATATAAGAGTTACTGTGAAAAACGAGACCATGAACAGTAAAGTTGAGCACGGAACCGCGGCAATAGCCTGCTTAGGCCGCGGTTCCGTGGCCGTTCTGTTGCAACATGGTGTCCTTTTTGTACAGTAACTCATTTCACTGCTTGTATATTGTTTTGGAGTATTTTTAATCTGAATTTTGTACTGTAAATTCTGGAGATGTTTTTGGACTCGACGATTCGATCGGAATTTTGATTTCATGACTTTTCCGGATAAATTAGAATGTATTAAAGTATTTGAACGAGTATCATTTGCTCACTTTTCACGGGGTTTAAAATTTTTCGGAAATACGTGCAAGTTTGTTTGTGGTGGACCCTCTAGAAGACAACAAACCTTAACTCGATTATGTGACCGTCTTGAACTGCCTTTTGAACCTTAGGGTTTGGGGCAGTACGGCATGCCACATGTGAGGCGTTAGCTTGACCCTTCTACGGCTGGACCGCTACCACTATGTCACACTCCGGGTTTTTGAACTCCGCTCAAGTGTTGAGCTTTAGCGAATATTGGGTATTTGATCGTTCGTTCGAAAACTTTAATACCGTCTATTTATCTGGAATGTGATGCAATATGTGGAATTCATATAGTTGGACATGAAATACGAAGTATGTGATATTTCGCATTTACGATGTCTAAAGAGAATGTGGATTCCAAATATTGCAGTTTTACACTTTCTTTTCTGTGACCGTAAGTGTAGTATGTCGATATCGCCGGTTTCGTTGCTATACGTCAATGACAATCGGGGTACGCATAATTACTTACGTTGATGATATGAGATATTATGTGTTGCTGAGATATGATGTGCAGGATTGTCGCAATTGAATAGCCGGGGGTTTTTTATGTGAGATAAGACTTTTATATTTTCATTCATGTAAATTCAAATGTAATGCAATATTCTTTTCTTTGGGGCACTTCCGGGTTGAGGTCGATGCCACCAGTGTTGTATATTATTTATTTTCCGCATTAGGATGGACCCAAGGAGGGGAGCACAGGTGACCGGGTTCTGGGGTTCAGTGGGAGGCCATCTCGAGGAGTCGAGACCGGGTCTCCTAAACTCCAGAATTGGTAGGGTCGCTTGCCGCTCTCGTAGGGGTCTAGGGTATGGGCTTGGCTATTCATCGCGACTGTGGAATCCGTATTTTCTATTGTTGTCTAAATACTAAATACGGACGTCCTAGTATATCCCACATTATATCTGTGTTTCTGCTGCGATATCTGTGATGTGATCATTTGATATTTTCTGTGATGGATACTCTATATAGTATATATGATATATTATATAGGCGTTACATATGTTTTACACCCGTGCCAGCCCTGCCCTGCTCTGCCGTTAGTTACCTAACCTAACGGTGCACGAGGGACTTCGAGGCGAATGCGGATGGCATAAGTGTACGTCGTATTTATCTGTGATGTTTAGGTGACTTAAATGATGGGACTTCATTAATGTGATTAATGAAAGAAAAGAAACCTAAAAGATGTTGTAGAATCAAATTTTCAAATAAAAGGGTAGCTACAGTTTTGCTTTGCATAACGGTATATATGATATGCCCTGCACCTTATTCGATGGGGAAAGAGCCTAGATCCCTTCACCGGGAGTGACCTCTTTAGCAAAATTGGCAGATGCTACAACACTCAGTTTGACTTTTGATTGCTTTTGGAGTTTTGCTTTGCACAGTGATGTATATGATATATCCTGCACCTTATTCCATAAGGAAAGAGCCGAGATCCCTTCACTGGGAGTGACCTCTTTAGCAAAACTAATAAAAGCCTCAAAATCACTCCATTTCAAAATTCACATGATTCTATGACGATATCAAGTTCATTACGCAATAGGTTTTCAGAAAAACCTGTCGTAGCCCTCCGTCATTTCAGATAAGAACTGTTTAGTATTCGTGCTGCGTTTGTTGGCCTTTGTCAAGACGTAGTGTACGGTAGCTAAATGGTGCTTATCTGCTTATGCATATGATGCAGATTGTTTTAGGGTAGTCGTACGACCTTGTTGGCCTTTGTCAAGGGTCGTGCGGGTAGGTTTGATTCAATCAAGAAATGACGGGTTGAACTTGACTGACATCCTATGATTTGTTGGCCTTTGTCAAGGTCATAGGGGTTAGGAGAAAAATATTATCGGGAATTTCAAGTGTTGAAATTTGCAATAAGATTGCATACCCTCTATGAGATAGTTGGATCCCGATACCCACTGCGAGTAATTGTTACTCCCGGGAGAGTTTTACACAGGACAATTAGCTGATCAAGTAGGTGTCTAGAAAGGTGTCAACGGGGTTACGCCTCTGGAAAAATGAGGTTTACTTTAATTAGGTCCGTGCAAAAGCACGGGGAACCTCCCTCAAAGTACCGACACTGGCCTGGCTGAAAGATCGGCGAAGTTGTAGGGTGTAATTAATCCCGGCTAGTCTTTCCTTTTAAGGTTTGAAGGAAGATTTGATAAAAACAGTGGGAGCCATCCTGATTATATAAGATAATAACCAATCTGATCTTGCAAGAGCATACGCTAAAGTGTTTTCTTCTCTCTCTCTCCAGGTAGCGACCATGTCATGCCTTAATAAAGATAATAATATGGATGTATTGACCGAACCCGCATGTTATATTGTGCTGGGGAACGTTGGTTCCGTTTTGTCTTATTAGAGTTATAGGACTGAACAGGACATAGGGCATTACCAGGATTCCCATGCCACCCGAATGAAGAAAGTACATGATGATGCATTTTCTTCGGGTGTGTTCGTTACAGAGAACTGTTTCTCCATTTGCCCTACGTCCTGGGTATTAGATACCGGGTCAGGATCCCATATATGTAATCAGTTACATGGGCTTAAGAAAGGTAGAGAACTTGGAGAAGGTGATAAAGACATAAGGGTTGGAAATGGTGCAATTGTTGCAGCTAAGACCGTCGGGGAGTATCACCTTGTATTACCAACTGGTAATACATTGATTCTGAACGAATGCTATTACATGCTGAACCTGATATGCAACATTATATCAGTTTCTTTATTGAGTAAAGAAGGATATAATTTTGTATTACAGGATAACGTTATGAACATTTTTCTTAACCAAAAGTTGGTTGGATCAGGCACGTTGTGCAATGGCATTTATGTTCTAAATCAATCAACGGTTCTAAGCATAACAAACACACACAAGAGGAAGAGTTCAGAACTGAACGAATCCTACTTGTGGCATTGTAGACTGGGTCACATCAATGCGACACGACTGGCTAAGTTGCATAAGGATGGATATTTGAATCCGTTTGAATTTTCATCTTATGACACTTGCCAGTCATGTCTCCAAGGCAAGATGACCAAAACTCCATTTTCGGGACATGGAGAAAGAGTTACGGAACTCTTGGGACTGGTGCATAGTGATGTATGCGGTCCAATGTCTACACATCCCAGGAGTGGTTTTGCGTACTTCATTACATTCACTGACGATCTCTCTAGATTCGGATATGTGTTCCTGATAAGACACAAGTCTGAAGCTTTCGAGAAGTTTAGAGAATATAAACAAGAAGTCGAGAACCAAACCGGAAAAAGTATTAAAATCCTACGATCTGATCGAGGAGGTGAATACTTGAGCAATGAATTCCTGGACTTCCTAAAAGAGAATGGGATTCTCTCTCAGCTGACTCCTCCATATACACCACAGCACAATGGTGTATCTGAACGAAGGAACCACACCCTATTAGATATGGTGCGCTCTATGATGAGCACAGCTGAGTTACCTATTTCCTTCTGGGGGTATGCGCTGGAAACTACGGCATACCTATTGAATCAAGTTCCATCTAAATCTGTACCTACCACACCATATGAGATATGGAGTGGGAAGAGACCATGTCTTAAACGTGTTAAGATATGGGGTTGTCCGGCCTATGTTAAAACACAAAATCCGGACAAACTCGAGGCACGGTCAGTTCTATGCAAGTTTTTGGGATATCCCAAACATTCACATGGATATCTTTTCTACCATACTGAGGAACAAAAAGTGTTTGTTTCTTGACATGCCACCTTTTTTAGAAAAAGGAATTTCTTACAAAAGAAATTAGTGGCGACAAGGTAGAACTGGAAGAAATTCCGGCTACACAAACTCAAACTGAAGATTTAGTGGAACCAGAGAATTCAGTAGCTCCCAACGAACCTCAGCCTCTCCGCCGATCTAGTAGGGTTCCTCGCCAACCTGAGAGATACTACGGTTTTCTCATGGACAGTAGGAACGAGGATTGCATCATGGAGGATGATGACCCAACTAGTTTCGAGCAGGCCATCACGAGTGGGGACTCAGTGAGATGGCTGGATGCAATGCGGTCCGAGATGGAATCCATGTACACCAACAAAGTATGGACTTTGGAAAATGCTCCTGAAGGGGTAAAACCCATTGGGAGCAAGTGGATCTTCAAGAAAAAACTTGGTGTAGATGGGAAAGTGGAGATTTTCAAAGCTAGAATTGTAGCAAAGGGTTTTCGTCAAAGACCAGGTGTGGACTATGACGAGAGCTTTTCTCCAGTGGCTATGCTTAAATCCATCCGGATCATGCTTGCCATCGCTGCATATCATGATTACGAAATCTGCCAAATGGATGTTAAGACCGCATTTCTAAACGGTGATTTAGAAGAGTGCGTGTACATGACTCAGCCAGAGGGCTTCGTAGATAGTGGGAGCAGCGGGAAGGTGTGCAAGCTGCTTAAATCCATTTATGGATTAAAGCAAGCATCGCGGAGTTGGAACATCTTCTTTGACGTCGTTATCAAAGAGTTTGATTTCGTCAAAAACGTAGATGAACCTTGTATCTACAAGAAGGTAGCAGAGAGTAAGGTTGTCTTCCTCGTATTGTACGTGGACGACATACTCTTGATAGGAAATGATATTCCTATGCTGCAATCGGTCAAGCTCTTCTTATCACAAAGATTCTCAATGAAAGATCATGGTAATGCCTCCTGCATATTGGGAATCTGTTAGTGTATATGCCCTAGAGGCCATTACTGTATCATACTGGTTTGTATATTACTTAATGGAAGCTTGGGATATTCACCTTGTATATACAATCTTGCTCAAAATAGTAGTATGCTACTTGGTTTGTTTCTACTTCAATGTGTACATGTGTTTATTTTTGTATATCGCCTATACACATTAGTAGAGCCCTTAGGATCTTTACTTGATTACCAGCGATGTGATGGCCGTCACACTAGTGGGGCTGGGTAATCTATAAGCACATCCTTATGCAGGTCCCTGGTCGCAGGACTATCGAGACAGGGCATCGATACTCCGGAGTAGACCAGCGCATGCGCTTCTCATCCCAGTGTGGGATACGGTCTGTCCCACAGCCGTCAGTACGTCGTACTTGAGATAGTATGCGGGTGCTCGTTAGGTTACGGGTACACTGGACAGGACTCGTCGGGAACTGACTGGTTGGTATTATACCTATCGTCAGTTATCAGTTCCCAGGTGACATGAATACAGCTTAGTCCGCTGACTTGACACTGTCACTTCGCCTCAAGTGTGTTCCCACTGTACTTTGATCACTACCCTACCACGGCTCAAAGGAGTCGTGCAAACAGGTAGTGGTTGGGTGCAGTCCCGAAGCACTTGGAGGCAGTGACGGTTAGACAGGATTCGTCTCTCCCGGTATTGGGGGTTGACATCGCGCTGTGTCTAGGAGAGCCATTACACGAGTAGTCCCTGGCCAGTGATATACTGGTAGGTTTCCAGTGTTATCTCAGGGTGTTTTGGGCTTCGCTCCGGCACGACTTGTACCGCTATTGGGGGACTGACGTTTACCACCCCCTAGGCCCGCCATGCGATGTATCAGACGAACAGACCGGACTGTACGGAGAATGTCACACTCAGGCTCAGTAGGAGTTCAGATGGGTTTCGCCTCGTCGGTCTTCTTGTCGGCATTACCTGGGGACCGTTACACACAGCTAGTGCCGCTTGCGGTCTGTGGTTAAACCCACTGCCAGCGTAGTGTCGAGTCTTTAGAGTCCCACACAGAAAGCTTTTCGCCTTTAGGCAAAAGAGTAAAGGTCGCATGGTATTGCGACAGGTCGCATGGTTTTGCGACAGGGTCCGGTCACATCCGTGCACTTGTGCACGTACAGTGTCCGGACAGTTTTCACTAGCGGGCTTTGGTTTAAGCCAGATCCTAGTGTACCTTATGGGATTGGATTTATCCAGTTTGCATTCGTGTTCCTCGGAACGCGGATGCGGGTGTGTATGCACAGTTGACAGGGAGGCAGAGGCAGCGGATTCTCATTAGGGTTGTTGACAGTTGACCGTTGACTATTTGACTTTATGCTCAACCCTAATGAGAATATGATATGTGATTAACTATTATATTAATTAAGTATTATGGTGATATGGTTGTTGACTTGTTGACTTTTGTTGACTTGTTGACTTTGTTGACTTGTTGACTTTTGTTGACTTGTTGACCGGTTGACTAGGCTTGACTAGTTGACCATCATGATAACCATAGCCATCATTTCATGGCAAAGACTTTTGTTTACTTGCTCATTTGTGTAAAATGAGTGCATGAAATGATATGGTTGTGGTTGCTTCAAACCATCACATAAGACTTTTTTTGATATGATGAGTTATGATCACTTTGGATTATGAGAGGGTGAAAGACAAAAGAGAGCCTCATTCTTTCTTGCTCATTCTCTCTCTTGTTCTTGAGCTCTCCTCTTGCTCTCACCCTCAACCTCTTGCTCCCTCTCTTGATCTATGGTTCTCTTGTCTCATGAGTTGAGAATCAAGAACCATAGATAAAATCCCATTCTATTTCTTCTCTACTCATTCTAGTTCACTAGGTTTAGCAAACCAAGTGAACTAGTTTCTTCAAAGAACGAAGAAGGAGCTAAAGGTTGGAGCTTTCAGGTGGATCTATCTTCGGCGTACGGAGACGATGAGAAGAAGCCATCGGACCACCATCGGAGCTTTGAAGACGAAGGAGTTCAAGACAAGCAAGGTATAACCCCCTAACCGAGTAGCTAAAACTCATAGTTAGGATGTTAGATAGATGTCTAACCAAGATCCGGGTTTTAGGTCCATGTTACCATCTTTAAGAAAATCGTTTTTTACCAAATTCCGCATTCCCGAAAGTACCGGGAGAGGTAGCATGGACTTACAGTGGTATCAGAGCCTAGTTAAACTCTATCTAACATGTTAGCAAGTAACTAGAAGATCGATCAAAGAAAAAGTCCCGAAAACAAAACCCCAAATTTTCAACTTTCTGTCGATTTCTAAAGTACTGGAAAAACTTTTTGGAACACACCTAAAATCGACTCAGGCTTTTTTAAAGAATCTGCAAAATTTTGGGCCCCTGACTCGATCAAAGAGCCGCGCTTCCGCGGCGGGAGCACGCTCCCGCCGCGGAAACGCGGCCGAGTTGACTCGGTCAGGAGTTTTATTTTTTGCAGTTTACTCTTGGGGGTATTTTGGGATTTTTGGTATATATATTTTCTGCCCAGATTTTCCATAATGAAAATTTTATTTTGGGGTCCCGAAAATCCGTATTTTTGATCGAGCTTCTAAAAGACTTAAGCTAACGGGTTTTCTGTAATGTGATATTTGTATTGAACGTCTACTAATCGCTATATGTCGATTAGTGGGGGTTATACAAATCTGTGATCTGTAATGTTGCTGGAATGTGTATATGAATATGTTGGATTGTCGCGGGTGAATAGCCGGGGGGTTGTGAGACGAGAGTTTTCTTTTCTTTCAATTCATGTAAATTTATAAATTGATGTAATAATTATTTGTATGGCCGCACAACCGGGTCGGGGTTGTAGCCGTCATTGTATAATTTCTTTTTACTGTTTTTGCTCCTAGGATAGACCCATGGAGGGGGTGCACAAACTACCGGGTATGCCGAAGTGTCGAGTGGCCTACTCATAGGAGATAAGGGAGGTTACTACGCTTCGGGTACTTGGCGGGTAGTTTGCCGCACCCATAGGGGTCTTGGGTGGGGTATTTGGCTATTCACCGCGACCGTGTAATCTGTCTTTTGTTACAGGCTCGTACAAATTACAGATTCCTAGTATATCCAATGTATTCATCTGTGATCTGAAATGTTTATCATTGCAGTATATCTATATATGATATTATTTAGGCGTTGCTTATGTTTTACAGACGTGCTAGCCCAGCCCCCGCTCTGTCGTTAGTTAAGTAACCTAACGGGTAATGACGGAGCCCCGTGGCGAATGCGAATGGCATAAGCGTACGTCATATTTTGGTTGTTTTCTGCAATGGTAGGATTAAATGATGGGACACATTAAAAGAACTAATGCAAGAATATCACGCATTAAAAGAACTAATGCAAGATAATAAACCAAGTTAAAGTCGTTGGAACACTTTCGAAAAACCACTCGGTTCTTTTCAAAACAACTTTTAAATGCGGAGCTTGAGCCACTCCTTTTAAAAGCTATCTCGTTCCATCGACCAAATCAAGTTCACTACGTTCACGGTTTTGCCAAAACCATCCGTAGCCCTCCGTCGTTTCACATGAATAGTCAATAGTATTCAAGCTGTGTTTGTTAGCCAAAGTCAAGGCACAGTGATTGGTAGCTATTGGGTATTCATGTGCAGCATAGATAGATGCGTTGGTTTGGAACAGTCGAACTGCCTTGTTGGCCAAAGTCAAGGGTAGGTGCGGGTGGATTCAAATTAACCTGGAGAACGACGGGCAGAACTTGACATGTGACTTATGATTTGTTGGCCAAAGTCAAGGTCATAAGAGCATGGGGCAAAAAATTCACATCGGGAGTTTCATAAGTACTGAAACTTGCTAGATTTGCATACCATTTGGAGTGTGATGATTCTGGTAGGATTCCTTCAGTTTCGTCACGCAATGATATTTGGATCCCGATCCTACTGTGAGTATATGCTACTCCTCGGGAAATTTTTCACTAATCGATCAATGCTATAAACCTAGTAGGTGCCTAGAAAGGTGTTAGCGGGGCTACGCCCCCAAGGAAAAGAGGTTCTCTAATTAAGGAACTTCGCGAAAGCGTTGGAAAACCTCCCTCGAAGTACCGACACCGGCCTGGCTGAACGGTTAAGCAAGTATTGTGCGGTGGGATTGATCCCGGCTAATTCTTCCTCTATGGTTTGAGGAGGGATTCGAGAAACAGTGGGAGCCATCCTGTTTAGACAAACTAAAAACCACTCTAAACTTGCAAGATCATCATGCTGAGTGTTTCTTTTTCTCTCTCCTAATTGCAGCGACCAAATCGACATGACTGGACTTAAGTTACTCCTAGATAAAAACAAACTGACAGGGCCAAACTACAAAGATTGGCTCAGGAATGTCAAGATAGCAATCACTTACGACAAGCTGGGGTATCTTCTTACCACCAAAGCTCCCCCTGTCCCTGGTCCAACTTCCAGTGTCGCGGATAAGGAAATCCGTAAGACTTGGGAGATTGATAGCGCGAAGGACAAATGCCTCCTGCTTGCCTCGATGGACAACGAACATCAGAGGAGGCATGAGAATATGGACATGGAATCCATATTGCTTCATACAAAAGAACTGTATGGAGAGCAATCTCGTATCGCAAGATACGAAGCGTCGAAGAAGTTATTTTCGACAAGAATGGCCGTCGGATCATCAGTAGCCGAGCACGTGCTAAAGATGATCGGCTACATTGAGGAGCTCGCTGACCTAGGGATCACATTGGAGAGTGAGCTATATACGGATATAGTTCTCCAGTCCCTTCCTTCCACTTACGCCCAGTTTATACTGAACTTCAACTTACAAGAAAAAGAGGTTGAACTTTCAGAGCTCCTCAACATGCTGAGGAGCGCAGAGGGCACCCTACAGAAAGGTAGGGAAACATCCACTTTGTTTGTAGGAGGATCATCTTCTTCTAGGTCCAAGGCGAAAGCCAAGGGAAAGAAGAAGAAGGCCCCCGCCAAACCAAGAGGCGGTGTTAGTAAAGTGGATACGAAGGGAAAAGGTAAAGCAACAAAGATAGCGGGGAAGCTTGTGGATAAGGAAGAATGCTTCTATTGTCAGAAGAAAGGACACTGGAAGAATGATTGCAGGGCCTGGAAGGCCAGAACACAGGAATTGAAGCAGGTTGCAGCTTCAGCTTCAGGTGTGTATGTTATTGAAAACTGTCTTTCAATAAACTCTACTTCCTGGATATTGGATACCGGATCAGGATCTCATATCTGTAATTCTTTGCAGGCGTTGAGAAACCGTAGGGTTTTGAAGGCAGGTGACATGACCCTCAGAGTTGCGAACGGAGCTAGCATGGATACTAAAGCCGTGGGGGACTATCACCTGGGAATGTCAGATGGACATGTTTTGGTTTTGCGTAATTGCTTTTTTGTACCCAACGCAACTTGTAATATCATTTCTGTATCTTTAGTTTCTAAAGAAGGTTATGAATTTGCGTTTGTAAGTAATGTTGTAAACATTCACCTTAATCAAGTTTTGATTGGGTCAGGTACATTGAGTAATGGTATATACGTGTTAAACCAACCACAGATTTTTAATGTCCAGAATACACACAAAAGAAAGTCTCCAGAAATAAATCAGACTTTCTTATGGCATTGTAGATTGGGTCACATCAATGAGAGAAGGTTGACTAAGTTGCATACAGAAGGATATTTGAATGCGTTCGAATATCAATCATATGCCACTTGTCAATCTTGTCTCAAAGGAAAGATGACAAAGACTCCGTTTACTGGACATGGAGTAAGAGCGAGCGAGCTCTTGGGACTCGTACACAGTGACGTGTGCGGTCCAATGTCTACACATGCCCGAAGCGGACATTCTTACTTCATTACTTTTACGGATGACTTCTCAAGGTACGGTTATGTCTTCTTGATGAAACATAAGTCCGAGGCCTTTGGAAAATTCCAGGAGTATAAGAATGAAGTAGAGAAACAGACCGGCAAAAGTATTAAGATTCTAAGATCGGATCGAGGTGGAGAATACTTAAGTGCCGAGTTCCTGGACTATTTAAAAGAGAACGGAATTCTCTCTCAGCTTACTCCTCCGTACACCCCGCAACATAACGGTGTATCGGAGAGACGGAACCGCACCCTATTGGATATGGTGCGGTCCATGATGAGTAACGTTGAGTTACCGCGATCATTCTGGGGATATGCGCTAGAATCAGCAGCATACCTTCTGAACCGAGTTCCTACTAAGACCGTGCCTACTACACCATATGAGATGTGGTGTGGGAAGAGACCCTATCTTAAGCACATTAAGACATGGGGATGTCCAGCTTTTGTCAAAAAGCAGCATGCGGACAAGCTCGAGGCACGCTCGGTACAGTGCAAGTTTGTGGGGTATCCGAAGAACTCCAAAGGATATTTCTTCTACTGTGAAGAGGAACAAAAAGTTCTTGTTTCTCGTCATGCCTACCTCTTGGAAACTGAGTTTTTGGAAACCCAGATAAGTGGGAGCACAGTAGAACTGGAAGAAATTCCAGAACCACGGACTATTACTGAAAGTTTAGTGGAACCAGAGGGTTTGGAAGAACAGGACATTCCTACGCCGCTCCGCAGGAGTAGTAGGCAGACTCATCCGCCCGAGAGATACTACGGTTTTCTCATAGACGGGGATAGAGAGGATTGCATCATAGATTATGATGAGCCTACTAGCTTCCAGCAGGCCGTTCAGAGCGTTGACTCAGTGAAATGGCTGGATGCAATGCGGACCGAAATGGAGTCCATGTACACCAACAAGGTATGGACGTTGGACATTGCTCCAGACGGGGTAAAACCCGTAGGATGCAAGTGGATCTTCAAAAGGAAGATTGGTGTAGATGGACAGGTTGAGACCTATAAAGCTAGGCTGGTAGCAAAGGGTTTCCGTCAAAGACCTGGCTTGGACTATGACGAAACCTTTTCTCCAGTAGCCATGCTGAAATCCATTCGGATCCTTCTTGCCATTGCTGCCTTCCACGATTATGAGATCTGGCAAATGGACGTAAAGACCGCTTTTCTAAATGGAAATTTAGAGGAGTGTGTCTATATGGACCAACCAGAGGGTTTCATTCAGAGTGGGAGCAGCGGAAAGGTGTGCAAGTTGCTTAAGTCCATCTATGGACTAAAGCAGGCATCGCGGAGTTGGAACATCTGCTTTGATGAGACGGTCAAAGAATTTAGCTTTATCAAAAATCCAGATGAACCATGCATCTATAGTAGATTTGTAGCGAGAACTGTAGTATTCCTCGTTTTGTACGTGGATGACATTCTCTTAATAGGAAATGACATTCCTATGCTACAATCTGTCAAGGGGTTCTTGTCACACAGGTTCTCCATGAAAGACCTGGGTGATGCCTCGTACATTCTGGGTATCCGGATCTACCGTGACAGATCCAAGAGGATATTAGGACTTTCACAGTCCAGGTACATCGACACCATACTGAAGAGATTCAGTATGGAAGATTCCAAGCGCGGTAACCTACCGGCTTGTCACGGGATCACCCTCTCTAAAGAGATGTCTCCCAAGACTGATTTAGAGAGGGATCGCATGTCTATTATACCCTACGCTTCTGCGGTAGGCTCTATAATGTATGCGATGTTGTGTACCAGACCGGATGTAGCTTATGCACTGAGTGTGGTAAGCCGGTATCAGTCAAACCCTGGGGAGAAACACTGGATAGCGGTAAAGAACATTCTCAAGTACCTGAGAAGGACTAAGGAGATGTTCTTGGTGTATGGCGGAAAAGACCTCCAGATCGAGGCCTTTGCTGACTCCAGCTTCCAGAGTGACAAGGATGATTCCAAGTCCATGTCGGGTTTTGTCTTTACCCTCAATGGAGGGGCGGTGTGTTGGAAGAGTTCCAAACAAGAAACCGTTGCAGACTCGACGATGGAAGCGGAATACATCGCTGCATCTGATGCCGCAAAAGAAGCTGTCTGGATGAGGAAGTTCTTGAAAGAACTTCAGGTGGTTCCGTCCATTGTTGATCCAATACCTCTGTATTGCGACAACAACGGGGCTATAGCTTTAGCAAAGGAACCCAGGTCCCATCAGAAATCCAGGCACATCTTAAAGCGGTATCACCTGATCAGGGAGATCGTAGATCGCCAGGAGATCGAGGTTCGGAGAGTCGCTTCAGAAGATAACACTGCAGATCCATTCACCAAGGCCCTGCCCCAGACTCAGTTCGAGCGGCTGATCGAGATGATAGGTCTTCGATACGCCAGTACATGGCCTTAGTGCAAGTGGGAGATTGTTAGTGTATATGCCCTAGAGGCCATTACTGTATCATACTGGTTTGTATATTACTTAATGGAAGCTTGGGATATTCACCTTGTAAATACAATCTTGCTCAAAATAGTAGTATGCTACTTGGTTTGTTTCTACTTCAATGTGTACATGTGTTTATTTTTGTATATCGCCTATACACATTAGTAGAGCCCTTAGGATCTTTGCTTGATTACCAGCGATGTGATGGCCGTCACACTAGTGGGGCTGGGTAATCTATAAGCACATCCTTATGCAGGTCCCTGGTCGCAGGACTATCGAGACAGGGCATCGATACTCCGGAGTAGACCAGCGCATGCGCTTCTCATCCCAGTGTGGGAGACGGTCTGTCCCACAACCGTCAGTACGTCGTACTTGAGATAGTATGCGGGTGCTCGTTAGGTTACGGGTACACTGGACAGGACTCGTCGGGAACTGACTGGTTGGTATTATACCTATCGTCAGTTATCAGTTCCCAGGTGACATGAGTACAGCTTAGTCCGCTGACTTGACACTGTCACTTCGCCTCAAGTGTGTTCCCACTGTACTTTGATCACTACCCTACCACGGCTCAAAGGAGTCGTGCAAACAGGTAGTGGTTGGGTGCAGTCCCGAAGCACTTGGAGGCAGTGACGGTTAGACAGGATTCGTCTCTCCCGGTATTGGGGGTTGACATCGCGCTGTGTCTAGGAGAGCCATTACATGAGTAGTCCCTGGCCAGGGCAAACGAGATATACTGGTAGGTTTCCAGTGTTATCTCAGGGTGTTTTGGGCTTCGCTCCGGCACGACTTGTACCGCTATTGGGGGACTGACGTTTACCACCCCCTAGGCCCGCCATGCGATGTATCAGACGAACAGACCGGACTGTACGGAGAATGTCACACTCAGGCTCCGTAGGAGTTCAGATGGGTTTCGCCTCGTCGGTCTTCTTGTCGGCATTACCTGGGGACCGTTACGCACAGCTAGTGCCGCTTGCGGTCTGTGGTTAAACCCACTGCCAGCGTAGTGTCGAGTCTTTAGAGTCCCACACAGAAAGCTTTTCGCCTTTAGGCAAAAGAGTAGAGGTCGCATGGTATTGCGACAGGTCGCATGGTTTTGCGACAGGGTCCGGTCACATCCGTGCACTTGTGCACGTACAGTGTCCGGACAGTTTTCACTAGCGGGCTTTGGTTTAAGCCAGATCCTAGTGTACCTTATGGGATTGGATTTATCCAGTTTGCATTCGTGTTCCTCGGAACGCGGATGCGGGTGTGTATGCACAGTTGACAGGGAGGCAGAGGCAGCGGATTCTCATTAGGGTTGTTAACAGTTGACCGTTGACTATTTGACTTTATGCTCAACCCTAATGAGAATATGATATGTGATTAACTATTATATTAATTAAGTATTATGGTGATATGGTTGTTGACTTGTTGACTTTTGTTGACTTGTTGACTTTGTTGACTTGTTGACTTTTGTTGACTTGTTGACCGGTTGACTAGGCTTGACTAGTTGACCATCATGATAACCATAGCCATCATTTCATGGCAAAGACTTTTGTTTACTTGCTCATTTGTGTAAAATGAGTGCATGAAATGATATGGTTGTGGTTGCTTCAAACCATCACATAAGACTTTTTTTGATATGATGAGTTATGATCACTTTGGATTATGAGAGGGTGAAAGACAAAAGAGAGCCTCATTCTTTCTTGCTCATTCTCTCTCTTGTTCTTGAGCTCTCCTCTTGCTCTCACCCTCAACCTCTTGCTCCCTCTCTTGATCTATGGTTCTCTTGTCTCATGAGTTGAGAATCAAGAACCATAGATAAAATCCCATTCTATTTCTTCTCTACTCATTCTAGTTCACTAGGTTTAGCAAACCAAGTGAACTAGTTTCTTCAAAGAACGAAGAAGGAGCTAAAGGTTGGAGCTTTCAGGTGGATCTATCTTCGGCGTACGGAGACGACGAGAAGAAGCCATCGAACCACCATCGGAGCTTTGAAGACGAAGGAGTTCAAGACAAGCAAGGTATAACCCCCTAACCGAGTAGCTAAAACTCATAGTTAGGATGTTAGATAGATGTCTAACCAAGATCCGGGTTTTAGGTCCATGTTACCATCTTTAAGAATATCGTTTTTTACCAAATTCCACATTCCCGAAAGTACCGGGAGAGGTAGCATGGACTTACAGAATCAGGATCTATAGAGATAGATCCAAACGGATATTGGGATTGTCCCAATCCAGGTATATTGACACCATACTAAAGAGGTTTAGTATGGAAGAATCCAAGCGTGGGAACTTACCCACGATCTCTGGAGTCACTCTCCCCAAAGAGATGTCTCCCAAGACTGATTTGGAGAGAGCTCGCATGCAAGGGATACCCTATGCTTCGGCGGTAGGCTCTATCATGTACGCGTGCTATGTACTAGACCCGATGTAGCATACTCACTAAGTGTAGTGAGCAGGTATCAAGCTGATCCTGGAGAGAGTCACTGGACAGCTGTGAAGAGCATTCTCAAGTACTTGCGAAGGACTAAAGAGATGCTCTTGGTGTATGGTAACGGAGAACTCCAAGTGGAGTCCTTTACCGATTCGAGCTTCCATAGTAATAAGGATGACTCTAAGTCGCAGTCGGGATTTGTCTTTACCCTTTACGGAGGGGCGGTTAGCTGGAAGAGTTCCAAGCAGGAAACCGTGGCAGACTCGAGGATGGAGGCTGAATACATCGCTGCCAACGATGCTGCCAAAGAAGCTGTCTGGATCAAGAAGTTCATTACTGAACTTGGAGTGGTTCCATCCATTGAGCATCCAATACCTTTGTATTGCGATAACAATGGAGCGGTGGCTTTGGCCAAGGAACCCAGGTCCCATCAGCGATCCAGGCACATTTTGAGGCGGTATCACCTGATCCGAGAGATAGTTGATCGCCGGGAGATCGAGGCCAGGAGGGTTGACACGAAGAATAACACAGAGGATCCACTCACGAAAGCCATTCTTGAGATACAGTTTGAGAGACTCTTCGGGATGCTCGGTATGCGATACTACAGCAGCTGGCCCTAGTGCAAGTGGGAGATTGTTAGTTATATGTATGCCTTAGAGGCCAGTATTGTACAGATGATGTATATTATATTGGATGCTTGGACATATATAGAGATGACTTTCTTGCTCGCTATGATAGTATGCTATCTGGTTGCTCTTTATCTTAACATGTATACTAGTCTCTTTATACTGTCCTATAGTTACATGTTGGTAAAGCCCTTAGGATGTGTACTTGACTACCTGGACTATGATGAGGATCATACTAGTGGGGACATGGTAGTCCATAAGTACATCCTTCAAGGTCCCTAGTCGTGGGTGTATCGAGACGGGGCATCGATATACCAGTGCAGACTAGCGTATATGCTTCTCGACCCATGAGATGGGCGATGGATGATCCCATATCCATTGGTGTTTGACATCAGAGATGGTATACGGGTGTTCAGTGGAGACTGGGTACACTGGACGGACTCGCCGAGAACTCCCAGATGGTATTATACCTCACGTCAGATGGCAGTTCTCAGGTGACACTTCAGCAGGTTAGTCTGTAGACTCGAGATCGTCATAGAGTCTTATGTGATTCCTACTGTGCTTTGATTTCCAACTTACCACGTCCATGAGGGCTTGCAAAACGGTGGTTTTTGGGTACAGTCCCGAGTCACATGGAGGCAATGAGCGATAGGAGGGTTTCGTCCCTCCCGGTATTGGGGGTTGATGTTACGCTGTGCTCGATTGGCCGTAACAGGGAAGTCCCTGGTCAGGGCTGATTCAGAGATTTACTGGTAAGTGTTACCAGTAGTTTCTCGACCCGTTATGAGCCTCACATCGGCACGACTTATCGGTTATTGGGGTCTGACGTTTACCACCCCTAGACTTGATATGCGACATATCAGACGAGGAGACCGGACTGTACGGGAATTGTTGCCGGTTGGCTCGACGGGAGTTGTAACAGGTTCGCTTGTTCTCTTCTGATCGCTCAATACCCGGGTGGCCGTTACGTTTAGCTGACCGCTTGCGGCTTGGGGGTGCTTGTTATGATCATCACCCACTGCCGGCGTATTGACGAGTCTTAGAGTCCCACAATGGAGTTACCTAGTTCAGGAGAAACATTGTGGTGCGCGTATGCGATATGCGCATGGACCCGATTAAAATACGCGTATAGGATACCGTATATTGATCCGGCGGCTTGCTTTTGGTTAGGGTCATATGTGATATGACCGGATTGATAAATCAAGTGTTGATTTATCATTTAACCATTAGTTTCTCACTTGAAATCCTTTCTTGAGTTTGATGGATGTATGCATGCATGTATGCCTTCTTTATAGATTCATGCACATATGGATGCACATACATACATACATACATCCTTCATGGTTGTACATACATGAAAATGGTGGCAATATAAGACTCACACCATGGTTTTATATATGGTTTTTATTGCATTTGATTTAAAGCAGAAAGGAAAAAGGAAAATAGTTATGATTGATTTGTTTCTACACTCTTCTTTTGACCTAACCATCCTCACCCACCTTTTAACCTTGGGTAAACTTTCCTTTTGTGCTTTAACTCAAGTTCAATAAGATATTCATTATTTAAACCATGGTTTGAGATGAGAACAAGAAAATATATATTCATATATTTTCATTTTTCTTGAACAAGGGGTTATTCTTTTCACTCTTGTTAAAAGATATAGCCATCATCTTCTTCTTCCTCTCTCATTTGCTCTCTAGATTTTTTTAGTGAGCAATATACTCATCAAGTTAGGATTTTGAAGTGAGAAAGAGAACCACAACACCATTTTACACAAGTCTAGCCCACTTGTTTGGATTGTTAGCTTCATTTCGTTCTCTTGATCGGGTGAAGTTGCAAGCTTGGACAAAGCGGACTCCGGGTGGATAATCGGTGACCTAGAGGAGTTCAAGCGGAGCGTTTTCAATCCCCAAGTAGCCGAGGAGTCTAGCATAGGGAGCTACAAAGGTTGTACTCTCTAAACCCTAGCTTTTCTTTCATATGATGATATGAAAGTTTTAGAAACCCTAATTTTCTAGGAACGATCCGATGTTTGTTAACTTAGCACCCTAAAGACTCCACCTTTGGTACATGTGATGCTTCCAAACCCTTCATGAGTGCTAGGCTAACCTTTCATCAGGATCCCGCATATGTAATTTGTTACATGGGCTACAGATAGGTAGAGAACTGAGAACGGGTGATAAGTTTCATGAGATAGAAACGGTGCAAGTGTTGCAGCCAAGTCTGTTGGTAGTTATCACCCTGTATTAACAAATACATTGATTCTGAACGAATGTTATTAGATACCGAACCTGATATACAACGTCATATCAGTCTCTTTATTAGTAAAGAAGGATATAATTTTGTATTAGTGGATAATGTTTTGAACATTTCCCATATCAAGAGTTGATCGGTTCATGCACGATATCTAAAAGCATAGACCTTCTAAATTAAACCACAGTTCTTAGTATACAGAACACAAACAAGAGGAAGAGTTCAGAAATGAACGAATCCTTCTTGAGGCATTGTAGACTAGGTCATATCAATGCGACCCGACTAGCTGAAGTTACATATAGATGCATATTTAAATTAGTTTGAATTTACATCTTGTGAAACTTACCGGTCATGTCACAGAGATAAGATGACCACAGCTCCATTTATTGGAAACAGAGAAAGAGTTAGTGAACTCTTGGGATTGATACATGCTGATGTATGAAGGTCCCCTGTCTACACATGCCAGGACCGGTTCTTTGTACTTCATTACATTCACTGATGATCTCTCAAGATTCAGACATATGTTCCTGTTGAAACAAAAGTCCGAAACTTTTGAGATAATCACAGAATATAAGTTAGAAGTAGAGAACCAAAAATCGGGTATAAGTATTATGTCCTTTGATGAGATCAAGGAGGAGAATACTTGAGCACGGAATTCCTGGACTATTCTAAAGGAGAATGAGATTCTCTCTCAGCATTACTCCTCTGAATACACCACAACACGTCGGTGTATCGGGGCGGAGCAATCACACCCTATTTTGATATGGTGTGCTCTATGATGAGTACTACTGAGTTTCCTATTTACTTTTGGGTGTTATGCACTTGAGAAGCTGCATACCTATTGAATAGGATTCTAATCAAATCAATTGCCTACCACTTCATATGTGATATGGAATGGGAAGAGCCCATATCTTAAGTATGTTAAGATTTGGGGTTGTCAAGCCTATGTCTAAAAGCATAATCCGGACAAGCTCGAGGCAAAGCCAGTTCTGTAGAAGTTTGTTGGATATCCCAAGCATTTGCAAGGGAATATCTTCTACCTAACCGAGAAACAAAAGACGTTTTGTTTCTCAACATACCACCTTTGTGAAAGGGAATTTCTTATGAAGAAATTAGTGGTCATGAGGTAGAACTGGAAAGAGTTCCAGCTATACAAACTGCAACTGATGATTTGGTAGAACCAAAGGATTCAATAGTTTCTAACGAACCTCAGCCTCTCCGCTGATCTAGTAGGGTTGCTCACCCACCTGAGAGATACTTCGGTTTCTCTATGACAGTGGGAGCGAGGATTGCATCATGAGATGATGACCTAACTAGTTTCGAGCTGGCCATCAGGAGTGGGACTCTGCAAGAATGGCTGGATGCTTAGCGATCTGAGATGGAATCCTTATACACCAACAAAGTATGGACTTTGGTTGCTTTATCTGAAGGGTTAAATCCCCATCAGGAGCAAGTATATCTTGAGAAGATTACTTGGTATATATAGAAAAGTTGAGACTTTTAAAGCTATGCTTAAGTCTATCCAGATCCTACTTGCCACAGCTACATACCATGACTACGATATCTGGCGGTTGGGTGTCATGACTGCTTTTCTAAATGTTGATTTGGAAGAGAGCGTCTATAAGTACACAGCCAGAGGGCTTCGTAGACAGTGGGAGAAGCGGAAATGTGTGCAAGATGTTTTATGTGATAAATCAGGCATCGCGGAGTTGGAACATCTGGTTTGATGTGGAAGTCAAAGAGTTTGACTTCATCAAAATGGTTGATGAACCTTGTATATACAAAAAGGTAGTAGGGAGTATGGTGATGATCCTCGTAGAGTACGTGGATGACATACTCTTGATAGGGAAGGAGTTTCCTATGCTACGCTCGGTCAATCTCCGCTTATCACAAGGATTCTCCATATAGGATCAAAGTGATACCTCCTGAATCCTGGATTTTGGATCCATGAGATAGATCTAATTGGATGTTAGGATTCTCACTAGTTGTAGTGAGATGGTATCAATCGATCCTGGGAAGAATCACTGGAAAAGGTTCCAGGGTGATAAGGACGACTGAATGTCAGTCGCAGGCATTGTCTTTACCCTCAGTGGAGGGGCGGTATGTTGGAAGAGTTCCAAGCTAGATACCGTGACTTACTAGACGATTAAAGGTAAGATACGTCGTTACCAAGGATGCTACCAAAGAGGCAGTCTGGATATATATGAGTTCAAGAGATGAACTTCGTTCCTACCATTGTGTGACAATGGAGTTGTGGCTTATGCCAAGGAACCCCCATCCCATCTGAAATCCAGATATAATTCTTAGGCAGTATCACCTGATCATGGAGATGGTTGATCTCCAGGGAGATCGAGGTTAGGAGAGTAGACACAGAGGACAACAGCGCGGATCCACTCACAAAGGCCTTTTTCCCAATAGAGACTTTTATGGGATAGTTGAGTATGAGATACTTCAACCATAGCTAATTGTTGGATATGTGATACCACAAAAGATGACCCTAGTGGAAGTGGGAGATTGTTAGTTATATGTATGCCCTAGAGGCCATTACTGTACATACGATGTATATTGTAGTGGATGCTTGGACATATATAGGGAGGACTTTCTTGCTCGACATGATAGTACGCTATCTGATTGCTCTTTATCTTAACATGTACTATGATAGTCTCTATGTTACATGTTGATAAAGCCCTTAGGATATGTACTCGACTACTGGGACTATGATGAGATCATACTAGTGGGGCCACGGTAGTCGACGAGTACATCCTATAACTGTTCCTAGTCGAGGGTGTATCGAGACAAGGCATCGATACACCAGAGTAGACTAGCGTATACGCATCTTGACCCATATGATGGACGATGGATGATCCCATATCCATTGGTGTTTGACATCAAGGATGGTGTACGGGTGTTCAGTAGAGACTGGGTACACTGGACAGACTCGCCGAGAACTTCCAGATGGTATTATACCTCACGTCAGATGGCAGTTCTCTGGTGACACTGGTACAGGTTAGTCTGTAGACCCGAGATCGTCATAGAGTCTCGTGTGATTCCCACCGTGGTTTGATTTCCATCATACCACATCCAAGAAGGCGTGCAAAATGGTGGCTTTTGGGTACAGTCCCGAATCAGATGGAGGCAATGAGCGATAGGAGGGGATTCGTCTCTTCCGGTATAGGGAATTGATGTTGTGCTGTGTTCGATTGGCTATAACTGGAAATCCCTGGCCAGGGTTGCTGAGATTTACTGGTACGTGTTATCAGTAGTTTCTCGAACTGTTATGGACCTGATATCGACACGACTTATCAAGCTACTGGGGTCTGACGTTTACCACCCCTAGGCGAGATATGCGACATATCAGACGAAGAGACCGGACTGTACGGGAGTGTTACTGATTGGATTCGCAGGAGAATGTACAGGCTTGCTTGTTGATCTTCTGATCGCTCAATACCTGGGTGGCTGTTACGTTTAGCTGACCGCTTGCAGCTTGTGGGTGTTTGATATGATCATTACCTACTGCCGGCGTATTGACGATTCTTTAGAGTCCTACTGTAACGTTTTGAAAATCGTTTCGGTGAAATTTCGAAAAACGGTAAAATAAGCGGGTTTTCTGTAAAAAGTAAAAATGCAAATATCTTATTATAAAAATTAAATATACATATTCTAGCTATGTAATTGGTAATATTTAGTGTTTATTGAGCCACTGGTGAAATTTCAAATTTTCTGAAAAAAATTATTTTATTATTATTTTAAGCCGTCACTAATACATTTAATTAGGGATTACAAATTGGAATGAGTTGAAACAAATTTTATGCATCATAAAACTTTAAAAAAAAAATTATCATGTGGTTTTTGAAACGAAATCGTTTGCCAAAACGGTTTAGAAATTATTGAAGAAAAAAGGCTTCTTTTTAGTGTAAATGGATGTTTGGGGTATAGTATTTATCATTTTCCATCACCCCACACCCATACCCACACTCACACACCACCATTTTTCCTCCCCCTTGGCTGATTTCAGCAGCCCCCCTATCTTGTCCCCACTTGTTTTGCAAAAGAAAAGAAAAGAAAAGAAAAGAGTAGAAAATGATAGAAAATGGTGGACTTTGACTTTTTCCACTTTCTCCACCTCACTCTCTCTCCTCCCTCACCCATTCCCCACCCCATGCTGGCCGAAACCTGATCATTTCCAGCAGCCCTCCCCTCTCATTCTTCATCTCATCTCTTCTAAAAAAAATTCACAAAAATTTCATGAAAAATCAACAAAAACTCAAAACCGAAATCCAACTCCTACCCATTGTTTATTTGCCTATCTAGCATGGATTTTGAGAACTAGAGAGCAATTTGGGAGGCTATGGGTGCTTGTGGGATCTTCAAATTGATTGGGTATAAATTCTAACCCCTTGTTTAATTGTTGTTAAATACTTTAAATCAAACATAATTAGTTAATGTTATGGGTTTAATTGAATAATTGGAAAATCTAGTAAGGGTTTGTGATTTGCAATTAGGGTTCTTATCATGTAATCATGGTTGCAAAGTGTAGATTATCATCTTAAGGAAATGAAAACTTAATCTTTTTGATAATATGTAAATTGCTGATGTAAAATGTCCAATTTAAGCTTCTTTTTTTTTTTTTTATCTAAACTAGGTTTTTAGAAATTATTGAAAATGTGAAATTTAAAATCTTGTTAGGTTTTTTTATAAATTGATTATGATTTTAATGTGGAGATTAACATGTTAATAGAATGCTAAAACTAACCTAGTTGCTAGTTTTCTAATTGATGCTTGTAATTGTTAAAATTGGAATTTTATGCAAACTAGGTTTTGGAAAGTAATTGCAAATGTTAGACTAAAAATCTAATTAGGTTTTTCATGACTTCATTAACTTTATTAAGTGTAGTTTAATGCTTTAGATCATGCAAATCTAAGCTAGATTGTAGTTTGTGCATTTTTGCTAGGAAATTGTTAAAATTTAGGTATTTTGTAAACTAGAATATTAGGGTTTTTGGAATTTAATGAGATTAAATTCCGGGAATTGTTTTTATGACTTATTTAAGATATTTAGTGAATATTGTGGCCGCTAGAATGGTTTAAACGTCGAGTTTTGTACTAAAACGGGAAATTTTGCTTGCTAGTTTTTCGGAAAAACGGCTTTTAAAGTGAATTTGGGGTTTTTGTTAGTTTTAACCTATTTTATATTAAAATTAGTGTTCGTGAATGTGCAAATGAGGGTATTTGGGTTTTTCTCAATGGTCTGGCGTTTGTACGCCGATGTCGAGGGTTTCGGGGTTGATTCATGGAAGCAACCATAGGTTTTGACCTATGTGGGATTCGTGTGTCGTTTTGGTCATGAGTCGGATTTTAATGCGATGCGGTGTGTTATGATATGTAGGTACCCCCATGCGGACTTCAAGATGGCAAGCAAGCGCATGGCGACGTCGGCACCGGCGAGCGAGGACCAGGTGAGTAGATTTATATCTATGGGGAGAAGTCGGGTGGATGGCGTATAGCACCCCCGCAGTTCGTGGTGATGTATACGAATATGTATACACACACACACATATATATATATTTATATATTGTTTGAGTATATTGATGATAATATGGATATTTGGTGTTCTTGGATATTTAGTGTCGCGAAACCCTAGAGTAGTGGTCGCACCACACATGCACACACCAACCCATACTTGCATACCTTCTTCTTTAATTTGTGCTTATACGGGAATATATATAGTTATGTGTTCACATGGGTATGGGGCTATGTGTTCACATATGGATTTGTGGATGATACTTGGGTTTGAGATGAGTCGATGAGATTTATATTGAGGTTGTGAATTCGGTGATATGGCAGGATTCGTATTTGAGATACGACATGACGTTGTAGCGGGTCCTTGACGTAGTGTTTCACAAACGTCCATGCATACTTAGGCGGTATCAGTATTGTACTAGATGTAGATCAGTATCCTGATCATGATATTCGATAAAGAGGATACCAGGTGAATAGTATGATGAATGTGATATTAACCCGTACCCAGATTTGGGGATGCCGTACGACGGATTTACGTACGAGCTATATTTTGATAATTGATCCGCACTTTTGACTTGGGATGTCTGATTATAGATATGGTATCGGATATGATATTATTTAGGCGGGATCACCGACTAATATATATACAGGTATGTATATGTATCGACTCAGATGTTAGACGGTTTCCTTACCTGTAGTCCAGCTTATTAGCTTAGTCCTTTAGTTTAGTTTAGTTTAGTTGTTAGATTAGATTCGATTCTTACCTATTTCAAAAACTAACGAATCGTGGGTATTTTAAAAGACAGCCCAAGGGATCCTACGGATATTTCAAAAGACGTATCTTTTCATAAAAAAAAAACACTGTAGCCCCTAATTTTCAAAACCACATGATTCGTGTTATTTCAAAAGGCACCATTTGTAGGACTTATATTAGATTAATGCAGATTAGTTATAGTTGCGTCTAGTATTCAGCTCCCGCTCATTTTGGTTGCTCGCACCGCATCGCATATTTACATTGTTATTTCATATTGCATTGTTGACATTATGCTTTTAGGACACCAGCACCATTACCGATGATGCGTATGTACCACATACACTTACTTGCCGGCTCACATATATCTTCATCGGTAATTACCATATCACGTACACCTTAGAAAATATTATTGCTTAACTTAGCTTGATAGCCCGTAGTTTGACATAATATTAACATACCTTATATGCCAGCTTAGATATTGTAGTTATTACTTGTCGCTTCATGCATACTGTTATTCAGTCTCATGCTTATATTCATGGTTTTACATGCTATTGATGATTTGGATTTCCATGATATTTTCTGGATTTGGAGGAAAACCGCAAAACATATATAAACTGCTTTCTCTCTTTTTAAATAAAAATGTTGTTTTCCCATGATGTATGAGTCGTCCACCATGTGTTTGCTGATGGATTTCGAGACCCGATTCGAGGAGTTGGATGAACCGTTTCGGGTACATGGTGGACCCGGTAAGGTACCCCGGGGCAAGAAGCTCGTGGTGATGACGATGAGCCTGGCAGGGGGAGACTACCTACTGGTGATTTTACCCGACGCGTCGGATATCCGGAGGATACCGTCGTGGTCTTGAGATGGATGGTAGGGACCGGTCTGGACTGACGGCGTCCTAGATATTGAGATTGAGACATTGAGATTTCGAGATATTGAGGTACTGAGATTTGATGATACAGACCAATCCGGATAGCCGGAGCCTGAGTTTTGAGACATTGAGATTTATGTTTTGTGTCGATGCGAGACACTATTGATGCTGATTTCATTTATGATACCTCATTTTAAAAATAGAAAGGAAATCTCACTAATTTATGAAAACAATTTCTTCATTTACCTGTAGTCTGTTTTCATGCATTCATACCTCATTCATATGATACATTGCTACCTGAGGCACTGACACGGCACATGGATTTACACTTGGGTTAGATATTTGCCCTAACCATTGTTATGGGTTGCTGGTTATTTATTTGAGGATATATTATGATCATTGACCTAGGATTGCGTTATTTATGCGATTTCTTTTCGTAGATGTTTTTCTATTCACGAGTTGGCAACTCACCCCCGTTATGCCCCAGTTTCTTGCAGGTTTGCCGTACAGGTTTCATTACGGCCTTGCGGGCATAGTTTCCTTCGGGTGATTTGCTAGTAGGTGGGTTTACTTGTATCGTACTCCCATTATGTATCTTGTATATCATTAGTCTGTTGTATCTAGAAGTTCCATCAACCAAACATGTATTTATTTTTGAGATAGAGACCAGTGATGTTATTCTTTCGACCTTAGAATCGCGCGTTTTTATTTCTGTGGTTTTCTTGTGGTTTGAGTTTTTTGATCCTCGCCATTGGCGTTGTATATTATATTGCTTGTGTGGTTGTGACCGTCGATTGACGAAGAGCTAGCTCCCGCTTGGGGATGCCTTTTTATTGATTTCGTATACTATTCATGTTGTATCCCGTTTGGGAGCCAGTATTTACAAAGGAGACTCTGCCGAAATTTTCGGGAAATATTGATGTTTTTTTTTAAAACCGCATAATTCGGCTTATGCTATTATAACTACTTGTTTAAATTGGTTTTCCTTCACTCTACTACTTTTCTTGGTTTGCATTTCTGGGTTTTCGGCTTACTTAGATTACGTACGCCTCGAGACGTTCGTAGTTTAAGTGCCGGTCATATTCCGTACTTTCGAGACGTGACAAAGTTGGTATCAGAGCGTTAAGTTTTACCTTCGGAGCATAGGATGACCCTTGGTTGATGGAATAGGTGACTAAAGTAGTGTGACGTACCGTTGGTATGTTCCGCGGCATATTTACGCCACGCCACTCCACTTAAGAAGCCTTAGGATGTACATTTCCTTGTTCAGTATTATATTCCTTCCTGATCTAGCCTCATCGGTACCAGTTTGGTTTTGCTGCCACGATTACGGGCAGGAAGGGCTACAGCTAGAGTTGTGGTCAGCACGAGCTCGTCACGAACAAGGACTGACCAGGGCGAAATTCCGGCGACACACGATTGCGGAGATGTGTCTTTTTATTGTGATTTCGCGCCACGAGCGTTGGATGGATCGCTGTATGAGATTACTTGGACATGCCGATCAGCACTAGAGGATTGAGCCAATGATAGAGGCTAGCCAGATTTTGATGACCGTTGGTGTGTTGCTTACTCCTGATGAATGAGGCATCGTTCAACGTGCAGACGAGCGAGCCAGTTATTGCTGCGAACGACGAGATATTTCCCCAGATGCTGGAGTTAGTGCAGAATGAGTTGTACTAAGAGATGATAGAAGGTCGCTAGTCATCGAGGATGAATGACTAGGATGTGTGGATCGTTCGCCTACCCCGATGCGAGGTCATCAGATAGATTGATTCCAGCTAGAGACGGCTTCACGCGGAGACGTTGGGAGTCGACAGAGGCGATCGAATGTCAGAGACCTATTATTCCAAGTTTAAAGTAGTCGGAAAGACATGCAAGAAATTCTATGGTCCCTCTAGAAGAATGAAACCCTAACTCGACTTAATGACCGTGTGAAAGCCTTTGAACCTTCAGGTTTGCGGCAGTTCTACTGCGCCATTAGTGAGGCTTGGGTTTGCCCTTCTACGGCTGGACCACCGATGCTGTGGTATGTACTCGATACTATTAAACTGTGCCCAAGATGTTGAGCTCTTGGGGGATTATGAGGTTTTGACGAATCGATCGGAGGGTTCGACTTCATTCGGATGCTAGATGGTGAGATGCATTCTTGGGAGACTCCAGATACAAGGATAGCCGTTAGAGCTCAGTCCATGCAGCCACGACGAGACGAGTCCGAAGTAGTCGACATCAGAGAAAAGTGAAGTAAGAGGTTCGTACCAGATCTAGATGAGATGACGTTCCCCTCCGCCGACATCAGAGATGTGATGCGCATGCCGAGACATGGTACTTGGATTTACCTTCCAGAAGGAGTCGCGATGAGTATGCAGTCGTTCCAGAGCAAGATGCAGATATAGGAAAGGACGATGACTTCCGGACAGTTGGCAGAGACGAGACATGGAAGAGACCGTGAGCAGGATTCCTTCCAGGACACTGCTGCAATGATACTTGCACCCAGGATCAGATGTGTCACGTACATTCAGAGAGCTAGAGGCCGACGCCAGTGATATGCTGTCTTACGAGTGGTCGCGATGATTGACCGAGAGATGACCAGAGAAGTGCCAGAACGGGATCATCCCCGTTAGCACACCTGGCAGGGCCGATGAGCCGATGGACCGAGAGATTTGTAATTCACAGTTGAGACCTTGACCCAGGAGTGGTCATTGTTAAGCACACCAGCAGGCCAGAGTTCATGATCATCGACGAGACGTCCCACTAGTGACCGCGACAGTTGGCCCGAGATTCTTAGAGGATGCACTTGAGCGGTACTATTCCGCCATTATTGATTTCGATATTTTGGGTGATTGATTCGTATGATTTGATTTTGATGATTGAGAATTTACGATCTTTGCACAGTGTTGCACTTGATATTGGATTTCATGATTTCGTGCACAATGGATGCACCTTATTTGGATTTTCGCGCATGTTAGGCACATGTTTTGAAGTGTGATTTTGGTGCACGCCAGATGCACTAAATCAAGATTTTTCGTGCATGTCAGATGCACCTGAATTTGCTGTCAGGCACACATGTTGCCTACGACAGATGTTTCGTGCACACCCGATGCACTTAGATGTTGTTTCTGTGCATATGTATGGCATATATTTGGATTTTGATTTCCGTGCGCACCAGACGCATGTAGTATTCATACGTGTATTTTGGAATTAATTTTTCTTATAGAGCAGTACGTTTTTATGATATTGCTATGTGTTTTCGTACTGAGCAGGACTAGTTAGAGGACGGTACCTGAATATATTTTACATGTATAGTTTCGAGTTATATCATATTGGTTTTGCTTTGGATTTGGTATTGATGTCTTCCCCATTACTCCGATGATTGCGGGATGCTTGACGGAGTTCTGATTTGAGTTATATGCTCATTTTCATGCGCATGCGTTGCGCTACGATTTGTTTTATGTATTTATGATTTCGGAGCCCCGGCGATTTGATGGTTTTGGCTGAAATATTTTAGTATTTTGGGGAACTTTTAATTTAAATTCGGGGACCGAATTTCTTTAAGGGGGGAAGATTGTAACGTTTTGAAAATCGTTTCGGTGAAATTTCGAAAAACGGTAAAATAAGGGGGTTTTCTGTAAAAAGTCAAAATGCAAATATCTTATTATAAAAATTAAACATACATATTCTAGCTATGTAATTGCTAATATTTGGTGTTTATTTAGCCACTGGTGAAATTTTAAATTTTCTGAAATTATTTTATTATTATTTTAAGCCGTCACTAATACATTTAATTAGGGAAAATTACAAATTGTAATGAGTTGAAACAAATTTTGTGCATCATAAAACTTTAAATAAAATTTTATCATGTGGTTTTTGAAACGAAATCGCTTGCCAAAACGGTTTAGAAATTATTGAAGAAAAAAGGCTTCTTTTTAGTGTAAATGGATGTTTGGGGTATAGTATTTATCATTTTCCATCACCCCACACCCATACCCACACTTACACACCGCCATTTTTCCTCCCCCTTGGCTGATTTCAGCAAGCCCCCTCTCTTGTCCCCACTTGTTTTGCAAAAGAAAAGAAAAGAAAAGAAAAGAGTAGAAAATGATAGAAAATGGTGGACTTTGACTTTTTCCACTTTCTCCACCTCACTCTCTCTCCTCCCTCACCCATTCCCCACCCCATGCTGGCCGAAACCTGATCATTTCCAGCAACCCTCCCCTCTCATTCTTCATCTCATCTCTTCTAAAAAAAAATTCACAAAAATTTCATGAAAAATCAACAAAAACTCAAAACCGAAATCCAACTCCTACCCATTGTTTATTTGCCTATTTAGCATGGATTTTGAGAACAAGAGAGCAATTTGGGAGGCTATGGGTGCCTGTGGGATCTTCAAATTGATTGGGTATAAATTCTAACCCCTTGTTTAATTGTTGTTAAATACTTTAAATCAAACATAATTAGTTAATGTTATGGGTTTAATTGAATAATTGGAAAATCTAGTAAGGGTTTGTGATTTGCAATTAGGGTTCTTATCATGTAATCATGGTTGCAAAGTGTAGATTATCATCTTAAGGAAATGAAAACTTAATCTTTTTGATAATATGTAAATTGCTAGATGTAAAATGTCCAATTTAAGCTTCTTCTTTTTTTTTATATCTAAACTAGGTTTTTAGAAATTATTGAAAATGTGAAATTTAAAATCTTGTTAGGTTTTTTTATAAATTGATTATGATTTTAATGTGGAGATTAACATGTTAATAGAATGCTAAAACTAACCTAGTTGCTAGTTTTCTAATTGATGCTTGTAATTGTTAAAATTGGAATTTTATGCAAACTAGGTTTTGGAAAGTAATTGCAAATGTTAGACTAAAAATCTAATTAGGTTTTTCATGACTTCATTAACTTTATTAAGTGTAGTTTAATGTTTTAGATCATGCAAATCTAAGCTAGATTGTAGTTTGTGCATTTTTGCTAGGAAATTGTTAAAATTTAGGTATTTTGTAAACTAGAATATTAGGGGTTTTGGAATTTAATGAGATTAAATTCCGGGAATTGTTTTTATGACTTATTTAAGATATTTAGTGAATATTGTGGCCGCTAGAATGGTTTAAACGTCGAGTTTTGTACTAAAACGGGAAATTTTGCTTGCTAGTTTTTCGGAAAAACGGCTTTTAAAGTGAATTTGGGGTTTTTGTTAGTTTTAACCTATTTTATATTAAAATTAGTGTTCGTGAATGTGCAAATGAGGGTATTTGGGTTTTTCTCGATGGTCTGGCGTTTGTACGCCGATGTCGAGGGTTTCGGGGTTGATTCGTGGAAGCAACCATAGGTTTTGACCTATGTGGGATTCGTGTGTCGTTTTGGTCATGAGTCGGATTTTAATGCGATGCGGTGCGTTATGATATGTAGGTACCCCCATGTGGACTTCAAGATGGCAAGCAAGCGCATGGCGACGTCGGCACCGGCGAGCGAGGACCAGGTGAGTAGATTTATATCAATGGGGAGAAGTCGGGTGGATGGCGTATAGCACCCCCGCGGTTCGTGGTGATGCATACGAATATGTATACACACACACACATATATATATATTTATATATTGTTTGAGTATATTGATGATAATATGGATATTTGGTGTTCTTGGATATTTAGTGTCGCGAAACCCTAGAGTAGTGGTCGCACCACACATGCACACACCAACCCATACTTGCATACCTTCTTCTTTAATTTGTGCTTATACGGGAATATATATAGTTATGTGTTCACATGGGTATGGGGCTATGTGTTCACATATGGATTTGTGGATGATACTTGGGTTTGAGATGAGTCGATGAGATTTATATTGAGGTTGTGAATTCGGTGATATGGCAGGATTCGTATTTGAGATACGACATGACGTTGTAGCGGGTCCTTGACGTAGTGTTTCACAAACGTCCATGCATACTTAGGCGGTATCAGTATTGTACTAGATGTAGATCAGTACCCTGATCATGATATTCGATAAAGAGGATACCAGGTGAATAGTATGATGAATGTGATATTAACCCGTACCCAGATTTGGGGATGTCGTACGACGGATTTACGTACGAGCTATATTTTGATAATTGATCCGCACTTTTGACTTGGGATGTCTGATTATAGATATGGTATCGGATATGATATTATTTAGGCGGGATCACCGACTAATATATATACAGGTATGTATATGTATCGACTCAGATGTTAGACGGTTTCCTTACCTGTAGTCCAGCTTATTAGCTTAGCCCTTTAGTTTAGTTTAGTTTAGTTGTTAGATTAGATTCGATTCTTACCTATTTCAAAAACTAACGAATCGTGGGTATTTTAAAAGACAGCCCAAGGGATCCTACGGATATTTCAAAAGACGTATCTTTTCATAAAAAAAAACACCGTAGCCCCTAATTTTTAAAACCCCATGATTCGTGTTATTTCAAAAGGCACCATTTGTAGGACTTATATTAGATTAATGCAGATTAGTTATAGTTGCGTCTAGTATTCAGCTCCCGCTCATTTTGGTTGCTCGCACCGCATCGCATATTTACATTGTTATTTCATATTACATTGTTGACATTATGCTGTTAGGACACCAGCACCATTACCGATGATGCGTATGTACCACATACACTTACTTGCCGGCTCACATACATCTTCATCGGTAATTACCATATCACGTACACCTTAGAAAATATTATTGCTTAACTTAGCTTGATAGCCAGTAGTTTGACATAATATTAACATACCTTATATGCCAGCTTAGATATTGTAGTTTTTAGTTGTCGCTTCATGCATACTGTTATTCAGTCTCATGCTTATATTCATGGTTTTACATGCTATTGATGATTTGGATTTCCATGATATTTTCTGGATTTGGAGGAAAACCGCAAAACATATATAAACCGCTTTCTCTCTTTTTAAATAAAAATGTGGTTTTCCCATGATGTATGAGTCGTCCACCATGAGTTTGCTGATGGATTTCGAGACCCGATTCGAGGAGTTGGATGAACCGTTTCGGGTACATGATGGACCCGGTAAGGTACCCCGGGGCAAGAAGCTCGTGGTGATGACGATGAGCCTGGCTGGGGGAGACTACCTACTGGTGATTTTACCCGACGCGTCGGATATCCGGAGGATACCGTCGTGGTCTTGAGATGGATGGTAGGGACCGGTCTGGACTGACGGCGTCCTAGATATTGAGATTGAGACATTGAGATTTTGAGATATTGAGGTACCGAGATTTGATGATACAGACCAATCCGGATAGCCGGAGCCTGAGTTTTGAGACATTGAGATTTATGTTTTGTGTCGATGCTAGACACTGTTGATGCTGATTTCATTTATGATACCTCATTTTAAAAATAGAAAGGAAATCTCACTAATTTATGAAAACAATTTCTTCATTTACCTGTAGTCTGTTTTCATGCATTCATACCTCATTCATATGATACATTGCTACCTGTGGCACTGACACGGCACATGGATTTACACTTGGGTTAGATATTTGCCCTAACCATTGTTATGGGTTGCTGGTTATTTATTTGAGGATATATTATGATCATTGACCTAGGATTGCGTTATTTATGCGATTTCTTTTCGTAGATGTTTTTCTATTCACGAGTTGGCAACTCACCCCCGTTATGCCCCAGTTTCTTGCAGGTTTGCCGTACAGGTTTCATTACGGCCTTGCGGGCATAGTTTCCTTCGGGTGATTTGCTAGTAGGTGGGTTTACTTGTATCGTACTCCCATTATGTATCTTGTATATCATTAGTCTGTTGTATCTAGAAGTTCCATCAACCAAACATGTATTTATTTTTGAGATAGAGACCAATGATGTTATTCTTTCGACCTTAGAATCGCGCGTTTTTATTTCTGTGGTTTTCTTGTGGTTTGAGTTTTTTGATCCTCGCCGTTGGCGTTGTATATTATATTGCTTGTGTGGTTGTGACCGTCGATTGACGAAGAGCTAGCTCCTGCTTGGGGATGCCTTTTTATTGATTTCGTATACTATTCATGTTGTATCCCGTTTGGGAGCCAGTATTTACAAAGGAGACTCTGCCGAAATTTTCGGGAAATATTGATGTTTTTTTTTTAAAACCGCATAATTCGTCTTATGCTATTATAACTACTTGTTTAAATTGGTTTTCCTGCACTCTACTACTTTTCTTGGTTTGCATTTCTGGGTTTTCGGCTTACTTAGATTACGTACGCCTCGAGACGTTCGTAGTTTAAGTGCCGGTCATATTCCGTACTTTCGGTACGTGACACCTACTTAGTGGTTTCTTGACTCAGGCAAAACGGAGTAGGAGCACATATATGATATGTCCGGGACCGAGAACAATACATGTATGTGATACCGTATTAGATGTAAGTCCACGTTGCCCACCCCGGTGTTTGCGGGGAGGCGGAAACGGTATAAAAAAACGGATTTTTAACACACTAGGCAACATGGACTATCAAAAGGAGGGTCTTTGCTAAATAAAAACTAACTACAAAGCTAAAAGGAGTTTAGCTACTTTGAAAGGAGGTTATACCTAGGGCTTTAAGTCCTTCTCTCTTTTCTCCTTGGAGTGAAAGAAGATGATCTCCTCGTCGCCTTCTCTTGTCGAAGAATGATCCACCCGAGAGTCTCAACCTTTGGCTTCAACTTCAAACTAGAAGTAACTAAGATACTTGGAGTGCTAATCCTAGAACCTTAGAAGAGAGTAGAGAGTATCTTAGAAGGGTTTATCTCAAGCTCAAGGGATTCTCAACTCATGAGAGGGGAGAGCTAGAGAGAGAGGAAGAGGAGGAGAGAGAACCAAAATGATAGAATGAGAATAAAATGAACCATTCTTCTCATATATGTGAATTATGGAAATTAGATAATTAGCTAAGATAATTGTCATGGTTAATCAAGACTTGACCATTATCATTTCACATTAAATGCCATTTGCAAGGATCAAAGAGCATCTTTCATATGGAATGATGATGGTCAACATGTCAACCTAGGTCAACAAGTCAAGTATAGTCAAATGGTCAACAACCCTAACCATGCACAATTATAATTAACTAATATCAATTAATCATAATTCACACATAAGCATTAGGGTTAAGAAAATGACAATGGTCATCAACCCTAATCAAAGTCCTCTGCCTCTGTCTCAGTCAACTGTGCATACGCACCCGTATCCGTGATCTGAGGAACACGAATACAATGAGATAAACCAATCCCAAATCATATACTAGGATCCGGCTTAAACCATAGCCCGCTAGTATAAGCTGTCCGGACAGCAAACGTGTACAAGTGCGCGGATGTGAACGAACCCTGTCGCAAAACCATGCGACCTCTACTCATTTTGCCTAAAGGTGAATAACCCTCTGTGTGGGACTCTAAAGATTCGACACTACGCTGGCAGTGGGTTTAACCACAGACTGCAAGCGGCACTAGCTGTACGTAACGGTCCCCAGGTAGATGCCGATAAGAAGACTGACGAGGTGAACCCATCTGAACTCCTACTGAGCCTGAATGTGACAGTCTCCGTACTGTCCGGTCTGTTCGTCTGATACATCGCATAGCGGGCCTAGGGGGCGGTAAATGTCAGTCTCCTAATAGCGGTACAAGTCGTGTCGGACTGTAGCCCAGAACACCCTGAGATAACACTGGAAACCTACCAGTATATCTCGCTTGTCCTGGCCAGGGACTACTTGTGTAATGGCTCTCCTGGACACAACGCGATGTCAACCCCCAATACCGGGAGAGACGAATCCTGTCTAACCGTCACTGCCTCCAAATGCTTCGGGACTGCACCCAACTACTACCTATTTGCATGACTCATTTGAGCCGTGGTAGGGTAGTAATCTAAGTAGAGTGGGAACACACTCGAGGCGAAGTGACAGTGTCAAGTCAGCGGACTAAGCTGTACTCATGTCACCAGGGAACTGATAACAGACGATAGGTATAATACCAACCAACAGTTCCCGATGAGTCCTGTCCAGTGTACTCGTAACCTAACGAGCACCCGCATACTATCTCAAGTACGACGTACTGACGGCTGTGGGACAGACCGTCTCCCCCGCTGGGATGAGAAGCGCATACGCTAGTCTACTCCAGAGTATCGATGCCCTGTCTCGATAGTCCTACGACTAGGGACCTGTATAAGGATGTGCTTATGGATTACCCAGCCCCCACGAATATGACTGCCATCATAACGCTGGTAATCAAGCAAAGATCCTAAGGGCTCTACTAATATGTATATAAGCGATATGCTAAAAGAAACACATGCACATATTGAAGTAGAGACAAACCAAGTAGCATACTAACATTTTGAGCAAGATTGTCTATACAACTGTGAATATCCCAAGCTTCCATTAAGTAATATACAAGCTAGTATGATACAGTAATGGCCTCTAGGGCATATACACTAACAATAGATTCTCGCGATATGAGATATTGGCCGGGTATATGAGATATAGCCGGGTCATCGGATCAAGTGTTGATTCGATGAATTGATACAGATTATATTAGTCGGTTATTTGTGAAATAGCCGGATTATCGGATCAAGTGTTGATTCGATAATTTAATGTATAATTATATATTTGATATATTAGATTACATTAACCGATATAAGCTCACTAAAAGATTCTTTTTCTCACTCGGATAATACATTGATATATATGCGATATATGTTAATTACATTATTTTATTTTGTTACAATAAATATTTTATATGTGATATATAATATTGTAACAAGTTATGATTACTAATGCAACATGATTAGTAAAGATTAAACATGGTTAGGGTTTGATTTGGATTAATTTTTTCTAGAAGCTTCTAGAAGCTTTTATTTTGTTTCTTGCAAAGATATTTCATTTAGATATTTTGCAAGATATTTCCAAACCCAACCCACACCCTTTAACCCTAGTTAAGTCTCTACAATAGTTAGCCTTCCATCATTAACCATGGTTGCATTTGTAATTATAAAAACAATTCATTATTCATCACAAAAGGATTATTATTCATTCTTCTTCTTCTTCTTCTTCTTCCTTCTTCTTTCATGAAAAGCTTTCTAGCTTTTTATGAAGTGATGAAAATGAGTGAGTTAATGAAAATAAATGAGTGCTAAAATCCTACTTCATCATCCTAATATATCCTAGCCATTTAGATTAGGGTGTTCACTTCATTTATAAGTGAGAGCTTGTGTTAATGAAACTTCAAGGTAGACCGTCTTTGTTATCGAAGATCGGAAGCAAGCATGCATCTTTCTCTTCGTGGAACCTCTCTAGAGTCCGGGAAATCGATGATCGCAGCGAAGGGACCTCAACACGGAGCTTATGAAGTGAAGGATCGGACTACAAAGGTTGTAATCCCAAACTCTTAGATGTTAAAGTGTTTAACATGCTTTGTTTCGCCTAATCTCTAGTTTAAAGATCTTGGTTAGGGTTGTTCGGCACGGCTAAAATTTAAATCGGGCATGGTTGATGCCTTGTAGAACCTTATTAGAGTGCCTAGTAACCCTACATCTGGTGTAGGAGAAATAGGAATAAGGTTTATTCAGTTGTCTTTTATCTTTACTTTCTCTCAGGTTGCGAGTACTCCTAGGATTAGGAGAGTACACCTATTACGCTTATTAGATAGTCTTCTTCCAAACCATAGGTCACGTGCTATTTTGGGTCGTGACAAAGTTGGTATCAGAGTGCTAGGTTTAATCTTGGTTCGAGTCTATGTTTGACTATGCGGAGTCTAGGGCGTATATATATTCGGAACCTAGGCTTGACCTTATAGAACTTAGACTTGGTCGAGGGGGTATTAGACCCGAACTTTCGTCGCATAGTTTGACCTTGGTTGATGGAGTAGGCGACTTAAGTAGAGTGACATACCATGTGTATGTTCCGCGACATACTTACGATATGATACTCCGCTTAAGAAGCCTTAGGATGTACATTTCTTGCACAGTATTATATTCATTCCTATGATCTATCCTCATCGATATCTGTTTGTGGTTTTTTTACCACGGTTGCATGGGCAGAGGGAGCTGCGGCTAAAGTTGCGGTCAGCATGAGCTTGTCTTGGACGAGGACTGACCAGGGCGTAATTCCGGTGACACACGATTGCATAGATGTGTCGTTTTATTGCGTTTTTTGCACCATGAGCATTTGATGGATTGCTTTTACAAAAATTTCTTGAACGTGCAGATCAGCACCGGAGGATTGGGCCACTGCTAGAGGCTGGCTAGAATGTGATGACCGTCAATGCACCATTATTCCTAATGATTGAGGCACTGTTTAGCGTGTGGACGAATGAGCCGGAGGATTGGGCCACTGCTAGAGGCTGGCTAGAATGTGATGACCGTCAATGCACCATTATTCCTAATGATTGAGGCACTGTTTAGCGTGTGGACGAATGAGCCAAATGTTGCTGCGACTGACAAGATACCGCCCCAGATGTTTGAAGCTATTGTAACATGAGTTTATACATACAGATATGATAGAAGATCGCTAGTCACCCAAGGATGCATGACTAGGACATGTGGTTCGTTGCATATCCCGATGCGAGGTCATAAGATTGATTGATTCCAGCTAGAGAAGACTTCACGCAGGTACGTTGAGCGTCGATAGAAAACAATCGAATGTCAGAAACCCATTTTTCCAAGTTTAAGGTTTTCGGAAAAACATGCAAGTAATTCTGTGAACCCTCTAGAAGAATGAAACCCTAACTCGACATAATGACCATGGAAACGCTTTTGAACCTTAGGGTTTGTGGCAGTTCCGCGGTGCCATTAATGAGGCTTGGGTTTGCCCTTCTACGGCTGGTCCATAGGTACTGTGGCATGTACTGGATATTATTAAACTATAATCAAGAGTTGACCTCTCGGGGATTATGGGACTTTGATGAATCGATCGAAAAGTTCGATGTCGTCCGGACATCATGTGATGGGATATATTACTTGGGAGACTCTAGGTATAAGTGTAGCCGTTGTAGCGCAGTCCATACAGCTATGAAGAGACGAGTCCAAATCAGTTGACATTAGAGAAAAGTGGAGTAAGAGGTTCGTACGAGATTTTGATCAGACGACGTTCCACTCCGTTAACATTAGAGATATGATACGCATGCAGAGGCGTTGAATATGGATATATCTTCCAGAAGGAGTCGTGATGAGTATGTAGCTGTTCCGTAATAAGAAATAGATTTAGTAAAGGGTGATAACTTCCGGGCAGTTTAGCGGAAACGAGATTCGGGAGAGACCCCGACAGAATCTTTCTGGAATACTACACGAGGAGACTTGGACCCAAGATCGGTCGTATTACGCACACCCAGTAGGCCGGAGTTCGGCATCATCGATGAGACATATTATGAGCAACCATGATAGTGGGCCAGAGATCTTTTAGACGATGTGCCAAAGCGGAACTGTTCCGTCATCATTTCCATATTGGGTCGCTGTGCCGATGAGCTATGTAACTAGCAATTCGCAGTAAGAGACGAGAGCCTAAGTGCACCAGGCGCCAGGCCATAGACAGGAAGCAAGTAGATATCTTGCTCTGCTAGCTTTGGATGCACCAACACCTTCTCGACTTTCAAGGGAGGACATATCGACGACAGTGTTTACAATTTGCGATTTGGTGATTCGAATATCATGTGTTCGTTATTTTGGACTTCGGTATTTTGGGCGATTTATTAGCATGATTGAGATTTTGTGCACCACAGTTGCACTCGACTTCGATTTGATGTTATTCGAGATGTTGATTTTGATTTCATGCCTATGGTATGTATGTGATTTGACTTGTGCCTTCGGTGTAGTTTCATGCACTTTTATTACTTTGATTCGATTTTGTGCACGCTGATGCACGTAGTTGTGAGATTATATACCACGGTATCCCTGATTTGGGTTGAGATATGTTGTATACCGTCATTTTTGATTGCGATATTCGATATTTGTATTCGCGCACCTTGTGCACTTGAGTTGGATTTTGCGCATACTTGGCGTGTTTGGTGCGATTTTGGCGCACACCAGATGCACTAAATCGGGATTCTTCGTGCATATCAGATGCACCTGATACTGCTGTCAGGAACACCCGTTGCCCTTGACAGGTGTTTTCGTGCACACCCGTTACACTTAGATGTTATTTCTGTGCACATGTATGGCACATTCATTAATTTCGATTTCTGTACGCACCAGATGCACGTGGCATTCCTACACGCATTTTGGGATTGGTTTCTTTTGGAGCAATATGTTTTATGATATTTACTATTTGGTATAGTAACTGAACAAGACTAGTCAGAGGACAGTACCCGAACATATTTTTGCATGCATCGATAGTTACCGAAGGGATTTTCAAAAAGGAGCTATAATCTCAATATTTTTCCTATGTGTCCGAGATGACACGAAACACTTTACCAAAGAAACCCTTCTAAATTGTTTTCAAAAACGGTGGGACGTGTATGTTAAACAAAGGATATATATGTAAATATATATAGTTATTTTTCTTACAACAAAACGTCCGCTATTTGTGCCGTGATACGCGCATCGCACAACGACTTGCAAAAGGTTTGACATGCATTTCCTTTCAAATGTTTTGATGAGTTTACAACGATGCGTACTATGTACATGTTATAGCTTTGAGTATATCTTGTTGGTTTTCGTATTGGACTTTGACATTTGTATCTTCCCCATAACTTCGGTGATTGCATGATGCTTGATGGAGTTTTGATTTTGAGTTAGATACTCGTTTTTCATGCGCATGCATTGCGCTACATTATGTTTTATGTATTTATGATTTCGGAGCCCCGACGACTTGACCATTTTATTGAAATGTTTTAGTATTTGAGGGGTTTAAATTTAAATTCGAGGACCGAATTTATTTAAGGGAGGAAGACTGTAACATTTCAGAAAAATAAAATATTATTTTTGGGAATTTATATAATTAAAATAATAAATATTATAAATATTTTAATGATGTGGTATAATTATATACCGATAGTTTGGAAAATATTGGAAAATTAAATTGAATGGTGATTTTTGGAAGGATTTATGTGATTTAAGGCAAATTATAAATTTTTATAATTAATTATATGCAAGTTATTTCTAAACTTGATTAATAATCATTAATTATGCATTAAGCATGATTATGCACATGATATGCACCATGTCATATTGCTAACACTTGTTACATTTCATTCTACCATGGCTTTAATTCTCCATTTTTCCTTTATGTATGGTTTTTGAATTTTGGTTAAAGAAAAGAATAGAAAAGAAAAGAAAAGAAAAAGGGAAAAAGAATATAGAATGTGGCATGGAGAGACAAGGAAGCATGGGCAAGAGAGAGAAAAGAGAGAGAGAGGGTGAGGGGTCACTTGACCATGGATATTTTCCCTCCATTCCATTTTTGTTCATTCTCTTTCTCCTTCTCCTTCATCTTGGCTGCCCTCTTCTCCACCTCCTCTACATCCTCACAAACACCCTCAATCCCATACCAAAACATCGTGTTCCCTTCACAAAAATCATGCACAAGCTCACTACAAGCATGTGAGATCAAGAAAGTTTGGATTTTGAGCAATTGAGGCAACTCAAGAATTTTCTTGAGTTGCCAAATGAGATATTTTCTTCACCATTAGTGTAGCAATCCATTTCCTTCAGCATATATACATGTTTAGAACTGTTTTAGTTAGGTTTAGTGAACTTAGAAAATTCCAAGATGAGGGTTAGGGCTTTCCTTGAGTTGGGATAGTGTATATGAGTGTAATTAGTAACCTTAAACCCCTGTAGCTTTAGTATTATGGGCAAAACCAGAGACTAGACCCTAAACCATGAACTTTAAATTTGCCGATATCGGGTTTTCGTCGAATTAGTGTACATAGAGATCTGCTACTACCCTGAGACCCAAAATTTTATTTAGCGAATACAGTGATACAAGCAGACATCCTAGAAGCTACAATTGAGACCCGGGACCCTAATTCCACTGTAGGGCCGCAAATTTATTCCCATTGGCCGCAAATTGCGGCCTGGGTAGGGTAGATATGGTCCGTGTTTGGTCTGAGGCTCCTATACCAGTAAATTAGACCCTCTACATATGCAAAATTGGCTAATTTCACCTGGGGTAAAATCTGGAAGTGTTTTTCATAGTTTCTGATTTCGGTTTGTGAATTCTGTGAACTTGAACTTTGGTATTTGTGTTTAGTCTCAGTTAATTGACGTTGTACGTCGATTTCGGGAGTTGTTTGATTATTCTTGCATGAGTAGACCATAGGTTTTAACCTATGTGTGATTCGTGTGCCGTTTTGGTTTTCATCCGCGATTTCGGTTTACGATACTATGTGTGATATGTGTAAGTACTCATGTGGGCGTCGTACAACAAGGAGGAGCAAGGCGACATCGACTTCGGCAAGCAAGGATCATGGTGAGTAGATATATATCTACGGGGGAAGTCGGGTGGATGGCGTATAGCTCCTCCGCAGTTTCGTAGTGTAGCATGAGATACGTTTATATATATATTATACATGTATTGTGAGACGTGAAGTATTAGCAGGATAGGCTTTAGGAAATCATGGGTTAGTGTAGCGTAATTGAAAGTTAGTGTCTTAGTTTAGTTTCTTAGTCGTGAAACCCTACAGTAATGATTGGCACACACGCGTGCGCACACACACACGCATACATTTGATTTTCTTGTGCGTATATGGGGATATATATATACATATATGTATGTGAGTATGTGTGTGTGTGTGTGTGTATATATATATGTATACATATACACGGATGATGAGGATATTATATGATACTCGGAGGAGAGTCGATATGATCGGGTATGATGCCGTGGGATCGGATATGTGACTTGGGTCGTATTATGAGATACGACATGATATTATAGCGGATTGTTGGGCGATGTGTTTTCATACACACGCGATATATGTTTATGGTATCGGAATGTACTAGACTTTAGATCAGTACCCCTAGTTTATGATATGATGATAATGATAACAGTTGAATAATGAGGTATATGTGATATTGACCCTTACCCTGATTTTGGGATGCCGTACGATGGATTTTACCGTACGATGTATGAATATGATGATTGATCCGCACTCTAGACCTGAGGATGTTGTATAATATATTTTATCATACGTGACGCTATTGAGGCGGGATCACCGACTACTAGATATATCGACTCAGACTTAGCTGGATTTCCTTACCCTTTTGATTAGTCTCTTAGTTTAGTCCTATAGTTATCTGTTAGATGTTAGACTGGACTCGAGTGATACCTATTTTCAAAACTAACGAATCGTGAGTATTTTAAAGACAGGCCCAGGGATACTACGGATTTTTCAAAGGATGCATCTTTTCTCAATAACCCCGTAGCCCTATTTTTACTAAAACCACGATTCATGCGATTTCAGACACCAAAAACGGTATCCCTCGTATATAGGAATGTATATTTCTCTATTGTTGCATTTACTATTCATTTTCCATATATTCTTGCTGTTCGCATCGTATTGAATGCTTAAATGTGTTTTCATTAGTTATTATGAACCCTGCTGTCAGGACACTAGCACCATTACCGATGATGCGTATGCTCCACATACACTTACCTACCGGCACACATACATCATCATCGGTAATTTTCATGTCACGTACACCTTAGAAAACATTATTTCGTAAGTATAAATTGCTAGCTGGTAGTTGCAATATAGTACTAGTACGTTACTTTCATATGCTAGTTTGACATTGCATTTCTTACTTAGACACTTCGTGCATGCATATGTATATTTATTGTTATGAAATAATATGGGGCTTTATGCCGGTAATTCACTGTTTATTTACTTTTGAGATTGGGATTTCGGATTTCAATGAGATTTCTGGATTTGGAGAAACTGCAAAGATTTTATAAATTTATTATCATTTTAAAGATAGAAAATTGCGGTTTTCTCGTGATATGATTTGAGAGGTGTCCACCATGAGTTTTCTCGGCTCTTGAGCAGTATCGTACGCTCGATTCGAGGAGGAGGAACCGTCTGCGGGTGCATGGTGGACCCGGTGCAGTACCCCGGAGCAAGATAGTCGCAGATGATGGCATTGAGCCTGGCAGGGGAGCACTACCGACCGGTTATTTGTGACACGGCGGATATCCGGAGGATACCGACGTAGTCGTGAGATTTTATTATAGGGGCCAGTCCGGATTGCCGGAGCGTGAGATATTGAGACATAGAGATATTGATATTTTATGATATGGGCCAGTCCGGATTGCCGGAGGCCGAGATATTGGGATATACACATTTTGTGTCGATGCTTGACACGGATTCTCTGTTGATTTCATTGATGATACTTCGATTTTTATATAGAAATCTCACTGAGATATGAAAACAGTTTTCTCATTTAGTTGCATTCTGTTTTCATGCATTCATACATCATATATATATTATGTTGCTACCTGAGGCACTGACACGAGCACTTGATATTACACTTATGTGTAGATGTTTCAGGGCTATATATTATATTGAGGATATATTATTGTATGACCTAGGATAGAGTCATACATGCTATTTTTGCTCGGTGTTGTTTTCTACTCACGAGTTCGCAACTCACCCCTGTTGTGCCACAGTTTCTTGCAAGTTTTGTCGTACAGGTTCCTTGGTGGCTTTGCTGGCACACTACTTCGTTCCGGGTGATTGCTTTGGTAGGTGGGTTCACTTGCATCATGACCACCATTGTACTTTATTTATATTCAGTTGTATCTAGTAAACTCCATCAACCAGAATTGTATATTTGATAAACTTAGGAGACCAGTTGTATATTCTTTCGACCTTAGAGTCGCGCACTTGTATTATTATGATTCTTCTCTGGTTTTCTTAAAGTTATTGGTTTTCTTCTGAGTTTCGATCCTCGCCCTTCGGCGTTGTTTATTATATTGCTTGTGTGGTGGTTTCCGCCATTTGGCGTAGAGCTAGCAGTCACGACCCGAAATAGCACGTGACTGACCCTTGAATCATATGAAGTCTATAGGACCTCATCTAATTCAAGTAAGCCAAAAGCCCAGAAATCTAAAACCATTTTAAATAATAAATGAAGGAAAACTAGTTTTAAAGAAGTGAAGAAAACATGTTTTAAAAACAAGGTTTTTAAATAAGTATGCCGAAAATGCATTTTTAAAACCTTAAGTCTTTCTTGAAAATTTCGACAGAGTTTCCTTTATAAAAACTGGCCCCAAACGGGGTACAACAAGAATAATATATGCGCAAAGATAAAAGGCATTCCCAAGCGGGAGCTAGCTCTTCGTCAATCGACGGTTACAACTACGCAAGCAATATAATATACAACGCTGAAGGGCGAGGATCAAAACTCAAAAGAAACTCGAAATCATCAAGAAACCATAATACTATAACGCGCGACTCTAAGGTCGAAATAATTCCCAACTGGATTTCAAAGTCTGAAACAGTATACAAGTTTGGTTGATGGAATTACTAGATACAACTGATTAAAATTAATATACGGGTGGTCACGATGCGAGGGAACCCACCTACAAAAGCAATCACCATGAAAGGAAGCAGTGTGCCAGAAAAGATGCAATGAAACCTGTACGGCAAAAACCTGCAAGAACTGTGGCACAACGGGAGTGAGTTGCCAACTCGTGAGTAGAAAACATCACAGAGCAGAAATCATATGTATGACTCAATCCTAAGTCAATACGATCAGTAATAATATATCCTCAATATGAATAAGTCTGAAACATGATAAAGTGGCAAGGGTAAATATCTATACATAAGTGTAGTACCAAGTGCTCGTGCCAGTGCCTCAGGTAGCAATATATCATAAATATGAGGTATCATCAATGTAATCATCATGAAGTGAGTGTCAACTATATCATGAAGTCTAAATATGTGGATATCATCCAACTATGTAATCAATGTCTGCATGTATGTGGATCTTGTCCACGTGTCACCCAATGACACAAAACATCATGCATGTAAATATCATAAAGCATATGCATGGAAGTATGAGGATATAAATCAACGTGTGTCCCTCACGACACATCAAAATCAAGGAACCTGAGTGTCCAGCATCGACACTCAAAAATAACATGAAACCTGTGCCCAGTATCGGCACGTAAATCCTCATATATATAGGGCTCCGTCAGTCCGGATCGGCCCACGGGGTCCGTCAGTCCGGATCGGCCCGTATCATCTCTCAACTCCGCTCGGTATCCTCCGGATATCCTCCGATCTCAAATACAATCACCGGTAGGTAGTGGTCCCTCTGCCAGGCTCACCGTCTACTGCACAGTGATCCGTTCTCGCCCCGGGGTACCATACCGGGTCCACCATGTACCCGCAATCGGCCTCATCCAGCTCCTCGAATCGGGTTTCACATGTCACACTCAAAACTGAGAAAACACATGGTGGACACACTGAAATATCATATCAAGAGAAACCGGGTTTTTAAAACAGTACATGCTTTCTATTGAAATAGCCCGGTTCTCAAATCCAGAAATCTCATGAATACAGCATATCTCAATGCGTAAAATCATAAAGCATGATGTATGCTACATATAACAGAAATGTAAGCATATTCGTATATCATGCAACATGGAATAGTAATATCCACATATCAAGGGAAAACCGCTCTTTCAAATGAATCCAGTTTTAAAATATATCTTACGGTTCCTAAATCTCAAAAATCAAGCCAGAATCATCTATGTATTTGCAAAAATGTACGTACGCAAGTATGGGTGTACAATATGTATGTACGTAAGTATGTCATGCAAGGAGTCATATCCTGATGCAACAATCCTACTGTGTAGTGACATGGCAATTATCGATGATTTAGTGTATGAGCCGGCAAGCAGGTGTACGTGGAACATACGCATCATCGATAATGGTGCTGGTGTCCTGACAGCATGAGTTTAATATAACAATAAACACATTTAAACATGCAACGCGATGCGAAAAGCAAGATTATGCGGAAAAGGAATAATAACGCAACAATGAAGAATCTACATCAATATATATATGGCATACAGTTTTTTCATTTGAAATAACACAAATCGTGATGTTAAGAAAAATAAGGGCTACGGTATTTTTAGGAAAAGATGCGTCTTTTGAAAATATCCGTAGAATCCCTTGGCCTGTCTTTAAAATACTCACGATTCGTTAGTTTTAAAATAGGTATGACTCGGGTCTAGTCTAACATCTACTAAGTAAACTACAGGTCTAACTAACAAGCTAATCGAAAGGGTACGGAAACCACCTAAATCTGAGTCGATATATATATACATTTATAATAGTCGGTCATCTCTCCTCAATAGTACTGCATACGATACAATATATCATATGACATCCTCAAGTCAAGAGCGCGGATCTAACATCCATATAAAGCTCGTATGGTAAATCCATCATACGGCATCCCAAATCTGGTTACGGGTCAAATATCACATTCATCTCATCATTTATCTGGTATCCTTATCATCATATCACATGCACTGGGTACTGACCTAAGTCTAGTACAAACTAATACCATCTATATATAAATATGTGCATGTGTAAAACACACGTCCGAAGGCCTGCTAAAATCTCATTTCGTATCTCATAATACGAACCACATCATATCACCGATCTCATGGCACCATGCTCAATCTCATCAACTCATCTCCAAATATCATCCACTATCCTCATCATCAAAGTGTAGGTATACCTGTATATATATACATCATCCCATACCTATGTGTGTGTGTGTGTGTGTGTATATATATACGTATCCCCAAATACGCACAAGTGTAACAAAGTAAGCATGTGTGTGCGTGCGGGTGTAAACCTATTCTAGGGTTTGCGACTAAGAAGCTATACTAGTTCACTTCTAAAAACCCTAATCTAACCATTGAACACCTAATCATATCTAGAATATCCATGTCACACTTAAAAGTTATCATACATATAGTATATATATAGCATACTATACATCGAACTGCGGGGGTGCTATACTCCATCCACCCGACTTCCCCCGTAGATATAATCTACTCACCTTGCTTCTTGTATGCCGATGTCGATGTCGCCATATTCATCTTCAACATCTCGACATCACATGGGGTACCTACACATATAATCCAATCGCAAATGCGTATTAAAATCACATCGGAAAACCAAAAACGGCACACGCTACGCTCATAGGTAAAAACCTATAGCCTCGCATGCAAACACGACCAATAACCCTATTCGTTGACGTTCAAACGCCACATGACGGAAATGAATTATCAAACACCAAAATCCATGTTAAAACAAGTAGTAAAACAATGCGCCAACACAAGAAAATGATCCCAGATTTTACCCTAGGTGAAATCAGCCAATTTTGCATATGCCAAGGGTCTAGTTTACTGGAGATAAAGCCCTGAAACAAGCACGAACCCAAACTGGAAAGCCCAGGCCGCAATTTGCGGCCTAAAGGGATAAATTTGCATCCTAAAGAGGGAATTGGGGTCCTGGGTTTTGGTGGTACAGTCCAGGTTTCCTGCACATCACTCTGTGTTTGCTAAAAAAATTTCAGAGGCTCCGGGTAATAGCAGATACCAAAATACATCACAATTTCCATAAAATCTGCCGATGTCGGGGTTTCCAAAGTTTGGGTTTGGGGTTCTACTCTCGGGTTTTATCCCAAATGTTATCACTAAGGGGGGGTTTAAGGTCACTACTAAGTCAATTACACTATCCCAAATCTAAATCCCTTCAAACCCTAACTAGGGATTTCCAAAGTTCACCAACTCGCATCAAAGCACCTCTAAACCTGTATGGGTGCTAAGAAAATATAAATACAATACTAAGAGTGTAGAAGTTTCCTCATTTGACAACTCAAGAACTTTCTTGAGTTGCCCCAAGTGTCCAAAATGTAAGCTTTCTTGATCCAAGGTGTAGCTAGTGAGCTCATGCACATTTTTTGTGAAGTGGGGAAGGTGTTTTGGTGTAGTTTTTGAGATGTTTTGAGGTGAATAAGTGGAGGTAGGAGAGAGGGCAGCAGCGTTGGGGGGGAAATGGAGAGGATAAAGATGAAGAAAGATGAATGGGAAAGAGAATGGACATGGTCAATTGACCCCCTCACCTTTCTCTCTCATGCCCATGCCTAATACTATATTCCTTTCCATTTTCCTTTTCCTTTTCTTTTGTTTCCTTCTCTTTGCAATAGTAAACCCAAAACAAATAACCATACACCCAAAAATCATGTAGAAAAAAATGTAACAAGTGTTAAAATGACATGTGCACAAAACACGCTTAAAGCCCGATTAGCGATTTTTAATCGCGATTAGCATAAAATCAGTGTATAATAAATCGTGAAATTTCATAATTTGCTTAAATCACATAAAGCACCCTCTTTTTAGTAATTCCCATAATTTTCTAAATTTTTTCCCAATTTATCGGTATTTAATTATACCGCCTTATTAAAATATTCAATATTTTATTACTTAATTACAAAAATTCCCAAAAATAATATTATATTTTTTTGAAATGTTACAATCTTCCCCCTTAAAGAAATTGGGTCCCCAAATTTAAATTTAACCCCTCAAATACTAAAACATTTCAGTAAATAGTGCACGTCGTCGGGGCTCCGAAATCATCAATACATAAAACGCATCATAGCGCAATGCATGCACATGAACAATGAGCAGATAACTCTAAATCGAAACTCTATCAAGCATCCCGCAATCATCGGAGTCATGGTGAAGACACAAATGTCAAATCCAATACGAAAACCAATATGATCTATGTAACACCCGAGTTCATTTATATCAATTCCAGTTCTCGTACTTCTTTATTCGTGATATTCTTGATTTAACGTATTGTGGGAGCGAATGGTATTTTACACTTTATATTGCATTCGACCCGACCCGCTTGCTTGAACCTGTTTGATTCTTATTTATAGATTACCTTGACTTGTTGTATGGACACGTGCATCTCATGTTTAGTACATACTGGTATTTTATCAAGTATCGCATCTTTTACCATATAACATTTTAGGTCACGTAAAATATTTTAAAATTGCATAGCATGGCCTGCTGGATACCCCTAACCCCGTGGTAGCATCCGCGCATCTTGTTCTCGTCCCGTTCAGTGAAACGGACGTGTTTGGATGGCTACGCGCACGTACATGCATCCGTTCTTAGGGGTATGCATTTTTGTTACCTGAGCATTCCTTTTGAAATTTGGACGTCGTATATATTTTTCATATTTTAAATCTGAATTTTTGGACCCGACCCGGGCGTGTTTTGGAGTAAGTTTGTATTTGCCAAAATCTCAAAACGGACCAATATTATAATATTATATTCTTTATTCATTCAAAACTTTCTTTAACTAAATAAATATTTTTATAACCAAATCAACAGATCTCTCTCTCTCTCTCACCGTCTCTCTCTCTCTCTTACTCTCTCTCTCTCTCACCGTCTCTCTCTCTCTCTCTTTCTCTCTATCTATCACAAATCTCTCTGTCTAATAAACAATTTTATATGTCTCTCAATATATTATTCTTCTCTCTCCAATCAAATAATCTCACCTCCCTCTCTCTCTCGTTATATATACAACTCATCCCTATTTAAAACCCAAAACCCATTTCTTATTCTTCTTCTCCATAGCAAGCCGACGACCCATCTTCCTGACCATCAACCGAGCACCATCCTTTCTTCAACCCGCAACCCACCATCATCGCCCCCTAATCCTCTACCATCAGCATTGCCTCCATCTTCATCATCTCCACCGCAGAACCTAACTCGACTCTCCCAGAGCAGCCGCCTCATCCCCAGCACGCACCACCACCGTCAACATCACCTTCGTCCTCCCCGAGAACCCATCTCCATCGCTGCCTCCTCTGCAACTCCAACTAAGAACATAAAACCCTCACCGGTGCCAACTTCGATCCCCGTAGCACCCTGTCGAGATCCCCTCGCCTTCTACTTCGCCTGATACCCGAGAACTTCCCATCGCAGGCACATCAAGACTCCATAACCGAGCCTTGCAACCCTTGCCGACTTCCCTGGTATATCAGGGCACCTATCCACAGTAAGATCTTTCCTCCTTCTCCCTTTCTAAAGTTTTTATTTTGTTTTAATGTTCACTGTTCTTTTGTTCGCCGGAATCCGGTCGCGCCGTCGACGACCCAGCAAGTATCTTTGACCCGTGTGATCCCTTTGTGCGTTGTCTGGATTCGTTTCGTGTACCGTGCGCGCGTCGCGACTTTTCCGCCGACGTGTGACGTTCTGTATACCCGTATCGCGATCTGTCAAGGCAAGTAAAACTTGCTACATGCTATTATATTATTTTATACATATTTATTTCATGATTAAACCTGTAAACTAAACCTAAGGCTTTTAGTTTCCATTTTTGCATCTCGATGTCCGGTTATATCATGTTAGATTCGGATCTTGAATTATAACTTGTTGCATGTTAGAGTACAATATCGTGTATCCACATCCGTGTTTAAATTACTTAATAATTATCTGCATAGCCCACAGTACCTTTTAACAGTTTCTACCCTATCGGACACCCGTTTGCATCCATCTAACCTATTTTTGTATATAATTGCATCAATAGGCCATTTAATACATTTTAATGTGATTTTAATATTCTATATTCATTTAAGTGTATGATACTTAATGTTGGAACCATAACCCTAACTCTAATCGATAACCGTACATCCATATAGTTTAATCTGTACCTATTTGCATATCATATTACAATGTTTCAGTTTATTGTTCTATTAGTACCCATGCTTGTTTTGTATACCCATGATTATGCTAGTTTGATTATGAGCACCCACTTGACATCTTGTGCACCCTGACATGACTTGTTACACCTATTACTTGACACGATATGGTACCGTGCACCTCTCGACATGACATGATACTTACACAACCTGGCTTGACCTGATGTACCATGGCTTTACCTGTTACCTGATCTTGTGTCTAATGCCAACAGACCTGACCTGTTGTCCTTACGGACAGTTCCTGTTGTCTATCCAGACAAACCTGTACCTGCCTGATCCTGTGTTGGCATTAGCTCTAGATTATTTAATACATGACTTGAACATATACAACCTGGGGGTATGGGGAAATCAATGATGAAACCTGACTTGTAACTCGACAGTTCGCTACCTTTACTGATCAGTTTTAGAGGCTAGGCCAGCCTTGGGATGATGTTGCTGACATCATCCATCGTTATCCACTACCTTTTTAGAGGCTAGGCCAGCCTTGGGATGATGCTTTAGACATCATTCATCATTACCCCTTTTCCTTTAGTGCCTAGCGGCATGTCTCGGTTTCAGCCCGAGAATCTTCACCGTGATCTCGGGCACGCATGGGATACTATTGAGTTACATCGATGATTCATCAAATTGATTTCAAGGACTTGAGAGTAGTTAACCCAATAGACCAGTTTAGATTACTCACTGCACACTACCTTTCACTGCCCTGATTTATATTGCTGTTACACCTGCTTTACCTTTTATGATCAAACTTGCATGTCTTGCTACCCTGTTTATATATTATTGCTTGATGTTATGACGCGCTGACGTCTGGGTTTTGCATGGCCCAGATCCTCTACCTTTGTTGCAGACTGATCAGGAGCATTGCCGCTGTTAGACCGAGCGGTAAGGATCCTGTTGGTACCCAGTTCTACTTTCCAGGTGTTTTATTTTTGGATCTTTTGCTTCCTCATATTATCCTTTTCTTGACTCATTTATTCTGGCTCATGGACATGTACTAGATAGTTTAGTTCACTTTCTTGTTCTTGATATCTCTACAGCCGTAATGTGACCGTGGAAGGATTTTTCCTATCCACAGGTAGCATGGTTGGCTATGTCACGTGCCTATCTTAGCGTACTCTGGGAAGCGGGGCGTGACAATCTAAATCAGAACTATACATGTAAACATCAAATTTATACATGTAGATATCTGAAGGAAATGCATGCCAAACCTTTTAAGTCGCCGTGCGATGGGCATAACACAGCATAGTGGCGGACGTCTATTGTAAGAAAATAACCATATATATATATATATATATATATATCTTTTGTTTAATATGTACGTTTCACCGTTTTGAAAACAATTTAGAAGGGTTTCCTTGTTTTAAACGTTTCGTGTCATATCAGACACGTAGGTAAATACTGAGACTATAGCTCCCTCTTTAGAAATCCCTTCGATAACTATCAATGCATGCAAAATATATCCAGGTACTGTTCTCTGACTAGTCCTGCTCAGTACGAAAAAAATAGCAAATATCATAAAAACGTACTGCTCCATAAGAAATCAATCCAAAAATGTGCATATGAATGCTACGTGTGTCTGGTGCGCACGGAAATCAAAACCCATGAATGTGCCATACATGTGCACAGAAATAAAATCTAAGTGCAACGGGTGTGTATGAAACACCTGTCAGAGACAACGTGTGTGCCTGACAGCAAAATCAGGTGCATTTGATATGCACGAAGAATCTCGATTTAGTGCATCTGGTGTGCACCAAAATCGCATCTCATAACATGCGCCCAACCTGCGCGAAAATCCAAATCAGGTGCATCCATCATGCACAAATAAAATCTAAATCATGTTTATCCAACATGCACAAAATCACGAAATCCAATATCAAGTGCCGAACATGCGCAAAATCCAATCTAAGCGCGCCAAATATGCGCAAGAATCCAAATCAAATGCACAGAGTGCACGAAGTCAACATCAATATCAGAATCGAAATCGACGATATACAATAATGCTCAGTCCAAACCAGGTATAACGCGGTATATAATCTTACTACCATGTGCATCAGCGTGCACAATTCACATATCAATGCACTACAAGCACGTATAAGCAATACCGAGTGCAAAAACCAAATCGTGTGCATAACATATGCACATAATCAACCCAACTTTATAAAAACCATGAAATCATAAACATGTGCGACCAAGGTACAAAACGATATCAAGTGCAATAACTGTGCACAAATCATAAATACTCAGTAGGTGCAACCATGGTGCACGAAAACAAATATCACGAAACTCAGTCATCAAGGCTTAATCATGCGAATGGATCGCCTAAAATACCAAAATCTAAGGTGACGGATGCGTGATAATCGAATCACCAAATCACAAATCATAAATACCGTCGTCGATATTTCCTCTTTCAAAGTCGAGAAGGTGTCGGTGCATCCAATGCTAGCAGAGCAAGATATCTACTTGCCTCCTGTTCATGGTCTGGCTCCTGGTGCTTTTAGGCTCTTGTCTCTCACTGTGCATTGCTAGATATATAGCTCCTCGGCTCAACGGCCCAATATGGAATGACGACGGAAACAGTCCCGCTCTGGCACATCCTCTACAGATCCCTGGCCAACTATCTCGTCGATGATGCTGAACTCTGGCTTGCTGGGTGTGCGTAATATGTTCGCTCCTGGGTCCAAGTCTTCTCGTATAGTATTCCAGAAACGTTCTGTCGAAGTCTCTCCCAAATCTCGTTTCTGCCGAACTGCCCGGAAATTACCACCCTTTACTATATCTGTTTCTTGTTCCGGAACGGCTGCATACTCATCGTGACTCCTTCTGGAAGATATATCAATAATCAACGCCTCTGCATGCGTATCGCATCTCTGATGTCGGCGGAGTGGAACGTCATCTCGTCGAAATCTCATGCGAACTCTTTACTCCACTTTTCTCTAATGTCGACTGTTTCGGACTCGTCTCTTCGTGGCTGCATGGACTATGCTCCGACGGCTATACTAATATCTGGAGTCTCCCAAGCAATGCATCCCATCATATGATATCCGAAAGATGTCGAACCATTCGATCGATTCGTCAAAACCTCATAATACCCCAAGAGCTCAACATCTTGGGTACAGTTTAATAGTATCGAGTACATGCCACAGCACCTGTGGACCAACCGTAGAAGGGCAAACCTAAGCCTCACAAATGGCACCGCTAAACTGCCGCAAACCCTAAGGTTCAAAGGCGTTCCATGGTCATTACGTCGAGTTAGGGTTTCATTCTTCTAGAGGGTCCATAACATTACTTGCATTTGTTTCTGAATACTTTAAACTTGGAAAATGGGCTCCTGACATTCGATCGTCTCCATCAACTCTCAACGTACCTGCGTGAAGTCGTCTCTAGCTAGAATCAATTAATCTGATGACCTCGCATCGGGGTAAGCGAACGAACCACATGTCCTAGTCATTCATCCTCGGGTGACTAGCGACCTTCTATCATATCTCTAAGTACAACTCGTACTTTAATAGCTCAAACATCTGGGGCAATATCTCGTCATTCGCAGCAACAACTGGCTCATTCATCTGCACGCTGAACAGTGCCTCAATCATCATGAATAAGTGATACATCAATGGTCATCACATTCTGGCTGGCCTCTATCAGTGGCTCAATCCTCTGGTGTTGATCTGCACGTCCGAGAAATCTCGTAAAAGCGATCCGTCAAACGCTCATGGCGCGAAACACAATAAAACAACGCCTCTATGCAAATCGTATGTCCCTGGAATCACACCCTGGTCAGTCCTCGTCCGTGACGAGCTCATGCTGACGCAACTCTAGCCACAGCTTTCTCTGCCCGTGTAATCGTGGCAGCAAAATCATAAACCGATAATGATGAGGATAGATCCTAGGAAGGAATATAATACTGTGCAAGGAAATGTACATCCTAAGGCTCCTTAAGCGGAGTATCGTATCGTAAATATGCTGCGTAACATATACACGGTACGTCACTCTCCTTAAGTCACCTACTCTATCAACCAAGGTCAACCTATGTGACGAAAGTTCGAGTCTAATACCCCTCGACTAAGTCTAAGTACCGTAAGGTCAAGCCTAAGTTCCGAATATATACAAACGCTCTAGGCTCCACATAGTCAAACTTAGACTCGAACCAAGGTTAACCTAGCGCTCTGATACCAATTTTGTCACGACCCGAAATAGCACGTGACTGGCCCTTGAAACATATGAAGTCTATAGGACCTCATCTAATTCAAGTAAGCCAAAAGCCCAGAATCTAAAACCATTTTAAATAATAAATGAAGGAAAATAGTTTAAAAGAAGTCAAGAAAACATGTTTTAAAAACAAGGTTTTTAAATAAATAAGCCGAATATGCATTTTTAAAACCTCAAGTCTTTCCTGAAAAATTCGGCAGAGTTTCCTTTGTAAAACCTGGCCCCAAACGGGGTACAACAAGAATAATATATGCGCATTGATAAAAGGCATCCCCAAGCGGGAGCTAGCTCTTCGTCAATCGACGATCACAACCACGCAAGCAATATAATATACAACGCCGAAAGGTGAGGATCAAAACTCAAAAGAAACTCGAAATCATCAAGAAACCATAATACTACAACACGCGACTCTAAGGTCGAAATAATACCCAACTGGTTTTCTAAGTCTGAAACAATTTACAAGTTTGGTTGATGGAATTACTAGATACAACTGATTAAAATAAATACAAGGGTAGTCACGATGCGAGTGAACCCACCTACCAAAGCAATCACCATGAAAGGAAGAAGTGTACCAGAAAAGCCGCAATGAAACCTGTACGACAAAAACCTGCAAGAACTGTGGCACAACAGGGGTGAGTTGCCAACTCGTGAGTAGAAAACATCACAGAGCAGAAATCGTATGTTTGACTCAATCCAACGTCAATACGATCAGTAATAATATATCCTCAATATGAATAAATATGAAGCATGATAAGGTGGCAAGGGTAAATATCTATACATAAGTGTAGTACCAAGTGCTCATGCCAGTGCCTCAGGTAGCAATATATCATAAATATGAGGTATCATCAATGTAATCATCATGAAGTGAGTGTTAACTATATCATGAAGTCTAAATATGTGGATATCATCCAACTAGGTAATCAATGTCTGCATGTATGTGGATCTCGTCCACGTGTCACCTAATGACACAAAACATCATGCATGTAAATATCATAAAGCATATGCATGGAAGTATGAGGATATAAATCAACGTGTGTCCCTCGCGACACATCAAAATTATGGAACCTGAGTGTCCAGCATCGACACTCGAAAACATCATGAAACCTCTGCCCAGCATCGGCACGTAAATCCTCATATATATAGTGCTCCGTCAGTCCGGATCGGCCTGTATCATCTCTCAACTCTGGTCGGTATCCTCCGGATATCCGCCGAGCTCAAATACAATCACCGGTAGGTAGTGGTCCCTCTGCCAGGCTCACCGTCTACAGCACAGCGATCCATTCTCTCCCCAGGGTTCCATACCTGGTCCACCATGTACCCGCGATCGGCCTCATCCAGCTCCTCGAATCGGGTTTCACATGTCACACTCAGAACCGTGAAAAAACATGGTGGACGCACTGAAATATCATATCAAGAGAAACCGGGTTTTTAAAATAGTACATGCTTTCTTTTGAAATAGCCCCGGTTCTCAAATCCAGAAATCTCATGAATACAACATATCTCAATGCGTAAAATCATAAAGCATGATGTATGCTACATATAACAGAAATGTAAGCATGTTCGTATATCACGCAACTTGGAATAGTAATATGCACATATCAAGGGAAAACCGTTGATTCAAATGAATCCAGTTTTAAAATATATCTTGCGATTCCCAAATCTCAAAAATCAAGCCGGAATCATCTATGTATGTGCAAAAATGTACGTACGCAAGTATGGGTGTACAATATGTATTTACGTAAGTATGTCATGCAAGGAGTCATATCCTGATGCAACAATCCTACTGTATAGTGACATGGAAATTATCGATGATGAAGTGTGTGAGCTGGCAAGCAAGTGTACGTAGAACATACGCATCATCGATAATTGTGCTGGTGTCCTTACAGCATGAGTTTAATATAACAATAAACACATTTAAACATGCAACGCGATGCGAAAATAAAGAATATGCGGAAAAGGAATAATAACGCAACAGTGAAGAATCTACTTCAATATATATATATATATATATATATATATATATATGTCATACAGTTTTTCCATTTGAAATAACACGAATCATGGTGTTTAGAAAAATAAGGGCTACGTTGTTTTTAGGAAAAGATGCGTCTTTTGAAAATATCCGTAGAATCCCTTGGCCTGTCTTTAAAATACTCACGATTCATTAGTTTTAAAATAGGTATGACTCGGGTCTAGTCTAACATCTACTAAGTAAACTACAGGTCTAATAACAAGCTAATCGAAAGGGTACGGAAACCACCTAAATCTGAGTCGATATATATTTACATATATAATAGTCGGTGATCTCGCCTCAATAGTACCGCGTACGATACAATATAACATATGACATTCTCGAGTCAAGAGCATGGATCTAACATCCATATAAAGCTCGTACGGTAAATCCATCGTACGGCATCCCAAATCTGGGTACGGGTCAAATATCACATTCATCTCATCATTTATCTGGTATCCTTATCATCATATCACATGCACTGGGTACTGACCTAAGTCTAGTACAAACTAATACCATCTATATATAAATTTATGCGTGTGTAAAACACAAGTCCGAAGGCCCGCTAAAACCTCATTTCGTATCTCGTAATATGAACCACATCATATCACCGATCTCATGGCACCATGCCCAATCTCATCGACTCATCTCCAAATATCATCCACTATCCTCATCATCCAAGTGTAGGTATACGTGTATATATATACATCGTCCCATACCTATGTGTGTGTGTGTGTATACGTATCCCCAAGTACGCACAAGTGTAACAAAGTAAGCATGTGTGTGCGTGTGGGTGTAAACCTATTCTATGGTTCGCGACTAAGAAGCTATACTAGTTCACTTCTAAAAACCCTAATCTAACCATTGAACACCTAATCATATCTACAATATCCATGTCACACTTAAAAGATATCATATATATAGTATATATATAGCATACTATACATCGAACTGCGGGGGTGCTATACGCCATCCACCCGACTTCCCCCGTAGATATAATCTACTCACCTTGCTTCTTGTGTGCCGATGCCGATGTCGCCATCTTCATCTTCAACGTCTCGACATCACGTGGGGTACCTACACATATAATCCAATCGCAAATGCGTATTAAAATCACATCGGAAAACCAAAAACGGCACACGCTACGCTCATAGGTAAAAACCTATAGCCTCGCATGCAAACACGACCAATAACAATAGTCATTGAAGTTCAAACGCCACACGACAGAAACGAATTATCAAATACTAAAATCCATGTTAAAACAAGTCGTAAAACAATGCGCCAACGCAAGAAAATAATCCCAGATTTTATCCTAGGTGAAATCAGCCAATTTTGCATATGCCAAGGGTCTAGTTTACTGGAGATAAAGCCCTGAAACAAGCACGAACCCAAACTGGAATGCCCAGGCCGCAATTTGCAGCCTAAAGGGATAAATTTGCGGCCTAAAGAGGGAATTGGGGTCCTGGGTTTTGGTGGTACACTCCAGGTTGCCTGCTCATCACTCTGTGTTTGCTAAAAATTTTCAGAGGCTCCTGGTAATAGCAGATACCAAAATACATCACAATTTCCATAAAATCTGCTGATGTCGGGGTTTTCAAATTTTTGGTTTGGGGTTCTACTCTCGGGTTTTAGCCCAAATGTTATCACTAAGGGGGGGGGGTTTAAGGTCACTACTAAGTCAATTACACTATCCCAAATCTAAATCCCTTCAAACCCTAACTAGGGATTTACAAAGTTCACCAAACCGCATCGAAACACTTCTAAACTTGTATGGGTACTAAGGAAATCTAAATACAATACTAAGAGTGCAGAAGTTACCACATTTGGCAACTCAAGAACTTTCTTGAGTTGTCCCAAGTGTCCAAAATGTAAGCTTTCTTGATCCAAGGTGTAGCTAGTGAGCTCATGCACCTTTTTTTGTGAAGTGGGGAAGATGTTTTGGTGTAGTTTTTGAGATGTTTTGAGGTGAAGATGTGGAGGTAGGAGAGAGGGCACCAGCCTTGGGGAAAATGGAGAGGATAAAGATGAAGAAAGATGAATGGGAAAGAGAATGGCCATGGTCAATTGACCCCGTCACCTTTCTCTCTCATGCCCATTCGTAATACTATATTCCTTTCCATTTTCCTTTTTCTTTTCTTTTGTTTCCTTCTCTTTGCAATAGTAAACCCAAAACAAATAACCATACACCCAAAAATCATGTAGAAAAAAAATGTAAGTGTTAAAATGACATGTGCACAAAACACGCTTAAAGCCCGATTAGCGATTTTTAATCGCAATTAGCACAAAATTAGTGTATAATAAATCGTGAAATTTCATAATTTGCTTAAATCACATAAATAACCCTCTTTTTAGTAATTCCCATAATTTTCCAAATTTTTCCCCAATTTATCGGTATTTAATTATACCGCCTTATTAAAATATTCAATATTTTATTATTTAATTATAAAAAATCCCAAAAATAATATTATATGTTTTTGAAATGTTACTCTATCTCCCGCTTGGGGATGTTTTTATTCATTACGTATATTATTCATGTTTGTACCCGTTTAGGGCCACTATTTACAAATGAGACTTTACCAAAATTTTTGGGAAAATATGATGTTGCTTTTAAATGTTTAATGCCATTTATTTTATTTAAAACCACTTGTTTTAAACAAGTTTTCCTTCACTTCTTATTTAAAATGGTTTAGATTTCTGAGCTTTTGGCTTACTTGAATTAGGTGGGGTCCTATAGACTTCACATGATTCAAGTGCCAGTCACGTGCTATTTTAGGTCGTGACAAGGCTGTACGTCAATAGTCTTCTCAATCTGGTTGACCTCACGCAATAGCCCGATCTGTTGGAGATAGTGCCCTCAGAGTCAATTATTGGATCACAGGCACGTGATTGCAATGATTGAGGGAGGACCTATCCCGGTACGACAGTCTTACTCGAGATGATAGTTTGCTATCTGGTTTACCTTTATCATCGTGTACTGTTTAAGGTGACCTTATAGGTTGCTATTACACGTTGATAGAGCCCCTAGGATTCTTGCTTGACCACCAGCAGTATGAGGGCGATCATATAAGTGGGAGCTGGTAGTCTTTAAGCACATCCTTAAATGGTCCCTAGTCGTGGGAGTTTCGAGACAGGGCATCGATTCTCCAGAGTAGACTAGTGTATACAGTCGAGACCCCGACGAGGGGCAGTGGCCGGTCTCACAAGCCACTGGTGTCAGTAGGATCACCTAAGATGTATACAGGCGCTCATTGGGTTATGAGTACACCGGACAGGACTCGCCGGGAACATGCTAGTTAGTCTTATACCTGACGTCAGATAGCAGTTCCCAGGTGACATGTGTACAGGTTAGTTCATCGACCTGGGGATCGTCATTTGTCTCGTGTGAGTTCCCACTGTGCTTTGATTACTACCCTACCACGGCTCAAAGGAGTCGTGCAAACAGGTTTTAGTTGGGTACAGTCCCGAGCCACATGGAAGCAGTGAGCAAATCTTCGGGGGTTCGTCTCTCCCGGTATTGGGGGTAAGGTCGCGCTGTGTCTAGGAGAGCCATTACACGAAGTCCTTGGCCAAGGCAGGAGATTTACTGGTAGGTATTCCAGTAGTATCTCAGGGTGTTCTGGGCAACACTCCGACACGACTTGTACCGCTTTTGGGGGTCTGACTTTTACCCACCCCCTAGGCCCGACATGCGATGCTCATAGACGAACGGACCGGACTGTACGGATATTGTCACTGACAGGCTCAGTAGGGTGTCAGGATGAGTTCGCTCATCGACGTCCCTTTTGGTCAATAGCTGGTGGCCCGTTACGTATTGGCTTATACCTCTGACGTGCTAGTGGTTAAATCCACAGCCACAGTATTGACGAGTCTTTAGAGTCCATCACACATTCAGTTACTCAGCTTTCGGGCGAAACGCTGTAGAGGCCGTATGGAGATATGGCAGGGTCCGATCAGATACGTACGGTATTGCACGGATCAGGATCCGACGGTTTGTACTAGAGGCCGTATAGATATATGGCAGGGTTCGATCAGATACGTGCGGTATTGCACGGATCAGGATCGGACGGATATTACTAGCCGGCTTTGGTTTAAGCCGGATCCTAGTATAGTACAGTGTAGATTTTGTCTCTTTGCATTTGTATCCGGACGGAATACAGATGCGGGTGTGTATGCACAGTATCGGTGTGTTCCTGTAATTTATTACGGGACCAGTTTTCTGGAGTTGCCAGTTTGCATTCCGTTTCGGCCGGTTTTCCTTTGTTCTTTCCCGGCCGGACTTTTCCGATGGAGGGGGTTATTTGCAATTGTGCAAATAACATTTGTGGAGGGGGTTTTCTTGCAAATGTATTCTTCATGATAGAATAACCATCCTTCCTTTTTCATGATGATTTTTGCATTAATTGAGATTGGAAAGGGTATGGAGGGTGAAGCATGGTTGATGTTTCCTTGCTTTTTGATATGGTCACCTTCTCTTTCTCCTACACTCACCTCCCTCTTGATTTTGTTTGATATCCCTTCACCATTCTCAATTGAGAGAGGCCGGCCACTTGAGTGAGGAAAATGAGAGAATTTCATTTTTGAGCTTGTGGCATTCTTGATCTCATTTGATGCTAGAAAAATGCAAGCACCATTTTTCTTCTTGATTCCTCCATCATCTTTCAAAGGCAACATAACCCCAAAGTGAGACATGCACTCTACACTACATTCTATAGCACATCTTGGGCATGTCGACTTGCCAGCTTCATGCCCGAGTTGCCTCGGTATTGAGGCGGGAGCCCGTAAAAGATGCAGACGATGTGGTGCCCTTCCGGCAAGGATGCGACGACCGGAGTTTCCGCGGGAGATCGGGACGACGACGAGAAGACCGGAGGACTCGGATCACTCGGTATATCTCTAACCCGTCTTGTTGTTAGCTAGATCTAGTTTAATGGCCCGATCCGGGGTTTAGTGCGCGGTGGTGCCGGTTTGCAAAGTTCGCAAAATTAAAGTTTATCACCATTTCCGCATTTGGCCGTCGGATTGACGGCCGGGGCGCCGCCGTGCACTTACAGTGGTATCAGAGCCTCGCCATTAACTTCGTCTAGCTTCGTTTGATGTGTTTGCATTTCCGATTGACCAAAATTTCCAAAAACCGTATTTTTCCTTCACATCAGTTTCTGTCGAAATTTTTTGAAGTCTAAAAATTTTTCAGGTTGTCTCAGAATGATGTGCAGGGAGTTCTAAGTACTCTGGGAAAATTCGAGACAATGATCCCTTAGCTCGAGGGCGGAACCGCGGCAAAACCCCCCTTGTTGCCGCGGTTCCGCCGCAGGTTGGTGGGATCAATGCTTCGAAATTCTCCAGTGGGCTTCTGGGCTGTAATTAGGGGTTTTGGAATATTAATTTTGGGCCCAGATTTTCTGTGAGTGCTACAGTATTGCTTGGGGGCCCACTTGTTATTTTTTGATCGATCGGATATGTTTAAACACATTATTTCACAGTATTTACATTATATCTGCGACCGTGAATGTCACTCGATCGGTAAATCCGGTCTAACTGCTATAGCCCGGTTAGACGGATTTGCGAACGTGACTTTCACGTTGATGTTCTATGTATTTGCTGTGATGTTGCGGATCGGTCGTGGGGGATAGCCTGGATGCAATGCTAGTACAGTTTTGTTGTATTATGTACATTTGTTGCTGCGGGGCGAGCGTCCGACATGTGGACTGCCGTCACTGCCTGTTTGTATTATTATTTTGGGGCACGACCAGGTTGCGGTCGATGTACCCGTTGTATGTATATTTTACTTTCTGTACTAGGTTTACCCCGCGGAGGGGTGCACGAATAGCCGGGTTCTAGAAGGCAACAAGCCCGCATCTCATGGCATTGGGACGAAGGGGGCTTCACTCCAGGATTGGCTGGCTATTCGCCGCACTCGTAGGGGGTATAGGATTTCATTGCACAGGCTATCCACACGACCAGGGGAACGTCGGGTTTCAGTAGTGGCTCTGTGAAACCCGGGGATCCCAGATATCTGTATTGTTCTGTGATGCTGTACATTTCTGTGATGTTGCATTTTATTCACGCCTTGAGCGAAATATAATATATTGGTATATATATTAGTAGATGTTGTATATGTTTTTCATCCGCGCTAGTCCAATCCCCGCTCTGCCGTTAGTTAGCTAACCTAACGGGTGATGACGGGACCCAGTGGCAAATGCGGATGGCATATACGTACGTCACTATATTTTCGTTCTTTGTGGTGTGATCAATTGATGGGACTGCGTTGATTCGGATCAATGCAAGTTAAACAAACCTATTCTGATGTTGTTGGAACACTTTTCAAAAAGCTGTTATTGCAAGGACGTTCACTTTTGTTTTGCATCGTGGTATTCATTTGGAATATCCTGCTCCTCAGTCGACGAGGCAAGGGCCGAGATCCCTTCACCGGGAGTGACCCCTTGGACAGAAGTTTGCGTCAGGGCATTAACTTCACTATAGCCGATTATTTTTGCTTTGCACCGTGGTATTCAGTTGGAATATCCTGCACCTCATTCTACGGGGAAAGAGCCGAGATCCCTTCACCGGGAGTGACCTCTTTAGTAAAGGTTTTCGTCACTATATTTTCTAAAAAGCTATCCGTTCCTTCAACGATATCAAGTTCATTACGTTAAAGGTTTTCGCCAGAAACCATTCGTAGCCCTCCGTCGTTTCATATGGGTAGTCAATAGTATTCAAGCTGTGTTTGTTGGCCAAAGTCAAGGCATAGTGTTTGGTAGCTGTTGGTTATTCATATGCATCATAGATAGATGCGTTGGTTTGGAACAGTCGTACTGCCTTGTTGGCCAAAGTCAAGGGTAGGTACGGGTGGATTCAAATTAACCTGGAGAATGACGGGTAGAACTTGACATGTGACTTCTGATTTGTTGGCCAAAGTCAAGGTCATAAGAGCATGGGGTAAAAATCCACATCGGGAGTTTCAAAAGAACTGAAACTTGCCGGATATGCGCATACCTTCTGGAGTGTGATGACGTGAGCGGATTATGTCACGTTATCATGCGATGAGAGTTGGATCCCGATTCCCACTGATGAGTTGGTTTACTCCTCGGGTGACCCTGACTAATTCTTCTTTCAGGTTTGGAGGAGAATTTGAGGTACAGTGGGAGGTTTCCAGATTAGATAAATTGGTAACCATTCTGATCTAGGTTAGAGTGCACGCTGAGTGTTTCTTTTCTCTCTCTCTTTGGCAGCGACCATTGACCCGACCCTAAGACTATGACTCAGAGACCAAGTTAACCGAACCTTCTTTACACTGGCTTTTGGATTGTCAGAGTTGCAGACCTCATTGCCACTCCTGCTTTTACCTTTTTCTCCAGGATACCCCGTATTACTACGAACGTCCACTTCCATTGGACAAAACCATCGTATGGTTAGATACGAACTCGAAGGAATTCGAGGATGGTTTCCGGTTCTGGAGAAAACGGATAGGATTATTCAGTTGTCTTTTCCCTTTTGCCTTCTCTCAAGTTGTGAGTACTCCTTGGTTTAGGAGATAGTACACCTATTATGCAAATTGGATAATCTTCTTCCAAACCTTAGGCTGGTGCCGACCGGTAGGGAATGAAGAAAACCAATTAGCCTAAACGGTGTGCAGAAGGTATTAAGATTAAGACAAAGCAAGAGATTAGTAAGAGAGCAAAGTAAATTGCGACTGATATTCACGACCAAACCAAGTATTTCTTCGCCAATCCTAAATCACCTTTGTATTTCTCCAGGACACTCCGTATCACTACGAAGATCCACAGTTTATTGGATACTCCATCGTATGGTTATATACGAACTCGAAAGGAACTTGTTCCAGTTCGGGGATGGATTCTGGTCCAGGAGAAATAGGAATAAGGTTTATTCGGTTGTCTTTTATCTTCACCTTCTCTCATTGCGAGTGCTCCTAGGACTAGGACAGTACACCCATTATGCTTATTGGATAGTCTTCTTCCAAACCATAGGCTGGTGCCGAACGGTAGGGAAGGAAGAAAACCATTTGGCCTAAAGGGGTGTGCAGAAGGTAATGACTAAAGACATATAAAGGGATTTGGAGAGGTGGCAAAGAATTATACGGTTATAGTTGTGAATCTGGATAATGGTAGAGGCATTACTAGGAATACCAGGATACCCCATCGAAACATTTTAATGTTTCAGTTCGACTGTGTACTGTTAAAAGAAAACTGATTTCCCGATTGGACACTTGCTCCAGGGTATGTATTTACCAGGTTTGATTCTCACATCTGTATGGTTTTACAGATGGTGAGTGGGAGTAAGTTATTGGGAATTGGGTGATCATCCTCATTATATCGGGATTCGTTGTAATCGGTGATATTTGAGGAGATCACCTGGGCTGTTTGCCGGTCGGCAAATATTTGGTTTTGAATATCCGCTTTTATGCACCAATTTCAAATTGATATATCTGTACGTCTATTTTCATAGAGTGAGATATACCTTTTGATATTATGTCGATGACATTTACCTATATCAGTCGATGGTTAGGTAAGGAGCATTAAACAGCGGTGTAATTCTTCTTAACCATAAGTACAGTTTTCAACCTACGACACACAGTGAAAGAGTTCTTAGACTCAGCGGACTTATACAGAGTATTGTATATTGTCCAGTGTCCATTAGGACAGAGGGGTTGGTCCTCATACTATATTCTGTTTACTTTTAACTTCTCTAGTTCTTAGACGTGTGTTTCGTAGAAACACAGGGTCTAAGTTTTGAGGAGTTATAGGTATTTGAATAGAGTAGAGAACCAGGTGTAGCAAGTATCTGGATTCTTCAAAGTGATCGAAGATATAGATACTTGTGTATGGTATTCAGTTGATAGTAATGATAAAGAGAAATTGTTTCTCTTTCAGGTTACTCATAATTGGATGCATTCCTAAGTTGAGTAACGCTGATCGGTCTCTCTCCATTTAGTTGACATGCACTGGAGACAGCTGCATGATTTGAATCTGGTTCAATTAAATCAGTGCCTCTGGTTCTATATTGGATATAGTACAGTTCATATCTTAACATTGTTAAGGTACGGGGAGTTGTCCGGCTTATGATTAAAACCAGACACTGGACAACTCAAGGCACGTTTCTGTAATGGCTGTTTGTGGGTTGACCCAGGCTATGACGAGGGTTGACTTTCTACCATCTGGGAGATCAATAGAAATATTGTTCTAGACTCGCCACAGTTTTATTAAAAATGGATTTTTTTCAAAAACAGTAGTGGGAGTATGGTAGAACTGGAAGTGATTCCAGAACCGCAAACGATTACTGAAGATTTGATTAGGAACCTAAAGATTCAATCTGATTTGATATTCCATTGGCCACTCCGCAGATAAGGTGGGTAACTTCAGGCACCCGAGAGGTACTCCGGTAGCCTCAAGGACGGTGACAGAGAAGTTCTTGTTTACCCACACTTGCCATTGCTGTTGTTCCAGGCTGCGAGACCCGGTGGGAGGATGAGTATAGCGTCGTTCTAAACTAGTTTTAGAAGTGCACGTCTATATGACTCTGCCAGAGGGTTGTCGTAGTCAGTGGGAGCAGCGGAAGCATTGGTGGACATCAGGCTTATATCTATTTATAGACTAAAGAAGATGTAGCGGAGATAGAACATCTATTTCTGATATGACAGCCATGGGTTTGACGTCATCAGAATAGGGGATGGATCTGTTGAGAAGGTAGTAGGGTGTGATATCCGGGTTTTGGATGACATACACAGAGTAGGAAAGGAAACTCCTATAATACGATCGGTTATACTTTGGTCGTCACACAGTGGTTTCTCCACAAAGGACTTGGACATAATATCAGACATACTGGTTACTAGATCTATGGTTTTAGATCTGGATTTGGGTGGTTTCCCAATCAGGGTACTTTGACAGCATTCTAAGAGTATTTAGAATGGACGACTCCTGGCACAGTAGTGTACCTGCAGGTGATGGAGTCACCCTCTCTAAAGGTGTCTTATAGACTAAAGTAGAGAGGGATGTGCATGATTGGCAGATCACTTGCTTAGGCAATTGAGTCAATCATGAGATGTCAAGTACCACACTAGATGTTGTTCTTGCACTAGATGCAATAAGTTGACATTGATCCAATCCTGGAGAAACAGTCGGAAGCAGTTTTAGAACATAAGTGGATGTTCTAGGGATATGATAACGACAGCCTCATTTGGGAGACAGTTATCATTCCAGGCTTCCAAGATGACATGGACGACAAGGAGGTTGTCAGAGTTATAGTTTTTCCTTCTGACGAGGGGCAGTATTTTGGACAGGTGGTCTAAGGAAATACTGAGGGTGGCATGGCGCAGGATACTGATTAAGTTCAGTTGACGATACAGTCTAAGAAGTTTGGATTTGGAGTTCATTTATGAGCTCGGTCCCATCAGACATCCAGACACTTTAAGACAGGTATTGCTCATTTCGGGAGATGGCTTTCTCCGCGAACTTGAGATATAGAGAGACATAGAAAGAAACATCAGAGCGGATCCACTCGCTGAGGCTATTCCTCGAACGCAATAGTCTCGCAAACGAGCTTTGTGAGACTGACTAGTAGAGGAGTTGGGTGTTCGGTATCACACGGGCTGTGAGTATGCGACATCGCAATAATTAGCCTTGAGTGCAAGTGGGAGATTGTTGGAGATAGTGCCCTCAGAGTCAATTATTGGATCACAGCCACGTGATTGCAATGATTGAGGGAGGACCTATCCCGGTACGACAGTCTTACTCGAGATGATAGTTTGCTATCTGGTTTACCTTTATCATCGTGTACTGTTTAAGGTGACCTTACAGGTCGCTATTACACGTTGATAGAGCCCCTAGGATTCTTGCTTGACCACCAGCAGTATGAGGGCGATCATATAAGTGGGAGCTGGTAGTCTTTAAGCACATCCTTAAATGGTCCCTAGTCGTGGGAGTTTCGAGACAGGGCATCGATTCTCCAGAGTAGACTAGTGTATACAGTCGAGACCCCGACGAGGGGCGGTGGCCGATCTCACAAGCCACTGGTGTCAGTAGGATCACCTAAGATGTATACAGGTGCTCATTGGGTTATGAGTACACCGGACAGGACTCGCCGGGAATATGCTAGTTGGTCTTATACCTGACGTCAGATAGCAGTTCCCAGGTGACATGTGTACAGGTTAGTTCATCGACCTGGGGATCGTCATTTGTCTCGTGTGAGTTCCCACTGTGCTTTGATTACTACCCTACCACGGCTCAAAGGAGTCGTGCAAACAGGTTTTAGTGGGGTACAGTCCCGAGCCACATGGAGGCAGTGAGCGGATCTTCGGGGGTTCGTCTCTCCCGGTATTGGGGGTAAGGTCGCGCTGTGTCTAGGAGAGCCATTACACGAAGTCCTTGGCCAAGGCAGGAGATTTACTGGTAGGTATTCCAGTAGTATCTCAGGGTGTTCTGGGCTACACTCCGACACGACTTGTACCGCTTTTGGGGGTCTGACTTTTACCCACCCCCTAGGCCCGACATGCGATGCTCATAGACGAATGGACCGGACTGTACGGATATTGTCACTGATAGGCTCAGTAGGGTGTCAGGATGAGTTCGCTCATCGACGTCCCTTTTGGTCAATAGCTGGTGGCCCGTTACGTATTGGCTTATACCTCTGACGTGCTAGTGGTTAAATCCACAGCCACAGTATTGACGAGTCTTTAGAGTCCACCACACATTCAGTTACTCAGCTTTCGGGCGAAACGCTGTAGAGGCCGTATGGAGATATGGCAGGGTCCGATCAGATACGTGCGGTATTGCACGGATCAGGATCGGACGGTTTGTACTAGAGGCCGTATAGATATATGGCAGGGTTCGATCAGATACGTGCGGTATTGCACGGATCAAGATCGGACGGATATTACTAGCCGGCTTTGGTTTAAGCCGGACCTAGTATAGTACAGTGTAGATTTTGTCTCTTTGCATTTGTATCCGGACGGAATACAGATGCGGGTGTGTATGCACAGTATCGGGGTTTTCCTGTAATTTATTACGGGACCAGTTTTCTGGAGTTGCCAGTTTGCATTCCGTTCCGGCCGGTTTTCCTTTGTTCTTTCCCGGCCGGACTTTTCCGATGGAGGGGGTTATTTGCAATTGTGCAAATAACATTTGTGGAGGGGGTTTTCTTGCAAATGTATTCTTTATGATAGAATAACCATCCTTGCTTTTTCATGATGATTTTTGCATTAATTGAGATTGGAAAGTGTATGGAGGGTGAAGCATGGTTGATGTTTCCTTGCTTTTTGATATGGTCACCTTCTCTTTCTCCTACACTCACCTCCCTCTTGATTTTGTTTGATATCCCTTCACCATTCTCAATTGAGAGAGGCCGGCCACTTGAGTGAGGAAAATGAGAGAATTTCATTTTTGAGCTTGTGGCATTCTTGATCTCATTTGATGCTAGAAAAATGCAAGCACCATTTTTCTTCTTGATTCCTCCATCATCTTTCAAAGGCAACATAACCCCAAAGTGAGACATGCACTCTACACTACATTCTATAGCACATCTTGGGCATGTCGACTTGCCAGCTTCATGCCCGAGTTGCCTAGGTATTGAGGCGGGAGCCCGTAAAAGATGCAGACGATGTGGTGCCCTTCCGGCAAGGATGCGACGACCGGAGTTTCCGCGGGAGATCGGGACGACGACGAGAAGACCGGAAGACTCGGATCACTCGGTATATCTCTAACCCGTCTTGTTGTTAGCTAGATCTAGTTTAATGGCCCGATCCGGGGTTTAGTGCGCGGTGGTGCCGGTTTGCAAAGTTCGCAAAATTAAAGTTTATCACCGTTTCCGCATTTGGCCGTCGGATTGACGGCCGGGGCACCGCCGTACACTTACACAATCATCTGGTGCAGATCCTGAACGCTCGTCTCAAATGAGAAATCCTAGCTTAAAAGGATAACAATCCGTTCCTATGTCACAGGGATAACACCCTGGTCAGTCCTCGTCCCTGACGAGTTCGCTCTGACCGCATCTCTAGCCGCAGCTCTCTCCACTCACATAGCCATGGTGAAAAGAACCGCAACAAACATCGATGATGATAGATCATATGAACGAAAAGAAATACGGATCTCAAATTATGTACATCCAGTGATGACCCGAAATTGGCACGTGACGGCCCTTAAACTACGCAACGTCCACAGGCGTAACGCAATTTAAGTAAGCTGAAAACCCAGCAATCTAAACCATCAAAAGTAGTAAGAAATATGAACATTGTTAAAACTTTTAAATAGCAAACCAAATTCTTTAAAGTCCATCTTTTCTTCTTTTAAAATTTTGGCAGCACCTCCTTTGTAAAAACTAGCCCCAAAAATGGGTACAACATAAATATAAGTAAAGCATCCCAAACGGGAGCAAAAACACGCCCAAAGGCGGAAAACAAACACCATAATATATATACGACGCCGTAGCGAAGAAATAAAAGACGATAAAAAGAAACTACATAAAAGGAACTCCAAGTCACAAAATAATATACAATATCATCCTCACATCAAGTCTCTAAGTCATACAAGATAATGATAGATGGAGATCACAGGATACAAAGAATATACAATAACCAACATGAACGGATAACTATAAACCAACCTAAAGCAAAACTGCACACTGTGAGCCGAAGCGGTATCCGCAGCAAAAGATGATAAGATAGATGAATAGCCTGCCTCGACTATTCTGGGAAACAACCTGCAAAACACTATGGCACAACGGGGGTGAGTTGCCAACTCGTGAATAGTAAATAACATATGAAGCTAATCGCAAGTATGCACGTACAGCGCGAATCTAACATAAGCAACTAATAGCAATAAAGGTCATATGAATGCAACAATCAAGAAAGGTACATTAGCAGGTACTACTAATACATGAAGCAATAATATGACAATCTGTATGCAATAATCATGTAAGGTACTCTATCAGGTACTACTAATATATGAAGCAATGATATGACAATGTATATATGTAACAGTCATGAAAGGTACTCTAGCAGGTACTACTAATACATGAAGCAATGCATATAAAATAAAAGTATGTAAATGCAAAAGTCATGGAAGGTACTCTATCAGGTACTACTAATACATGAAGCAGTGCATAAACAATAAATGCGAAGTATGGGATGAAACATGTCATTTCCATGGAATCCTGACATCGTGGTAGGACCAAAGTACATCAAGACAATCCAAATCCCAATTTCCTCAAATCAGCCCCCAAATTGGCTCTCATATCATGTAAGTCTCATAAATCCTGAATGTACAATATCAAGTAAATCTCATATATCCTGAATGTACAAAATCAAGTAAATATCATATATCCCAAATGTACAAAATCAAGTAAATCTCATATATCCTGAATGTACAAAATCAAGTAAATCCATATATCCTATATTCAATATCAAGTGAATCTCATATATACTGAATCCAATATCAAGTGAATCTCCTATATCCTAAAAAGTATATTTGCATGAATAAGTATGATGATGTGTATGAATTGATATGTATACATATTCATTAGCGTCCCATTCCACTAATATATATATATATATATATATATATATATATGCATATATAACAGCGTCCCATTCCACTGTTATATATACTTAGGAGTAAAAATATCATGAAAACAAGTGTCTAGTATCGACACATAAAGGCTGATCTATCAGGTGCTGTCACCATGACTGGCACCCTGATAGTTACGTATCATACGCTATCCGAAAACTCGAGTGCCCAGCTTTGACCCTCGACCTTCGACGTATCCATACGTACATGACTCCCATCGGTATCCCCACAATAACCGCTGAGTCATAGGTAATTTCACCGGTAGGTATGGTTCCCTTGTCAGGCCTCATCGACATGTTACATCGACAACCCTTTCTTGCTCCGCGGTACCTCCGGGCTCCACCATGTACCATCATATGGCCCACTACGCTCCTCACATGGGGTATATATATCAGAACCGATAAAACTCATGGTGGCTGCTGAAATATCATATCAAGAGAAACCGGGTTTTTCAAATAATGAATAATTTCATGAAACTACCACGGTCCTCAGATCCAGAAAATATCATGAAAAATCCATATCTCAATGCGAAAATTCATGAATATAATATACGCAACATAAAACTGGAATGCGAGCATATAACGGAAAAGCCGCTATTTAACTGCAACAAGTTAAAATATAAATCATGCGGTTTCTAATTTCTCCAAGTCTATATATTTTCAAATAAAGGTAAACTTATAGCTATAACCAGATATATATGTAAACATAAAGGTATAGCAAGGTATATGTATCTACCTATTAGTAATGATGCAATATACCCTCTAGGTATAAGTGAAGTATGTAAGCAAGGTATACATGTAGCTATGTCATTATGTGTGAAATATACCTATCACTAATGGTACAATACCCTATAGGTAAACAGGTAACTAGCATGTAAGCATGTCAAGGCATATATGTAAGCATGTTGGTATACAGGTATGCTATATGTCATATGCATAAAGAAATATGAATCAATGTCTCAATATACCTAACCAAACAATATCATATAAGTATGGGTGTTGTGCGTGTCATGGCAATTATTGACGGTGTGTGTAGCATACAATCAGTGCTCGTGGAACATAAGCCGTCAATAATAGTGCAGTGTCATAAAGGTACTAGTCCAGCACAACAATTAACGAAACAATAAGGTGTATGCGCAACTCTATATATGAAATAGAATATGCGACAATATTATAACATCTCTAGCCCAGACGCATAACGCCATGCGGGCGATTCCCCTGTAGATATTAAATCTACTCACCAATGCTCCTAGCTAAGTAAAGCCTACCACCTGTTTCCCCTTCTTCGCAGCGTCCGAAGTCCCTGCCTGCGAACCTAAAACATAACAAAACAAAGCAAGTATATATATTGGCATAGACCCTAAACACGTACAAACTATGCGGACCAACGCGACAACACAAACGTACTCTCAAGTGTTCATATTGTAGCTAACGTGCATAGCGACACTACGAAACCTACTCAGAGCAACAGCAACGCAGAACACGAACCGTATCAGATAACGTATCGTGTGAAAATGAAACACAAGAAATACGCAAAGTGGTCCCAGATTTTGCTATACTAATAATCTGTAAAAGTTGCAAGTACCATGAGACAACATACAACCCTAGAGACCCCTACACCAAAACCCAAACCCTAAGTCCCTTGTCTTGCCGCAAATTACGGCCAGAAGCAATAAATTTGCGGCTATCCAAGAAGAAAAAGGGTTCGTACTTTGAGGGTAGGTTCTAGATCACTACACTAGGTCACTGTGATGGGAACTTTTGCAACAATTACCTGGTTTGATAGCAGATCATCCGAGACCCCAAAACAACACTAAAAATACGATATTTACCCGAAACAATACATAACGCTATCTAAACTGAAACAACTAAGCTACATAACACAATAAATACCTGCTTAACAGAGAGAGATCATTACTTAACCAAAAGAACTCAAAGATCCTAGCTTCCCAAGCTCCAAGGCATCCAAGAGGCAAAAGATGGCAAAAGATGTGATTTTTGTGAGTTTTTGTGAATAATTGAGATAGATTTGTGAAGGATAATGAAGTGTTCAGTTTGAGTGAGAAAAAAAAGAGATAGAGAAAATGAGAGAGAGTGAATGATAAAGAGAGAGAGAGAGAGAGGTGAGTGTAGGGTGAGAGGGTAAGTACACCATTAACATTAACTTCTCATTAATGCTTTCACACTACACCATGACACCTCCTCACTTCCAAAAGAAATATCTCTCTTCTCACACAAATATCTAGGATTAAGGTTAAGGATTAGATTAAAACAAGGATTAGGATAAAGCAAAGGATTAGATTAGGTTAAGTGTCATGGCCACTAACCTAGATTAGCACAAACAAACCCTCATATTAACGTGCACACATACGTGCGCGCCATAACAAATAAAAATAAATTATTAATTAAATGTTATAAAATGTGAGGACCCAAATTGGTAAACTTTTTACAGTAAACCCGCATTAACGTCTAAACTAACACTAACCGAAATCTAAGACGTTACAATCTCCCCCTTATAAAAATTCGTCCCCGAATTTAAAATTATCACTAAGCGTACCTTCAAGGAGAAGAGTACAAAACTCCCAAATCTCGCTCGCAGCCTTCCAAGTGATCACCTTACTATACGGCTATGCCCAAGAAAACCCTCCACAGATGGCAAGACCATTGACCGAAGTTTCTCCACCCGCCGAACCACTAACACAAATGGATGCCGGTGAACGAAAAGATCGCGTCCAAGCTAAATGGTCTGGAGCTGAATCATGTGAGAAAGGTCATGAAAGTAATTGCAAAGTATCGACACAAGGAATACGGGGTGAATACTCAATAATCTGGGCGGAAGAGCCAAATTATAGGCAACGGAACTAACTCGCTTTAAGGATCTCAAAAGGACCTATAATTCTTGGATAAACATCCCAAAACTCAACACGTCATTCATCGGAAAAATCCGTAGGAATAAATGATCTCCCATTGCGAACTCAAGTCTATGACCACCACGGTCGGCATAAGACCTCTGTCTGCACTAGGCTGTCCTCATCCTGACCTGAACCAACTGGATCATCTCCGAAATCTCTATACTAGCTGGGGTCCAAAAATCCTACTCTCGCAGAGTCAGAGAAACAGACTGGCGATCGACACGACCTACCAAACAAAACCTAATGGTTGCCAATTGGAATGTCTCCTGATAACTGCTATCGAAGGAGAATCCTAATAATGGCAAGTGATGATCCCAACTGCCGAAAAAAATTAGTACGCACGCACAAGCATATCCTCCAGAGTCGGTATAGCCCGCTCTCACAAAACCGTCATCCTGCGGATGGAAAAACGGAGCTAAAGCTCAACAAGTACCCAAGGGTTCCTGAAGCTCCTGCCCAAGACGGCAAGCGAACAGGGTGCCTCTATTGGATACAACGCATGAAAGAACTCTGTGCAAACGCACAAACTTAACAAAGAACAACTGAGCAAACTAAGCATAACCGGACAACAAACACCCAAATGGAGTCACACACTGACTAAACCTGGGTAGACTCCCCAACGAATATTCATGGAGATCTGCTCGCATTCCCACTCTGGAACAGTTAAAGGTTACAACTCTCCAGCCGGTCTCAAATGCTCAACCTAGCTCACAACAAGACAGACACCTCGAAACGAAATCCGAAACTTCACTCTTCATCCCTGCCCACCCGTAACTATCTTACAAGTCACGTCAAATGTTGGTGGAACTTGAATGAATACAGAAAGCTGACCGATGTACCTGCTCTAGGATTTCGCATCTCTACCCAACAGTATCAGGTACACATAAACACGTCCTTAAACATAGCACACCCTGGTCACAAATCAAGGACTCCGAATCTTTACCCAGCCGAGTATGCTTAAGAATCGCAGACAACGATCATCGGTGGGCTGTGCCTCACGAAAACGATTAAGGAAAAGTGGACGGGCACGGACATGAGCAAGCTGTCCCCTCAGTAGAGTGAACTTAAGCTGTACTCAACGATCGCACAAGAACTGTAAATCTGCAGAAGACTGTCTCTGAACTGCACACAACTGGAACAAGCTAACCCCGGGCTTACGACTCCAGCATCATCTACTATAATCGCCTTGCCACGGGTAATAAAGGATCTCACCAACACAATCCTCCACAAGCTCCTTCCAACGGCGCTATCTCAACAATAAAAACCCGCTGCAAGAAGATGTACATTAAGCTCTAGTGGTCCGTGAAAATCTGACATGACTCTCCGAATAAGTAGTGTCTCCAAATCTCCAACGTACGACCACCGCGGCCATCTCTAGATCATGAGTAGGATATCCTGCTCGTACTTCCTCCAAGTGTCGGGAAGTAAAAGCGATAACTCTATAATGCCACATCAATGCAAAATCGAGCCCCACTCGCAAAACATCACTGTTAAACAACAAAGTCGCCCGAACCAGAAAGCAAAGAAAGAACCGGTGCTATTGTCAACCGAGTCTTCAACTGCCGAAAACTCCGCACGCATGCCTAAGTCCAAAGAAAAAGGAACCTCCTTTCCGGTCAGTCCAGTCAACGGTGCAGCGATACACTAACAATCCTGCATGAAACGGCGGCAAAAACCTACTAAGCCCAAAGATCTGCGGACCTCCGTCCCGTACACAAGTCTTAGCCAAAGTTGTACGGCCTCGATCTTCCTCGGGACCATACAAAAACCGTCTCCCGTAACTACAAGTCCTAAGAGTCAGCACAATCAAGCCTGAAGGAACACTCCAAGAATTTATCAAACCGCTGGGGCTCTCCTAGTATCTGCAAAACAAATCCTCAAGTGCTGCCCACGTTCCTTACGACTTTTGGAAAAAACCAGAATGTCATCAATGACACAACAATAAACTGGTCGAGGAACGGAATGAAGAAATCTGGTTCATCACATCCAGGAATGCTGCTAGGGAATTGGTGAGTCCAACGACACCACCAAAACACATACTGCCCATAGCATGCACAAAAGCAGTCTTCGGAATGCCATCATACCGAACCCGCAACCAATGATGACCTGATCCCAAACAAACTTAGAAAATGTCTCGCACTCTGGAGCTGATCGAAGAAATCGTCAATGCGAGGTAAAGGATACCTATCCGCACCGTAAGCCGGTTCAATTGACGATCTATCAATACACAACCTCAAACTATCGTCCTTCTCTTAACGAACAGAATAGGAGCTCCCCAAAGCGAAACACTCAAACGCACAAGACCCCCAACAAACAACTCTGCAGCTGATCCTTAAGCTCCGGAAGCTTCGCCGGCTCACCTGGAACAACGTCGAAAAACTCTCGCATGATAGGAACCCGATCCAACAAACCCACTGTGGCTCCGGTATCACGAATGAAAGCCAAGAATCCACGACATCCTCTCCTCAAAAGCCGACTAGCGAAAAAGGTTGAATTCAAGCTGTGAGAGGCGGTACCACTGTCCCCCTGCACAACGAGAACAGACTCACCGGGAAAACAAAACCTGACTGTTTTCTCGCAGCAGTCCAGAGACGCCTAACACGTAGCTAACCAGTCCATGCCCAGGAGACCGTCAAATCCAACTTCTCTAGAAGGATCAAAATGACGGACGAATCTCTATCTCCTATCCCATTGGCACACGACCGGAACACGTGACGCGGAACAAAAGAATTGCTGACAGAAATTAACAAAACAAACGGCTGATCTAGCTAACCGACTCTCCTCGTCCCAAGCCTCTGCTACTCCCGCGATGTACACGAAATCTGTCTCGGTGATGGAACTTCTGTCTCTGGGCTGACACACCTGTACTAGCCCTCCTCGGTCCTCGAACTCCCAAAGTCTCTGGAAGACGTGCCTGGTCAACAATAGCTGCATCCACTGGTGCTGTGTAAGCGACGAAATATTGTGTGCTGATCGCAAGGAACAACTGGATAACATGAGTGACAATCTCCTGTCGCTGCGCTCGAATGGTCTCAACCAATGAACTCATCATCTGGCGCATGTCCTGCATATCTACCACAAGGCTAGCGAGATGATCTGTCGAAGGCGGATCCATCTTCTCCTGTGCAACGAGCATGCCATCCTGGTCAGTCCTTGTCCCACCCGAGTCAACCATGACCTCGGCCCTCGCTGCATCACTCCGAGACCCTATAGTCATCAGAGGCAAATGCTAAAAATGGAAAAAGGATTCGATATGAACACGGAAATCGAATCATAAGGATATTCATCAAAAAGGAAGGAATTTCAAGCAATTAGTACTTAGGTCACTTTAGGCGGAGTACCGCGTCGTGAGTATGTCGCGGACATACATACACTACGTTACTCTGCTTAAGCTACCTACTCTATCATACTAAGGTCATCCTACACTCCGAAAGGTAAAACCTAGCGCTCTGATACCAACTTTGTCACGACCCGAAATTGGCACATGACGGCTCTTAAACTACGCAACGCCAATAGGAGTAACGCAATTTAAGTAAGCCGAAAACCCAGCAATCTAAACCATCAAAAGTAGTAAGAAATAAGAACATTGTTAAAACTTTTAAATCCCAAACCAAATTTTTTAAAGTCTATCTTTTCTTGTTTTAAATTTTGGCAGCACCTCCGTTGTAAAAACTAGCCCCAAAAATGAGTACAACATAAATATAAGTAAAGCATCCCCAAACGGGAGCTAAAACATGCCCAAAGGAGGAAAACAACCACCACAACAGATATACGACGCCGTAGCGAAGAAATAAAATACGATAAAAAGAAACTGCATAAAAGGAACTCCAAGTCACAAAATAATATACAATATCGTCCTCATATCAAGTCTCTAAGTCATACAAGATAATGGTAGATGGAGAGTACAGGATACAACGAATATACAATAAACAACATGAACGGATAACCATAAACACACCTAAAGCAAAACTGCACACTGTGAGCCGAAGCGGTATCCGCAGCAAAAGATGATAAGATAGAAGAATAGCCTGCCTCGACTACCATGGGAAACAACCTGCAAAACACTGTGGCACAACGGGGGTGAATTACCAAATCGTGAATAGTAAATAACATATGCAGGTAATCGCAAGTATGCACGTACAGCGCGAATCTAACATAAGCAACTAATAGAAATAGAAGGTCATATGAATGCAACCGTCATGAAAGGTACATTAGCATGTACTACTAATACATGAAGCAATAATATGACAATCTATATGCAATAATCATGTAAGGTACTCTATCAGGTACTACTAATACATGAAGCAATGATATGACAATGTATATATGCAACAGTTATTGTAATGACCCCAAAATCTTTATACATTTGTATTATCCCTCTTCAAAAATATACCGTATTTATTTGTACTTGGTATTTTCCTCTTTCTATTAAATTTATTATTATTTTATTCCTCAATCTATTATGTATTTTTTTTCTAGGTACAATTTCTTTTTCTTATATTTAAGTTTTTAACTTCTCATTCTTATATTTTTCTTTCATAAATATTTAACCCAAATCCATTATTCTTATTCTCCATAGCCCATCTAAAAAGCCCATTTTCTTTTTAAGCAACATCATATATTTAATTCTAATTAAATATATGTAAGAACAACCTTATAGCTCATTGGTTAAATCCTTGCATTGTTATTCCATAAGTCGCATGTTCAAATCCCCATTCTTGCAATTATTTTTTATCATTTTTTTTTTATTCTTCTCATAACCTACAAATGAGACCTTTCATTTCCAAAATGAATGGTGACCTTTCATTTCTCTTTTAATTCTTATGTTAAATGCATATATTATTATACATAATTCACCATTACACCATCTTAATTGTCCTCCATCTTTTCCTTCCTCATATTTTTCTATCTCTCATTTCTCCCTCTTCACCTAAAGTCCAAGAAGAAGAACATGAAGAACTCTTCAAGAAGGTCTCGCTAGTAACGCGAGGCTATCGGCGGATAGACAAGCCCGGTGACAATACCGGCTTGTGCATGTAAGTCCCTTCTCTCTCCTTTCCCCCCATCTCTTTTTTCCTCTTGTCATGCATCGTGAACCCCTTATTCTTTTCATATCATAATCCATAAGAGAAGATACACATAAACATATACATATACATATACATAAGTTTAGATATACATGATTCTATATGGTTTAATAATATCTTATTATCTCTTGTTCAAATTAAAGTATTTTTAATTCTTTCTTCATGATTATGAATGTTTATTACAAGTTGTGAGAACATAGATTTCAATCCATAATATATCTACGATATCTCATGGAATCGGTTTGGTTATTAAAAGAAAGGATAAAGCTTGCATAAAAATACTAGTTAATCTTTTTGCCGATTTTAGTATACACATCAATACCTTTAGGTTTAAAATAATTTTTAGACATTAATTTTTACTTCTGAAAATTTCATGGAATTTACATATGATATATTATATTATTTTATACATGCTGTAAAAATTTTAGATCGATCCGCATAACGGTTTGTGAATTACATCGTATTTATTCACTGATCGTAAAACAGAAAACTGCAGCTATCGGTCAATTTCTAGGACACATAACTTGGTATACCGTTATCCAAATTGAGCAAACTCAGATGTTTTTGATATCTACATCGAATGATATAGATTTTATTAGTTTTATAGTTTTACTGAAAAACTACCTAAGATAAAGAAAACTGCATTACAATATTAAGTGACGGATCTGGACAGAATCTGTCCTGATTCGCACATTGTTTTTAAATTGGACATAACTCGAACACCCGATGTCCGTTTGTGACAAAATTTAGATGTGTAGATGCACCATTGATAGAACTATAATTTTCTGTATATTATATTACTTAGGAATGCATGAAACAACCTGATATAGGCTTTGCAATAGAATATATAGTTGCTGTCCAGAAATCTGAATTTCTGTTTTAAACGCTGATATTAAAATGATTATAACTAGAGCTTCAGAAATCCAAATCTTATGAATCTTGGTGTTTTGGATAAGTACATCGAAATACCTACAATTTTATAATAAGCTTCGTAACCTGAAACCCGATAGAAATTAACTCAAACTGCGTTTTAAAAATATGTGACGGTGCCGAATAGATTCTGATCCGTTTTGCGCGACGATACGAAAACATATATATCTCTCAAACCGGTAGTCGTATTTAGGTGAAACTGTAACTCACGCATGTAAAACACTTAGAGCCATATTTTTGTTTATGTTCTCGCATTCGTTTGACATGATTAATTAGTCGTACATAATATTTCTTTACAGCATTGTTTTTGGTAGTTACTCGTATAATATACTTGACTCATTTCATGCTATTCGAACATGTATACATATTTATCTTGATCATTAAATTGCTATATATACATAAAGACGATAATAATTACTTGAGGTGTATTTCGAAAACTATACAATATTACTTTTTACAATAAACCCCCTCAAGTTTTATAAATTACAATAAGGCCCCTAACAAATGAAGAACTTCAAATTATCTTCTCTAGTCTGACTCGGGTTAGAGTCTGACTATTTCTGACTTGAATATAATTCAAGTCAATCTATATTCTTTATATTTCAACTCAAGATGAATACATGAATCCCAGAATCCAGTTAACAATCTATATAACTTGACTGAACCGAACCATGGATATTCCCTTTACATGATTCCCAGTATTCCATTTACATGACTCTATGGTTATAGCCGTTTCCTGATATCATGGTTTCGGTCAGTCAGTTAATCACTCATACAATCAACACAATTTTACAAGATAACAATACAAACAAGACATCGCGGGGTTTAAGGGGTAGACTGGTACGGAATATGTTAAAGGTGGCACGAGGTGGTCACTTAAGACGTAATTACATCCATGCCGTTGTTCCGTGGTATTATCGACGGAGCCTTGTACTACAGGTTACCAAAGTCCCCGGTGTAAGTGGGACTCCCCTCGTATACACTGGCATCTTCTGTACCAGGCTACAAACAACAGCGTTAATACAACATTACAATATTATAATACAACATTAAAAGCTACACTCTCCCTCTCTTACTCTCTGTCTATTCCTCTCTTATCTTTGGGACTTACCGAGCGACCTGTTCGCTGACGACATTCTGTTTCTCTCTTCTTTGAATGTCGTCAGGTGATTTGGACCCGGCCGAGATTGAGCCATCGCAAGAAGACTTGGAGCAGTTTACTGAAGACCCTGCACTGTAGTTTCATTGTACACTTTTCCTTTCTGTACTTTTCATTTCCTGTTATGCCACTGTTTAGGCATCTTTTATTTCAGTTGTATTTCCTTTCATGTATTGTACAAAGAATGTTAATAAATAAAAGTTGCTGTTCTTTTTATACTCTTGTCTCTTGTGTAATATTTTATATTGCTTAGCTACGCTTAGCGTATGTACTTCTGAGTACATACGTAGCGGACCTCGTCGCGTCCACTTCGCCGTACACTGGGAAGCGGGGCGTGACAGGTTTTGTTGGTGGTCCATGCAGGTCATAGCTGTGTGAATCCCTGTCATGCAGTTCTGGTCTGCGTGAACAACCTAAGCAATATAACACAAGATACAGCAACTAAAACATTCTTTACAATCATGTTCCTTGAATCTTACCATTTCATATTCCTTGAATCTTATCATTTCATATCCGTTGAATCTATCCTAACACTATTCTTTCACTCACAATCACCAAATTGTTTTGAAACTGTTACACTTTCCTTTTACAAATTTCGAGGACGAAATTATTTTTAAGGAGGGTAGAATGTAATGACCCCAAAATCTTTATACATTTGTATTATCCCTCTTCAAAAATATACCGTATTTATTTGTACTTGGTATTTTCCTATTTCTATTAAATTTATTATTATTTTATTCCTCAATCTATTATGTATTTTTTTTCTAGGTACAATTTCTTTTTCTTATATTTAAGTTTTTAACTTCTCATTCTTATATTTTTCTTTCATAAATATTTAACCCAAATCCATTATTCTTATTCTCCATAGCCCATCTAAAAAGCCCATTTTCTTTTTAAGCAACATCATATATTTAATTCTAATTAAATATATGCAAGAACAACCTTATAGCTCATTGGTTAAATCCTTGCATTGTTATTCCATAAGTCGCATGTTCAAATCCCCATTCTTGCAATTATTTTTTATCATTTTTTTTTATTCTTCTCATAACCTACAAATGAGACCTTTCATTTCCAAAATGAATGGTGACCTTTCATTTCTCTTTTAATTCTTATGTTAAATGCATATATTATTATACATAATTCACCATTACACCATCTTAATTGTCCTCCATCTTTTCCTTCCTCATATTTTTCTATCTCTCATTTCTCCCTCTTCACCTAAAGTCCAAGAAGAAGAACATGAAGAACTCTTCAAGAAGGTCTCGCTAGTAACGCGAGACTATCGGCGGATAGACAAGCCCGGTGACAATACCGGCTTGTGCATGTAAGTCCCTTCTCTCTCCTTTCCCCCCATCTCTTTTTTCCTCTTGTCATGCATCGTGAACCCCTTATTCTTTTCATATCATAATCTATAAGAGAAGATACACATAAACATATACATATACATATACATAAGTTTAGATATACATGATTCTATATGGTTTAATAATATCTTATTATCTCTTGTTAAAATTAAAGTATTTTTAATTCTTTCTTCATGATTATGAATGTTTATTACAAGTTGTGAGAACATAGATTTCAATCCATAATATATCTACGATATCTCATGGAATCGGTTTGGTTATTAAAAGAAAGGATAAAGCTTGCATAAAAATACTAGTTAATCTTTTTGCCGATTTTAGTATACACATCAATACCTTTAGGTTTAAAATAATTTTTAGACATTAATTTTTACTTCTGAAAATTTCATGGAATTTACATATGATAGATTATATTATTTTATACATGCTGTAAAAATTTTAGATCGATCCGCATAACGGTTTGTGAATTACATCGTATTTATTCACTGATCGTAAAACAGAAAACTGCAGCTATCGGTCAATTTCTAGGACACATAACTTGGTATACCGTTATCCAAATTGAGCAAACTCAGATGTTTTTGATATCTACATCGAATGATATAGATTTTATTAGTTTTATAGTTTTACTGAAAACCTACCTAAGATAAAGAAAACTGCATTACAATATTAAGTGACGGATCTGGACAGAATCTGTCCTGATTCGCACATTGTTTTTAAATTGGACATAACTCGAACACCCGATGTCCGTTTGTGACAAAATTTAGATGTGTAGATGCACCATTGATAGAACTATAATTTTCTGTATATTATATTACTTAGGAATGCATGAAACAACCTGATATAGGCTTTGCAATAGAATATATAGTTGCTGTCCAGAAATCTGAATTTCTGTTTTAAACGCTGATATTAAAATGATTATAACTAGAGCTTCAGAAATCCAAATCTTATGAATCTTGGTGTTTTGGATAAGTACATCGAAATACCTACAATTTTATAATAAGCTTCGTAACCTGAAACCCGATAGAAATTAACTCAAACTGCGTTTTAAAAATATGTGACGGTGCCGAATAGATTCTGATCCGTTTTGCGCGACGATACGAAAACATATATATCTCTCAAACCGGTAGTCGTATTTAGGTGAAACTGTAACTCACGCATGCAAAACACTTAGAGCCATATTTTTGTTTATGTTCTCGTATTCGTTTGACTTGATTAATTAGTCGTACATAATATTTCTTTACAGCATTGTTTTTGGTAGTTACTCGTATAATATACTTGACTCATTTCATGCTATTCGAACATGTATACATATTTATCTTGATCATTAAATTGCTATATATACATAAAGACGATAATAATTACTTGAGGTGTATTTTAAAAACTATACAATATTACTTTTTACAATAAACCCCCTCAAGTTTTATAAATTACAATAAGGCCCCTAACAAATGAAGAACTTCAAATTATCTTCTCTAGTCTGACTCGGGTTAGAGTCTGACTATTTCTGACTTGAATATAATTCAAGTCAATCTATATTCTTTATATTTCAACTCAAGATGAATACATGAATCCCAGAATCCAGTTAACAATCTATATAATTTGACTGAACCGAACCATGGATATTCCCTTTACATGATTCCCAGTATTCCATTTACATGACTCTATGGTTATAGCCGTTTCCTGATATCATGGTTTCGGTCAGTCAGTTAATCACTCATACAATCAACACAATTTTACAAGATAACAATACAAACAAGACATCGCGGGGTTTAAGGGGTAGACTGGTACGGAATATGTTAAAGGTGGCACGAGGTGGTCACTTAAGACGTAATTACATCCATGCCGTTGTTCCGTGGTATTATCGACGGAGCCTTGTACTACAGGTTACCAAAGTCCCCGGTGTAAGTGGGACTCCCCTCGTATACACTGGCATCTTCTGTACCAGGCTACAAACAACAGCGTTAATACAACATTACAATATTATAATACAACATTAAAAGCTACACTCTCCCTCTCTTACTCTCTGTCTATTCCTCTCTTATCTTTGGGACTTACCGAGCGACCTGTTCGCTGACGACATTATGTTTCTCTCTTCTTTGAATGTCGTCAGGTGATTTGGACCCGGCCGAGATTGAGCCATCGCAAGAAGACTTGGAGCAGTTTACTGAAGACCCTGCACTGTAGTTTCATTGTACACTTTTCCTTTCTGTACTTTTCATTTCCTGTTATGCCACTGTTTAGGCATCTTTTATTTCAGTTGTATTTCCTTTCATGTATTGTACAAAGAATGTTAATAAATAAAAGTTGCTGTTCTTTTTATACTCTTGTCTCTTGTGTAATATTTTATATTGCTTAGCTACGCTTAGCGTATGTACTTCTGAGTACATACGTAGCGGACCTCGTCGCGTCCACTTCGCCGTACACTGGGAAGCGGGGCGTGACAGTTATGAAAGGTACTCTAGCAGGTACTACTAATACATGAAGCAATTCATATAAAATAAAAGTATGTAAATGCAACAGCCATGGAAGGTACTCTATCAGGTACTACTAATACATGAAGCAGTGCATAAACAATAAATGCGAAGTATGGGATGCAACATGTCATTTCCAAAGAATCCTGACATCATGGTAGGACCAAAGTCCATCAAGACAATCCAAATCCCAATTTTCTCAAATCAGCCCCCAAATTGGCTCTCATATCATGTAAGTCTCATAAATCCTGAATGTACAATATCAAGTAAATCTCATATATTCTGAATGTACAAAATCAAGTAAATCTCATATATCCTGAATGTACAAAATCAAGTAAATCTCATATATCCTGAATGTATAAATTCAGGTAAATCTCATATATCCTGTATCCAATATCAAGTGAATCTCATATATCCTGAATCCAATATCAAGTGAATCTCATATATCCTAAAAAGTATATTTGGATGAATAAGTATGATGATGTTTATGAATTGATATGTATACATATATATTAGCGTCCCATTCCACTAATATATATATATATATATATATATGCATATATAATAGCGTCCCATTCCACTGTTATATATACTTAGGAGTAAAAATATCAAAAAAACAAGTGTCTAGCATCGATACATAAAGGCTGATCTATCAGGTGCTGTCACCACGACTGGCACCCTGATAGGTACGTATCATACGCTATCTGAAAACCGGAGTGCCCAGCTTCGACCCACATCCTTCGACGTATCCATACGTACATGACTCCCGTCGGTATCCCCATGATAAACGCCGAGTCATAGGTAATGTCACTGGTAGGTATGGTTCCCCTGTCAGGCCTCATCGGCATGTTACATCGACAACCCTTTCTTGCCCCGCGGTATCTCTGGGCCCCACCATGTACCCTCATATGGCCCCCGACGCTCCTCGCATGGGGTATATATATCAGAACCGATAAAACTCATGGTGGCTGCTGAAATATCATATCAAGAGAAACCGGGTTTTTCAAATAATGCATAATTTCATTAAACAAACATGATCCTCAAATCCAGAAAACATCATGAAAAATCCATATCTCAATGTGAAAATTCATGAATATAATATACGCAACATAAAACTGGAATGCGAGCATATAAAGGAAAAGCCGCTATTTAACTGCAACAAGTTAAAATATAAATCTCACGGTTCTTAATTTCTCCAAGTTTATATATCATCAAATAAAGGTAAACATGTAGCTATAGCCAGATATATATGTAAACATAAAGGTATAGCAAGGTATATGTATCTACCTGGCAGTAATAATGTAATATACCCTCCAGGTATAAGTGAAGTATGTAAGCAAGGTATACATGTAGCTACATCATTATGTATGAAATATACCTATCACTAATGGTACAATACCCTATAGGTATACAGGTAACTAGCATGTAAGCATGTCAAGACATATGTGTAAGCATGTAGGTATACAGGTATGCTATATGTCATATGCATAAAGAAATATGAATCAATGTCTCAATGTCCCTAACCAAACAATATCATATAAGTATGGGTGTTGTGCGTGTCATGGCAATTATTGACGGTGTGTGTGGCATACAATCAGTGCTCATGCAACATAAGCTGTCAATAATAGTGCAGTGTCATAAGGGTACTAGTCCAAGCACAACAATTAACTAAGCAATAATGTGTATGTGCAACTCTATATATGAAATAGAATATACGACAATATTATAACATCTCTAGCCCAGACGCATATCTCCATGCGGGCGATTCCCCTGTTGATGTTAAATCTACTCACCAACGCTCCTGGCAAAGTAAAGCCTACCACCTGTTTCCCCTTCTTCGCAGCATCCGAAGTCTTCGCCTGCGAACCTAAAACATAATAAAACAAAGCAATATATATATTAGCATAGACCCTAAACACGTACAAACTTCGCGGACCAATGCGACAACACAAACGTACTCTCAAGTATTCGTATTGTAGCTAACTTGTATAGCAACACTACGAAACCCACTCAGAGCAACAGCAACACAGAACGGATAACGTATCGTGTGAAAACAAAACACAAGAAATACACAAACTAGTCCCAGATTTTGCTATACTAATAATCTGTAAAAGTTGCAAGTACCATGAGACCACATACAACCCTAGAGACCCCTACACAAAAACCCAAACCATAAGTCCCCAGTGTGGTCTTGCGGCCAGAAGCAATAAATTTGCGGTTGTCCAAGAAGAAAATGGGTTCATACTTTAAGGGTAGGTTCTAGGTCACTACACTAGGTCACTGTGATAGGAACTTTTGCAGTAATTACCTGGTTTGATAGCAGATCATCCGAGACCCTAAAACAACACTAAAAATACGATATTTTCCCGAAACAATACATAACGCTATCTAAACTGAAATGACTAAGCTACGCAACACAATAAATACCTACTTAACAGAAAGAGATCATTACCTAACCAAAAGAACTCAAAGATCCTAGCTTCCCAAGCTCCAAGGCATCCAAGAAGCAAAAGATGGCAAAAGATGTGATTTTTGTGAGTTTTTGTGAATAATTGAGATGGATTTGTGAAGGATGATGAAGTGTTCTGTTTGAGGGTGAGACGAATGAGAAAAAAAAGAGATAGAGAAAATGTAAGAGAGTGAATGATAAAGAGAGAGAGAGAGAGAGAGGTGAGTGTAGGGTGAGAGGGTAAGTGCACCATTAGCATTAACTTCTCATTAATGCCTTCACACTACACCATGCCACCTCCTCACTTCCAAAAGAAATATCTCTCTTCTCACACAAATATCTAGGATTAGGGTTAAGGATTAGATTAAAACAAGGATTAGAATAAAGCAAATGATTAGATTAGGTTAAATGTCATGGCCACTAACCTAGATTAGCATAAACAAACCCTCACATTAATATGCACACGTGCGTGCATGCCATAACAAATAAAAATAAATTATTAATTAAATGTTATAAAATGTGAGGAACCTAAATTGGTAAACTTTTTACAGTAAACCCGCATTAACGTCTAAACTAACACTAACCGAAATCTAAGGCGTTATACATCCAAAGGTTACTTAAGCGGAGCAACGTATCATAAGTATGCCGCGGAACATACACACGGTATGTCACTCTACTTGAGTTACCTACTCCATCAACTAAGGTCAACCTACGTAAAGAAAGTTCGGATCTAATACCCGCTCTGTTAAGTCTAAGTTCCATAAGGTCAAGCCTAGGTTCCGAAATATACGCCCTAGACTCCGCATAGTCAAACCTAGACTCGAACAAAGGTTAAACCTAACGCTCTGATACCAACTTTTTCACGACCCAGAAATGGCACGTTGCCAGCACTTGGATCATGTGAAGTCTATAGGACACCACCATAACCCAATTAAGCCAAAACCCATAAATCTAAACCTTTTAAAATAAAATAGTATAGGTGAAGTTTTGAAAGGGTATAAATAAAATCAGGCTCTTTCTTTTAAAGTATAAATAAGTTCTTTTGAAATGCAAATGTGTGTTGGGGGTATATGTATTTAAACAGCTAATAAAGTTTGAAAACATTTTCGTAATTTTAAATTTGGGTAGCACCTCCTTTGTAAATTTTGACCCAAAACCAGTAAATATCAAAATAACATAGGAATCCCCAAGCGGGAGATAGCTCTTCGCCAAATGGCGGTATCACAACCATGCAATAAGAATATAGGACGCCCAAAACGAAGATCAATCACAGAAAAAAGTAAAGAAAACCAAAACATTATCAAACTCCAGATATAAAGGATATTGTAACACCCTAATACACTTATACTATATATTTTGTGTCATGCACCGCTTCCCGGTGTACGGCGAAGTGGACGCGATGAGGCCCGCTACGTATATACTTAGAAGTACATACGCTAAGCGTAACTAAGCAATATAAAGTAAATCACAAGAGACAACAGATATAGAAATAACAACAACTTTTATTAAAAACATTCTTTGTACAATACATGGAAAGGAAAATACAATTGAAATAAAGATGCCTAAACAATGGCATAACAGGAAATGAAAATACTGAAAAGAATAAGGTACAATGAAATTATACTGTAGGGTCTTCGACAAATTGCTCCAAATCTTCTTGTGTTGGCTCAATTTCTGCCGGGTCCAGGTCACCTGATGACATTCAAAGAAGAGAGAAACAGAATATCGTCAGCGAACAGATCGCTCGGTAAGTCCCAAAGGTAAGAGGGAGAAATAGACAAGAGTAGGAGAGAGAGAAAGAGCTTTTAATATTTTATTGTATTGTTGTAATGTTGTAATGTTATATTAACGATGTTGTTTGTAGCTTGGTACTGAAGAATGCCAGTGTATACGAGAGGGGTCTCTATATGCTAGAGACCAGGGCAAACGGAAATAGAGTACAAGGCTCCGTTATACAACCCGGAACAACGGCAACTGGATTCAGGTTAGGTGTCTTAAATCTGACCGTCTCGTGCCACCTTTAACACCTTCCATACCAATCTACCCCTTAAACCCCGCGATGTCTTGTTTGTATTGTTATGTTGTAAAATTGTATTGATTGCATGATTGATTGACTGACTGACCGAAACCATGATATCAGGAAACAGTTATAACCGTAGAGTCATATAAATGGAATGCTGGGAAACATGTAAAAGGAATATATCCATGGTTCGGTTCAGTCAAGTTGTATAGATTATTAACTGGATTCTGGGATTCATGTATTCATATTGAGTTGGAATATAAAAGAATATAGATTGACTTGAATCATATTCAAGTCAGAAATAGTCAGACTCAAACCCGAGTCAGACTAAAAGAAAGGTAATTTGAAGTTCTATAATTGTTAGGGGCCTTATTGTAATTTATAAAACTTGAGGGGTTTTATGCAAAAAGTACTTTTGTATAGTTTTCAAATTTCACCTCAAGTATTTATTATTCATCTTTATAGTTAATAATGAGTGAATTTTATTTGTGTTATTCTAGTGAATATATCCTAATAAAAGTATTAATTGTTTTATTTGAAATTCATGGTATTTTAATGTAACTTTTAATCTTGTAATCTTTTAGGAAAATGTGGAAACTTTATATTATAATAAAATAGGTGTCTAAATGTTATTTAAATATATATTAATACAAGAATAATTTTAAATAAATATTTTATTTTCCAAAATCACATTATTCTTAAATGCCGTATTTTAAACATTTCGAGACCGATTGCTCCTTGCGGAGGTCTGAATCTCACACTACTAGCTCGCGGGTGCACGATGAACCGTACTATCCCTAACGGGTTCCCCAAAAGTGGGTTGTAGTGGCACTTTGCTTAGGTTTAACAAATACTATTCATTTAGGAAAACGGTTTTATAAATAAAAGGTATTTATTTGTAAAAGGATATAGATTTCCGTATTTTAGTTTCTAGGGTTTCCTAAGCCAACTAGCCTATTTCTAAGGTCTAAACGACAAGCCATTAGAAGCCTCAAATCGCCTCTTCACCGTCAATTGCGGCCAGGTAAGTGCCAGGTAAGTGGGAAGAAACCACAGTCGTGGGCCTAATTAAAACCACTAGCCTAGACACACTTGCCTAGACACCACAAGACAGTTTAGATAAACGATCGATGTCCATGGCATATCGTGCTTTTATTTTAAAAGATTTTATTTAGAATTGTGTACAACTTAAAGCTTTTAGAAAAGGTTTATAAAGAATATGGTATTTTAGTGAAAAGTCCTATATTTTCGTATTCTATATTTTGACGTTTATCAATTAGGGTTATATTTATGCGTGTGTAGAGGTAGGTCATTACCGCATGACTTATTTTAGGGTTTAATGAAGTTTTAGAGGTTAAATATGATGTATTAAAATTGAAGGTATTAAAGCGCAAGAATACGGTATTTGAAAACGTTATCATTTCATGTGTGAAAATTCATTCAAATTGATTTCTACAAGTTTAGTGATCAAGATAAACATATTTAGGAGTGAGCGATTTAATTAGAACAAGAAAAAATAAACTTTGTGGTATTTTTATGAAAAGAATACGGTTTTACAAAAAAGCTATCATTTCATATGAGAAACTTTATTTAAATTGTTTTCTAGGTGATTAATATTCATCATAGATAGGTTTAGGTATTATGTATTAGGTGACAAGTGGAAATTTGTAGAAAAACCGAATCGGAAATCGGTTTGTTCCGATTTCCGTCGGGTTCCAAAAAGTCGTATTTTCTATTAAAAGAAAAGAGAGATAGAAGAGATGGGACTTACGGGTTTGGACAAACTAAGGAGGCTAAGGAAGTGATGGTTGTCGGTGCGTCGAAAACGTCGCGAAGGTTCTACTACGATCGCCGGAATTTGTCGTTGGTTTCGGCAGCGCTTCGCTTCTCGCTCTTTGTACCGAGTTCTCGAGAATTTGGGAGAGTGGACTTAGAGTTGTAGGGTAAAATGGTAGAGGGTAGGGGTGTTTATATAGGGCTTGGCTAGGGTTAGGGTTTTAATTAAAAAAAATATATAAAAATCATTAAAAATCATTAAACTTAGGAGTAAAAGGGATTTATTGGCCAAATTAAAACCGATCCAGGTATAATAAGTGTGCAAGGGGGTTGACCAAGTCAAGAGCCAACTTTTCTCAGTTGGTGACTTGGCCGTCCGGCTATGTCCGGCCGGCGGCGCCGTACCGAGTCGGCCGATTCGCCGGCCGGCGGCGCCGAGTCGGGCCGAGTCAGGCTTCCAGTGGCCGAGGATTTTCTGGGGGTACAATTTGTTATATTTACTTTTTGTTGTCCAGTACATATTTTGGGAGTTATGGCCTTTTTACCGTTGACTTCCAAAAAAATTTAAAACAAAATAAATACAAAAATAATGTGGGGCATGGGATTTGAACTCTGGTGGCTTGGTTCAGCAGTGCAAGGTATTACCAATGAGCTACAAGCTCCTTCTTGTAATTATTGTGGTTTTTAATTACTTAAACTGATAGTAGCAAGAATAAATACTCCTAGTATACATTAAATTTAAAGTGATGGAGTTATTTCATTCTTGTAGCTTGTAATTAAAAAAAAAAAAATTACCTAAATCTTGTGCTCAGGCTAAAATACCCCTTTGTGGATTTTAAAAATATTTTGAAAAAAATTTGTATAGGAAAAAGTGTATAAGAAAATTAGGGTTGTTACATTCTACCCTCATTATAAAAATTTCGTCCTCGAAATTTGTAAAAGGAAAGTGTAACAGTGCAAAAAAGTTTGGCGAATAAAAGTGATACGATGGTGAAATAAAAGGCTTACCGGTGTTAACTTGACCTACAGTCTCGGCTTCTACAGCTTCTAATGTGAAGGTCTGTCGCCGTGGTATATTCCTTCTAGCTGGAGGCACATTCTGCCTTTGAGACCTATTTCTCTGCGCTCTAGGCATGTCCCTCATTGCCTGTTGGAATTGGCGAGTAGGCTGTGCAGGTGGTGGAGCAGGTAGTGCAGGACGAGTTGCAGGAGCCAGGATGGTTGGCCGCTGCGGTTGGTTGGTGTGTGTGTGTGATAAGTTGCTGTTGTAAGGACAGTTCCCAATTCCGTGGTTGGATGCGCCACAAATTAGACACAGGCCTTTTGCGCGCCTACAGTCCTTCCACAAATGTCCCTTTCTATGGCAGTAATGGCAAATTTCTTCAGTCCTCCTGGGTTCAAACAATGGCCTGAAAGAGGCTCCACCTGCCATCTGGTTGGCAGGGCGCTTGACTCCTGCAGACTGAGGTCTGCCCCTCTCTTTTATTACTGCCTCATAACTGCGGGCAGCTTCTAGGGCTTCCTCATAAGTCAAAAACTTTCCTGTGGCTAGAGCAGCCTTAATCTCCGTGTCCAAACCTTGCTGAAAACGACGGGCTCTGATCTCGTCCGTCGGTATCAGGTGTGCCGCGAATCTGTTTAAAGATTGTGTTAGCTGTGTAGTATGTGATATTTAAAAATTGAACTATTGTGACATATCTTACCGGCTCAACATAGTGAACTCAGCATCGTATTCATCTACCGATTTGTCCCACATTGATCCTTGCTGTAGATGAATAAACTGCTGCTCCATTGCATACCTAGCAGTCACAGGGAAATATTTCGCGTCGAACATCTCGCGAAATGTCTTCCATTCAATCGACTGTACCAGACGGGTTTCTTCCGCCTTCCACCAATTGCGAGCATTATCCGTGAGCTGTAGCTTTGCTATACGGACCCAAGCGTTATCTGGAACATGAGCTGCTGCCAGATCGTCTTCGATGCTTTGTGCCCATTCTTCCGCATCAAGAGGGCTTCCTTTACCAGAGAACTGCTTTGGGTGCAAAGCCCTGAATTGCTTTACTCCCGGTACATCGGCCTCAGGACGGTTCAAAAGTTGTTGCTGTCCCTCGAGAAGACTGCGGATTGCCTCAAATAGCATCGTTTGCTCAGTGGGTGGTGCAGGAACAGCGGGTGTAAGAGGTAGTGCTGAAGGGGTGTTGTTGACGTTGGTGCTGGTGTTGTTCGGGGAATCCATAACCCTGAAGAAGAATTTGGGTTAGGACATATTCAAATACAGGAAATGATAAGATTCAAGGAATAGAGATTTGCAAGATTCAAAGAACATGAATTGTAAAGAATGTTTTAGTTGCTGGTTCTTGTGTTATATTGCTTAGGTTGTTCACGCAGACCAGAACTGGATGATAGGGATTCATACAGCTCTGACCTGCATGGGCCACCAACAAAACCTGTCACGCCCCGCTTTCCGGTGTACGGCGAAGTGGACGCGATGAGGCCCTCTACGTATATACTTAGAAGTACATACGCTAAGCGTAACTAAGCAATATAAAGTAAATCACAAGAGACAACAGATATAGAAATAACAGCAACTTTTATTAAAAACATTCTTTGTACAATACATGGAAAGGAAAATACAACTGAAATAAAGATGCCTAAACAATGGCATAACAGGAAATGAAAATACTGAAAAGAACAAGGTACAATGAAATTATACTGCAGGGTCTTCGACAAATTGCACCAAATCTTCTTGTGTTGGCTCAATTTCTGCCGGGTCCAGGTCACTTGACGACATTCAAAGAAGAGAGAAACAGAATGTCGTTAGCGAACAGATCGCTCGGTAAGTCCCAAAGGTAAGAGGGAGAAATAGACAAGAGTAGGAGAGAGAGAGAGAGAGCTTTTAATATTGTATTGTATTGTTGTAATGTTATATTAACGATGTTGTTTGTAGCTTGGTACTGAAGAATGCCAGTGTATACGAGAGGGGTCTCTATATGCTAGAGACCAGGGCAAACGGAAATAGAGTACAAGGCTCCGTTATACAACCCGAAACAACGGCAACTGGATTCAGGTTAGGTGTCTTAAATCTGACCGTCTCGTGCCACCTTTAACACCTTCCGTACCAATCTACCCCTTAAACCGCGCGATGTCTTGTTTGTATTGTTATGTTGTAAAATTGTATTGATTGCATGATTGATTGACTGACTGACCGAAACCATGATATCAGGAAACGGTTATAACCGTAGAGTCATGTAAAAGGAATACTGGGAAACATGTAAAAGGAATATATCCATGGTTCGGTTCAGTCAAGTTGTATAGATTATTAACTGGATTCTCGGATTCATGTATTCATATTGAGTTGGAATATAAAAGAATATAGATTGACTTGAATCATATTCAAGTCAGAAATAGTCAGACTCAAACCCGAGTCAGACTAAAAGAAAGGTAATTTGAAGTTCTATAATTGTTAGGGGCCTTATTGTAATTTATAAAACTTGAGAGAGTTTTATGCAAAAAGTACTTTTGTATAGTTTTCAAATTTCAGCTCAAGTATTTATTATTCGTCTTTATAGTTATAATGAGTGTGAATTTTATTTGTGTTATTCTAGTGAATATATCCTAATAAAAATATTAATTGTTTTATTTAAAATTCATGGTATTTTAATGTAACTTTTAATCTTGTAATTTTTTAGGAAAATGTGGAAACTTTATATTATAATAAAATAGGTGTCTAAATAGTATTTAAATATATATTAATACAAGAATAATTTTAAATAAATATTTTATTTTCCAAAATCACATTATTCTTAAATGCCGTATTTTAAACCTTTCGAGACCGAATGCTCCTTGTGGAGGTCTGAATCTCGCACTACTAGCCCGCGGGTGCACGATGAACCGTACTATCCCTAACGGGTTCCCCAAAAGTAAGTTGTAGTGGCACTTTGCTTAGGTTTAACAAATACTATTCATTTAGGAAAACGGTTTTATAAATAAAAGGTATTTATTTGTAAAAGGGTATAGATTTCCGTATTTTAGTTTCTAGGGTTTCCTAAGCCAACTAGCCTATTTCTAAGGTCTAAACGACAAGCCATTAGAAGCCTCAAATCGCCTCTTCACCTTCAATTGCGGCCAGGTAAGTGCCAGGTAAGTGGGAAGAAACCACAGTCGTGGGCCTAATTAAAAACCACTAGCCTAGACACACTTGCCTAGACACCACAAGACAGTTTAGATAAACGATCGATGTCCATGACATATCGTGCTTTTATTTTAAAAGATTTTATTTAGAATTGTGTACAACTTAAAGCTTTTAGAAAAGGTTTATAAAGAATATGGTATTTTAGTGAAAAGTCCTATATTTTCGTATTCTATATTTTGACGTTTATCAATTAGGGTTATATTTGTGCGTGTGTAGAGGTAGGTCATTACCTCGTGACTTATTTTAGGGTTTAATGAAGTTTTAGAGGTTAAATATGATGTATTAAACTTGAAGGTATTAAAGCGCAAGAATACGGTATTTGAAAACGTTATCATTTCATGTGTGAAAATTCATTCAAATTGATTTCTACAAGTTTAGTGATCAAGATAAACATATTTAGGAGTGAGGGATTTAATTAGAACAAGAAAAAATAAACTTTGTGGTATTTTTATGAAAAGAATACGGTTTTACAAGAAAGCTATCATTTCATGTGAGAAACTTTATTTAAATTGGTTTCTAGGTGATTAATAGTCATCATAGATAGGTTTAGGTATTATGTATTAGGTGACAAGTGGAAATTTGTAGAAAAACCGAATCGGAAATCGGTTTGTTCCGATTTCCGTCGGGTTCCAAAAAGTCGTATTTTCTATTAAAAGAAAAGAGAGATAGAAGAGATGGGACTTACGGGTTTGGACAAACTAAGGAGGCTAAGGAAGTGATGGTTGTCGGTGCGTCGAAAACGTCGTGAAGGTTCTACTACGATCGCCGGAATTTGTCGTTGGTTTCGGCAGCGCTTCGCTTCTCGCTCTTTGTACCGAGTTCTCGAGAATTTGGGAGAGTGGACTTAGAGTTGTAGGGTAAAATGGTAGAGGGTAGGGGTGTTTATATAGGGCTAGGCTAGGATTTGGGTTTTAATTAAAAAAAATATATAAAAATCATTAAACTTAGGAGTAAAAGGGATTTATTGGCCAAATTAAAACCGATCAAGGTATAATAAGTGTGCAAGAGGGTTGACCAAGTCAAGAGCCAACTTTTCTCAGTTGGTGACTCGGCCGTCCGGCCAAGTCCGGCCGGCAGCGCCGGACCGAGTCGGCCGATTCGCCGGCCGGCGGCGCCGAGTCGGGCCGAGTCAGGCTTCCAGTGGCCGGGGATTTTCTGGGGGTACAATTTAGTATATTTACTTTTTGTTATCCAGTATATATTTTGGGAGTTATGGCCTTTTTACCGTTGACTTCCAAAAAAATTTAAAACAAAATAAATACAAAAATAATGTGGGGCATGGGATTTGAACTCCGGTGGCATGGTTCAGCAGTGCAAGGTATTACCAATGAGCTACAAGCTCCTTCATGTAATTATTGTGGTTTTTAATTACTTAAACTGATAGCAGCAAGAATAAATACTCCTAGTATACATTAAATTTAAAGTAATTTCTTGTACACTAAAAATGGAGTTATTTCATTCTTGTAGCTTGTAATTAAAAACAAAAATAATTACCTAAATCTTGTGCTCAGGCTAAAATACCCCTTTGTGGATTTTAAAAATATTTTTAAAAAAATTTGTATAGGAAAAAGTGTATAAGAAATTAGGATTGTTACATTTTGGGTATTTCAAATCTTACGGTAAAATTCTTTACTATTGTTGCTATTGGGTTGCGAATGATGCAATTAGTAGCCGTTGTTATTATCCGACCTGACCCTCATGTTAGAAACCCAATATGGTTCGAGGTTATATCAAATATTTGCTAGTACAGTGTATCCATGTGAATCGAGTGTAATATATATATATATATATATATATATATATATAATATTTTAAGCTCTGTATATCTCTTTATAATACAATATAAAAACAAATAATATTATTTTCCTATTTAGCCTTGCATGGCAATTTTATCCAATATCAGGTTGTGGCGCGCATATATCAAGTTCATATCCTAAGAGTTAGACAGACAAATAATTGGATCGCTACGTATATTTACATAGATTTTATTGGGGGTATATGTATTTAATTACAGGATATTGCATTATGGTTAAAATCCTTATGTATATTCTTTATATTTAAAAACTATATTTTTAAAGGGATACGGGTAATATTCGGAGCAATCTGGTATTATCTGTAAAATCCTACAATATATATTATATTATATATATTCTATAACTATAATATATATCTAATAGTATATTTATAAATATATAAATTATATTAATATATAAGTTATTATAATCTCTCTCTCTCTCTCCCAAATATAATATATATATATATATATATATAATATTTTTATAAACCCTCTCTCCCCTCTCTTCCCTCGTTTTCTTTTCTCTCTCTCGCTCACGACGAACCCTAGCTCCGCCATCTTCACCTCATCACCGCCCCCATCTCTTCGTCATCATCACTCTCATCTCCTCCTCTTCCTCGTCAACATCTGTTTCTCTTCCCCGAGATCTTGCCGGAGCTCCAAACCCCCACAACCGAACCACTTCCTTCAACCTCCTCCTCACCGTTCCCGTCTCATCGCCGTCCCCCTCTCGTCGTCGTTGTCCCCACTTCCTCATCTTCACTTCTTCCTCACCGTCAGCACCTCTTCCTCCTTCCCCGAGACCTTACCCGAGCCCAACTCCAACACCGAGAACCCATCACCTCCTTTTCCTCGCCGATGTCGCCGCCTGAACGCGACCACCACCACCACCTTCATCACCTTCCTCGCCTCGTCAGCAACACCAGAGCACCCACACCCTACCACCGCACCCTCTTCTTCTCTCGCTCATTCCTGATCACCATCAATCCTTGACCTTACCTCGTCACACCCGAGCACCGATCTCATCGCCGTCATCGTGGCCACCTCTATCTCCTACTCCCTCATTGTCGATCCCGATCCCGATCCCAGTCCCAACCCCATTACCCATCACCAACCACCACCAAGAATGTCACACTGCCGCTAAACCCATCACCATCGCCTCCTGCACACGCCTGCACCTCGCCACCGACCGCCTCTCTCCTCTCCTTGCCCTCGCTAACCCAAAACACAGCAACCCCATCATCTTCTTCTTCTTATTTGTTCTTCTCTCTTTTATCGATCTCCAATCAGTTCTCGCTGGAGTTGATCACGTCGCCGATGATCTAGATGATCTAGTCACCGTCGTTTAGTCCAGTTACCACGTCACACAGTTGCTCAGTTCAGGTCAAGTCCTACATTCGTGGGTTTTGCATCGTGACTTTATTCGGCGTTCGGAACGTGATATCCGTATATTCGTCGTGAGATTTCGATCAGGCAAGTTCTAAACTTGCAACATGCTACTTTGTTTATATTTATATTATTAATGATAGTATATGTGTTTTATTATTCATCAAATATTATCGATTTACAGTTTTACATTATTAGTCTGTATCCGTACTAATAATTGGTTATTTGGTTACATGCCGGATCATAACAATATTATCATACTATTATATCAGTTCAGCAATCTTTATCTAGATTGTCATACACCTGGTAACAGACGTAAAACGGTCATTACAGATAGATGCATATGCATCCTGGCATTAGTTATGTTTATCATGTTTAGATATTGGTTACAGTTTTACATTTGGTATCCATTTTGGTTAAAATATATTGCCTGACTTGTACACGAGACCTTACCAGACCTGTTATTTGGATCATCCGCTAATAACAACAATCCTTATTTGTTGTCCTGATGGACGTGACTTATTTTTTAGATAGACAAGACTTGTACCTGCTTGATCTCGTGTTGGCATTAGACTCTTATCATCAATACCCGACTTGAACAGAAAACCTGGGGGTAATGGGAAATCAATAATGAAACCTGACTTATAACTCAATAGTTCGATACTTCCAGAGACTGATCAGTTGATACGGGCTTTGGCCGGCCCCGGAATGATGCTGCTGACATCATTCGTATGTACATGATATCTGTTTTTACCGCTTAGCGGCACGTCTCGGATTCAACCCCGAGAGTCTTGACCGTAGTCCCGTGCAAGCACAGGATACTATTGAGTTACATCAATGATTCCATTTAATTGATTTCTGTCACGACCCAAAATATTAGCTCATGATCAGCACTTAAATCACGCGACGTCTACAGGCGTAGCGTAATTCAAGTAAGCTGAAACCCAAAAATCTAAACCTTTTTAAGAAATAAAGATAGAATAAATCATGTTTTGTCTTTTGAAAAAATTGGGCAGCACCTCCTTTGTAAAAACTAACCCCGAAAACGGGTACAACACAGAATATAATAAAGCATCCCCAAACGGGAGCAAATCAAGCCCAACGGCGGAAACAACCACCACCAGTATAAAAACAAGTATACGACGCCCAACGGCGAAGATCTACACAAGGAAAAGTAAAGCAAGATATCAACCACATAAGCGAACATAAAACACATCGCTCAAGTCTCACAACTTCAAGTCTTCTAAGTCTTCAACATATACAAAAACTAGTTTCTAAATTGATGGAGTGACTAGATACAATATGAATAATGAATACAAGAGTGGCACGATCCAACATGTACCACTTACCACAAGCAAGTCATCCGAAAACAGTTGTGTGCCAGCGATGCCGCAACTGATCCATGCGGTCAACCTGCAAGAACTGTGGCACAACGGGGGTGAGTTGCCAACTTCTGAATAGAAAAACATCACCAGGTAGAAATCAAAATAAACAACGATTCCTAGGTCAACTATATCATAAAGGTAATACTATGATATCTAGGGTGACGTAGCTGCATAAGTGCCAACACATAAATAACTGCCTAACAGCAAGTGGATATCATCTAACAATATAATCAATGTATGTATGCAGGTGGATCTCGTCCAACAATATAATCAATGCATGCATGCAGTGGATCTCATCCAACAACATAATCAATGCATGTATGCAGTGGATCTCGTCCAACAATATAATCAATGCATGTATGCAGTGGATCTCATCTACGTGTCATCCACTGACACAACAACTCCTGCATGTAAATATCATAAAAGCATATGTAGGTAAATACGAGGATATAAAACAACGTGTGTCCCTCGTGACACAAAAAAATCATGGAAACCTGAGTGTCTAACCTCAACACTCGAAACATCATGAAACCCGTGTCTAGCATCGACACGTAAATCCTCATGCCTCAGGCGCCATCCCCACGACTGGCCCTGATGTCATGTCTGTACATCACTCCGGTCGGTATCCCCACGATAACCGCCGAGTCCAAATACTATCACCGGTAGGTATTTGCCCAGCCTTCCAGGCTCATCGCCTATCATCTGCGAACTTCTTGCCGAGGAGAACCATAACGGGCTCCACCATGTACCCAAACACGGCCCACTCACTCCTCGCATCGGGTATGTATTACAAATCTCAGAACTGAGAAATCTGATGGTGGACGCACTAAAATATCATATCAAGAGAAACCGGGTTTTCAAACAATACATAGTTTCTTGAAATATCCCCACGGTTCTCAAATCCATAAATCACACGAAATCCATATCTCAATGCGAAAATCCATGAAAAACTGATATATGCAACGTAAAACAGTAATATGAGCATATTAAGGGAAAACCGCTCTTTTAAATGAATCCGGTTTTAAAATATATCATGCGGTTCCCAAATCCTCCGAAATCAAGTGCCGCATCATATTAGGTGTATATGTAACTATAGCAAGATAAGTGTATCTACATGTAAGCAGGTATGCATGATGCATCTCATAATCACAATAGCACAATAAGCAACGTCTCAATATCACATGTCATTACAACACCACTTAGGGGTATATGCAGTGTAGCAAGATATGTGGGTGTACATGTCAGTATGTATGCATGATGTGTATGTAGCTGTAGCAAGGTATGCAACATATAACAGGATGTAAGCATGTCCGTATATCTCATGCAACGTGGAACAGTGATATGAACATAGCAAGTATATCATAGAATTATGTAGCAATTCTACTGTGTAGCGACATAGCAATTATCGATGATGAAGTGTGTGAGCCGGCAATCTGTGTATGTGCAATATACGCATCATCGATATTGGTGTAGGTGTACTAGCACACGTATATGTAATGTAATGAGAATACCATGAACGTAGCATAAAATACATCGTCAACTAAATGCTATAAGGTATACGTGTCTACAATATATCCGAGTCGGTGAATCTATCAATCGGCCTCCAGCCTCACAACATCACGTACGGTATAATCTATCGTACGGCATCTTCTAATCAAGGGTATGGATAAATCAACAGGTAAAACTCATTGCGTACAGTAATCCATCGTACGACGGCATTAAACAAATATGGATTCTATCAACCTATACAACATCTGGGGTACGGATCTAAGTCTCGTACGGCATATCACTCAATATGCAAAACACTATCCATATAAAAATACCCATCTCTCATGTCACATCCATGTCAATCTCGTATCAGGGGACCTATAAAGGTATCAACAATCTCATATCGACTCGAAACCCATATAACGATATATCACACTAAGTCATCATATCACATCATATACTCGTTCATCACATTAATATCTCGCATCTCAATAATAATAACGTCACACTTGTTCTCTTTTAATTCGTACCTATCATGATTCACTTATCATTTCATATTCTCATGTGTCAAAATGTTCATTAGCATCAACTTCTATCATTTTATCGTTTGTGAATCCTACAATAATGTCCGTCACATATCATTTTCAGGATAAAATAATCAAACGATATTCCATATCAATGTTTGCGTGGGTGCTATACGCCATCCACCCGACTTCTCCAGTAGATAAAAATCTACTCACTTGCTAAACTCCTCTCTTAGCCGTAGTCGATGCACTTCGTCGTCTCGGAATCCACGCGAATGCACCTACAATCAATACGAATTCGCAAAGCAATTAACATCAAGTTCCGAAATCCAAAACGGCACGCGGTACGCTCATAGGTTAGAACCTATAGCCTACACATGCAAAACAATCAACTACCCTTGTCGTTGACGTACAAACATCCAACGACCAAATACAATACCATAACTCAAAACCAAGAATCCAAATACCGGAAAAACATAGCTAAAACCCTAAATTTGGTCGCTATACATGAAAACCGCTACGCCAAAAACCCAATAGTACCAATACTCTTTTAAAACACAATAATTATTGTATATACTAATATTCACGTTATCTCCACGACAATTAAAACCCACGTTTTATTTTACCGAAAAGCTAGTAAGCAACCTTATCGAAAATTTAGCACAACTCTAGATATTTAACAATTCTAGCCATTTCCAACAACACAAAGTAGCTTAATTTAGTGATCCAAATCAATTCCATAATTTTAATCTTACCCAAAAATGATTTAGAAAAACCCAGTTTGCGATTAAGGTTAAAAGACAATTAGGAAAAAATAACAAATATAATTCTCACAATTTGCTTAACTTTTTCAAGTCTACACATCTTGCTTAACCACTTAAACACATCAAAACCCTAACTTGATTTCATAATAGTTATCATGAATTAACTAAACATGAACTTTAAAGCTATAATAACCACTTAAATAGCTAGCTTAAAGAATTAAGCAACAAATTAAAAGATTAGGGTTAGGATTTATAGCTCACAAACAAGATCACAAACTAGCAAAACCCTCCAAATTTAACCCTCCAAAATGATGCTTTTCTTGAAGATCCATGCTAGTTTAGAGATGAAGAATAATGGGTAATGATTTATTTATGAATTTGTGGGATTATTTGAGGATTTTTGGTGATTTTATGAGCTTGGAAATGATGAATTTGGGCAAAGCAAATAAAGGGGCAGAACCTAGGAGAGGCTCGACAAGATGAAGTGAAGGGGGGGTTTGTGCAAGGTGTGTGGAAAATTCTAGCTACAATTAGCAATAAATGCTAATAAATGCAAAATGACACCTTTTCATTTCTTTTCCTTTTTAAAAAAAAACAACTAAATTACCCACAAATATCTAGATATTGATGGATGGTTGGATTAATAAAAATCTAGTAAATAGATTAGCATAGATTCATATTAGAAGTAATTAACCCAAACCAAAATTGTAATTACCACTAAATAAGTGCTTAATTAACAATTTAAAATAATACTTTAATTAGGGAAAATTTCAAAGTGAACCAAAACTTTCAAGTGGCACACAAATCCCGCAAACTAGCTTCATTCTAGTAAAACTAGTTGCAAACAAGTCTATACAGAAGTTTGATCACAATCGGGTTAAAACGGAAAATACCAACTATTTTACCCTAAAACGGAAAAATTTGCATAACGATTTCAGAAACGTTACAATCTTCCCCCCTTAAAGAAATTCGGTCCCCGATTTTAAATTTAAACCCCAATACTAAAACATTTCAAAATCCAACTCAATCAACAGGGATCCGAAATCACGGAAGCAACAGAAATAACATAGCACGTCGCATGCGCCTGAAGCCGTGTAAGAAACTCAAAACCGAACTCCGTCAAGCGTCACACAAATTATCGGACTTGCACGCATATCATCAGAGTTACAATGGAGATACAGAATCTCGAAATCCTCTACTGAAATCCAATATACAGTAAGCAAATGCTATAATATGTATATAGTACACATCCTTTTTGAAAAATCTCCAAAATTGGAATAACATATGCAGAATCATTTTCTGAATCGCCATATGATGTGTAACTCACGGCACAAATGACGGGCGCTTGTTTGTAAAGTAATAATATACTAGCATATATGTTTTTCTCAAATACACGTCCCGCCCTTTTCAAAATATCCCAAAAGGTTTTCTTTTGTAAACGTTCATGTCACTCACAGACACGTAAGAAATAGCGAGACTATAGTTCCTTTTTGAAAACCTCATGATAACTTTTTAAGCATGCAAAGTACACAGGTACTTTCCTCGGATCATTCCTGTTAGGGTACTATGAAGTATAGGGCCTCATCATGAAAACAAAGTGCTCGAAAGAAAATCAGCCTCAAAAGGCGTATCCAACAATCACGTAGCCTGGTGCGCACGGAAATCAAAACCAAATACAAGTGCCAATATGCACGAAAGCACAACTAAGTGCAACGGGTGTGCACGAAACGATCTATCCAGTGTAGCAGGCATGCACGGCAACAACATCTAGTGCATCTATAGTGCACGAAAATCTCAATCGAGTGCATCCGGTGTGCACAAATCACATCTCATCTCGTGCGCCCAACATGCACGAAAATCCAAATCAAGTGCATCCGTCATGCACAAATAAAATCTAAATCAAGTGCATCCAAGATGCACGAATGAAATCTAAATCAAGTGCATCCCACATGCACGAATAAAATCTCAATCAAGCACACCCGATGCGCACAGAATCCAATACCAAGGGCCTAACATGCGCAAAAAATTAACCCAAGCTCGTCGGGTCCGTAATAAGCATCATGTGCAATAGCATGCACGAAAACGAACATTAAGTACACACGCGCACGAAAACACAAATCCTATAAAACGAATGCTCAAAGGCATAAATCGGGTGAAACCAAAATACGGAGTATAAACCTAGTGCAACCAATGCATGAAATACGAATCCGGTGCATCCACTGCACGAAATATCAAATCCTATGCATCTAGTGCATGAAATATCAAATCCTATACATCTAGTGCACAAAATATCATCAATAACTCAAATGCATATGAAAACTACACTGAGTGTACCAAGTTGTATAAAATCATAAACGTGTGCAACTGCGGGCACAAAGCACGTATCAATGCACTGCAAGCACATATGAGCTATACCGAGTGCAAAAATCAAATCGAGTGCATACCACATGCACATATTAAATCAACTGTATGAAATAAAAGAAATCATAAACATGTGCAGCTAAGGTACAAAATCATTATCAAGTGCAAATCGATATGCACAAAATGTAAATACCAAGTAGGTGCAGCCATGGTGCACGAAAACAATATCTTGAAACTCAATCATCAAAACTCAAATCCAAGCGATATAAGCATGATACTCAGATCACAAATGCAAATCGCAACAAATGACATTGAGGTACACCTCCTACAATGTCGAAGAAGATGTCGGTGCACCCAAATTGGCAGAGCAAGAACATCTGCTTGCTTTCTGCTCACTGTCTGGCGTCTTCTGTCTCTTGTCCTCATTTCTCTGTGGATTTCCCATCTCGCACTCTATCGGCTCATCTGCCCGGTCAGGTGTGCTAACGGAAACGATTCCGCTCTGGCACTCCTCAGGTCATCTCTCGACCAAATATATGATCACTTATAAAGCAGCACGTCACTGGCGTCGGCCTCTGGCCCTCTGAATATACGTGATACAACTGATCCTCGGTGCAATCTCATCGTAGTAGTGTCCTGGAAGGAACCGGCTCAAGGTCTCTTCCGATCTCGTCTATACCGAACTGTACGGAGGCTGGTACACTTACCTAATCTTTTCTCGTTCTCTGGACATCTGCGTCCTGCAATGGTTCCCGGTGACAAACAATCCAGAATCTCTCGCACGGACTTGAAATCACGAACTCGGTATCTTCATCACTCTGTAGAAGATATCTAGCCGAACGCGTCCTAGGGAACTCGTCCCAACCACCAGAGGAATACTCAATACTAATCCGTTCTCGATCAACTCACAACGCATCTGGGTGAGGTCCACTATCCGAAGCTGGTCTTGTTGCTGATCTCCTATCACAGGATATCCGGACGGCGTTAAACTTTTCGATCATGTCATCAAAAGTCCCAAAATTTCCTGAGAGCTCAACACCTGAGCACAGTTTAATAATATTCGGTATATGCCACAGTACCTATGGACCGGCCGTAGAAGGGCAAACCGAAGCCTTACTGATGGCACCGCTAAACTGCCGCAATTCCTAAGGTTCAAAAGCGGTTCCATAGTCATCAAGTCGAGTTAGGGTTTCATTCATCTAGAGGGTCCACAGAATCACTTACATGTCCTTCCGAATACTTTAAACTTCGAAAAAATGGGTTTCCTGACATTCGTTCGAACCTTTCAACTCCGCCTAGACGACATGTGAACACCCTTCGTCCGCATGGTAAACAATTGCCTCAATCCTTAAGGATAGCCGATACATCAACTGTGATCTTTGGACCGGTCTACTCTAGACCTGAGTAAGACTCTCCACACCGGAAATCTTCAACTCAACATGGCCTGCATCGGCGCCTCAAATCTGACGAATCACTTTCATCTCTCAACTCAAGATAGACTAGCTATCACCTGTCGCATCTTTGCCTAGGAACTCCAGCGATCTCAGCTCGTAAGCTCTGGAAGCGACATCATATCAATCTCAGCAACAGCTGGGTCATCTGTCAACACGGTCGATGACATCACAAATATCTGAGGTATCCTGTACATCAACAGTCCTTTCACAGTAGGCAGCCTCTAACAATGGTCCGATCATCCGGTACAGAACCGCACACTCGTCTCAAACGAGAGGTCACAACACAACAGTACATTGATACGTTCCTATATCACCAGCAAACACGATGGTCAGTCTTTGTCCATGATGAGCTCGCTCTGACCGCATTACCAGCAGCAGCTCAAACTGTGCTCAAACCATGGTGACAGGAACCTCAATCAAGTATCGACGAAAAAGATTAAAGGGATGAAAAGAGTCAACAGATCCCAAAATGGATACGTGATCATAAGGAGGAGTCAAATCACTGAGAGTATGATCATGGAAACTAATAAAATCAAGTATCTCAAATGGATGTATAATCAAAAGGAACGAAGAGAATCACCAGTCTCAAGATATGTACATCCTAAGGTCACTTAAGTGGAGTATCGTATCGTAAATATGCCGCGGAACATACGTACAGTACGTCACTCTACTCAAGCTACCTACTCCATCAATCAGGGTCATCCTATGTAACGAAAGTTCGGGTCTAACACCCCCTCGTTCAAGTCTAAGTTCCGTAAGGTCAAGCCTAGATTCCAAAATATATACGCCCTAGACCCCACATAGTCAAACCTAAACTCGAACCAAGGTTAAACCTAGCGCTCTAATAGCAACTTTGTCATGACCCACCCCCAAACACAGATGGTATTGTCCGCTCTGGCCGAAGCCGCACGGTTTTGTCCCTTTGAATGAACCTGGGGCTACTTCCCGGTAGGTCACCCATCCCAGAATTTCTCTGGCTCAAGCACGCTTAACTACGGAGTTCTTCAAACTCCGGAGTTCCGATTCATCCAAAAGGCGCCTCTGTGTTATAAGAGTGGTATCATTCCATTTATAGTTCAGATCGTGCCCTTTTCGGAATGGAATTCGATACTCCCCATTGTTCTAGTGGGTCCCCGTGTGCATCCGTATCAGTTACATCCCCACCTCGATACCGGATAACATCTCACTTCTCACGGGGTAGGTGGTATTCAGTCCCAACTCCACCTGGGGTATTACAGTGGTATATTCTATTCTTTCTTATCTCTTCCCTGCTCTTGTCTAACAACCATTTTCTGCAGGATTCTTTGCAAAAATTCGCAGCGCTAAAATAAAAATTTGTTGCGTATTTTGATATTGGTTGTTTTGTATGTTTTAATACGGAAATTAAGGGGAAAAGACCAAATTCAGATTAGGTAGGGATTTCATTACCCTTCCTAAGCCCCAAAAATCAAAAAACTAGCATCCACATCACCCTCATTAACTAAAAAATATCTAGACAAGACTCTAAGGACCGTCGCGCTCAATTAGGAAAGAAGAAGGTCGTGGGTAATCTATTACTTATTCGCATTTCTTTTGTGGTGTCTAAGGCATGTGTGTATAAGGAAAGTGGTTACTTAATTAGGCCCGCTACTTACGTAGCGGAAAACCTCCAACTTACTTGGCACTTACCTGGCCACAGAAGGGATAAAGAGGCAGTAGAGGATTTATCCTGCGATTTATCTTCTGGAAGTCTAGGAGCAGTCTAGTGACTTGACCTGGGTGACCATTAGATCTAGGGTTGCTTGTGCATTTTTGTGATTTTTCAAAATCCGTCTTTTTCACAACAAACACCAAACCAACTTTTCTCTAATTATCACTTACGCTGCCACTTATGCTAAACCGTTTAGTGCATGCTCGGCTGGACACGGGATTCTAGTGCCCGTCTTGTCTACGTTTCTCCTATCAACTCCGAAGTCGGTAATTCTGCATCTTCTTTTTCTTCACCACACACCACATCCTCCGAGATAGACGGTTCTCCATCGATCTTCTTTAACACAACTCTGCCACCGTCCACAGGTGCGCAGAACTCACCTCGCATTTCTCTGCAAGAGAGATGCTACCCTATTCGAGGTCCTCTTTCTACCTGTCTTTCCATTCCACTAGCCAACGGTGATAACTTTGAAATCAAACCTCACTACATCAATCTTTTACCAAAATATCACGGTCTCGAGTCTGAAGACGCATATGTTTTTATTACCAAATTTGAAAACGTATGTGCTATGATGGGCACTTCATAACTTTCTGTGGATGCTATGAGATTGCGTCTTCTCCCATTCACTTTATGCGATTTAGCCGAGAAGTGGCTTTATAACACAGTTGCACATTCTATTTCAAACTGGGATGAATTCATCATAGCATTCCTTAAGAAATTCTATCCCAATCATAAGACCGCCCGTATCCGTAGCGAAATAAATCAATTTACCCAGCTTCCCAATGAATAATTTTAGAAGTGTTTTGAACGCTTTAAGGATCTGTTAGTCCAATGTCCTCATCACGGAATCCATCGATGGGATCTGTGTCGAATCATATATGAGGGCATTAATCCAACAACAAAGCAGATGCTTGAATCTATATGTCAAGGTAATTTCATGCTAAAGACGATGGTGAAGCTTGGAAATTTTTAGAAGATTTCGCTGCAAAAACTTTGCAATGGGAGAGTGTTATTCAACTATCGTCTAGGGGTGGTATTCATCAACTTGATGTTTCCATAGCAGTCAAAACTGAAATGGAAGCAATGCAAAAGAAACATGAAGCTATGGAACACATTTTTTTATTAGCCTCCCTAAACCAAGTCACACTCCCTAAAACTGCTTGTGGATGTTTTTCTGATCCATCACATCTGACGGAAGAATGTCCTTTGAATTCTCCGTTTCAAGGTCAAGAGCACACTAATGCTGCTTTTCAGCAACGACCTAGAAACGATCCTTATTCTTCCACTTATAATTAGAGTTGGAGGAATCACCCAAACTTTGCTTGGAACCACCACCAAACTCAAAACACGGTTCCAAACCAAAATAACTTTCAAAGGGTCCCTCCACAACAACAGCAACCACTACAATTGACTCAGCACCCCTATCAACCACAAAATTTTCAAAACCCGGCCAACAGTTCTGCACCGTATAAAAATTCTTTGTAATTGGCCAGTACTGATAACTCCTCTTTGCTTGAACAAACCATGAATTTGCTTTGAAAAATTTCATGCATGTTTCGGCTGAGATGAAGTCTTCTGTCGAGAATATCAAGAAGGACTCCGCCTCCCATGGTGAAAGTATTATATCCATAGAAGCACAAATTGCATGATTAAATGCTGAAATGAGTGCTAGAGAGAAAGGGAAACTTGCATCTCAACCCCTACCTAATCCTGGACATTCACAACACTACAATGTGAGTGCCATTATAACATTGAGATCTGGAAGAGTGCTGAATATTCAATTCGGTGAACAGATTGATATTGATAATGATGAATCTATCAATGACACCCCGACTTTGACTTCCACTTCCATATCTACTTCTACTTATGACCCTAGTTCGTCTACCCCACCAACTTCTTGCGAGCCTATTCTTCGTTTTCCTCAAGGCTCGAACCCTCAGCCCACTTCTTTTAGTCAACCAAAGACGATCCCCACTCTTATTCTGGGATCTATTCAACAAACACAACCTTCTCCAATGTTGGACCCAGCTCTTATTGCTAAAGCACCTTATCCGAATCGGTTAAGGGGAAACAAACCGAGTCCACATATGGAGAAGATTTTGGAAATGTTTAAACAGGTTAACATCAACATCCCTCTCCTAGATGCTATACAATAAGTCCCAGCTTATGCGAAAATTCTTAAGGACTTGTTCACTAGGAAGAGGAAGACTCAAGTGCCCAAAAAGGTATTCATGACGAATAATGTTAGCACTGCTTTTACCCACGGTTACCAAAGAAACTTAAGGACCCTGGCTGTCGTACAATTTCGATTTCTATTGGGGGTAAAAACATTAACCGTGATTTACTTGACCTTGGCGCCAGTGTTAACCTGCTTCCATACTCTGTCTACGAGCAGTTAGGGATTGGAGAGTTGAAACCAGCTCATTGTACTCTCCAAATGGAAGACCAATCTATCACCAAACCTAGGGGTGAACTTGAGGATGTGTTGATAAAAGTTAGGGAATTTATATTCCTTGTGGACTTTATTGTTCTCGATACACAGCCTGTAGCAAACCTACAGAACCAAATTCCGGTGATTCTTGGCCGACCCTTCCTAGCCACTTCCAATGCTCTCATTAATAGTCGAAACGGTTCTATGACCCTATCCTTCGGGAAGATGTCCATTGAGCTGAACATTTACAAGATTGGAAGTCAGCCATCTGAACCCTCTGATCACATTCTTGATGTTTGTTCTGTCCATGAGAAAGCTGCAGGGTTGATGAACTTTGCTTTGATGATCTCGACGACATTAGCACATCATTGCTTGATCTTGCACAGTTTAGTGAGGACACCTTTGATGAGTCCACTCCTGAGTCTGAACTATTTGACTTTTCACTTTCCGAGTCTGTATCCTTTGCAGGCTATGAACTTCTTCGTGAATCCGAATGTCATTCACTTACAACACCTTCTATTGTCTCTCCGCCGACATTAGATCTAAAATTGCTACCTTCTCATCTTAAATATGCATATTTAGGTGAGAATTGTTAGTTATGTATATGCCCTAGAGGCCATTGTTGTACATATGATGTATATTATAATGGATGCTTGGATATATATAGAGATGACTTTCTTGCTCGTCATGATAGTATGCTATTTGGTTTCACTTTATCTTAACATGTTGACTTGTATTGGTTTACTGTTTTACTCTCACATGTTGATAAAGCCCTTAGGATCTGTACTCGACTACTGGGACTATGATGAGATCATACTAGTGGGGCCGCGGTAGTCGATGAGTACATCCTATAACTGTTCCGAGTCGAGGGTATATCGAGACAGGGCATCGATACACCAGAATAGACTAGCGTATACGCATCTTGACCCATATGATGGGCGATGGATGATCCCATATCCATCGGTGTTAGACATCAGAGATGGTGTACGGGTGCTCAGTGGAGACTGGGTACACTGGACGGACTCGCCGAGAACTCCCAGATGGTGATATACCACACGTCAGATGGCAGTTCTCCGGTGACACTGGTACAGGGTAGTCTGTAGACCCGAGATCGTCATAGAGTCTTGTGTGATTCCCACTGTGCTTTGATTTCCACCTTACCACATCCAAGAGGGCGTGCAAAACGGTGGCTTTTGGGTACAGTCCCGAATCACATGGAGGCAATGAGCGATAGGAGGGGATTCGTCTCTCCCGGTATAGGGAGTTGATGTTGTGCTGTGTTCGATTGGCTATAACTAGAAGTCCCTGGCCAGGGCTGATATAGAGATTTACTGGTAAGTGTTACTAGTAGTTTCTCGACCCGTTATGAGCCACACATCGACACGACTTATCGGTTACTGGGGTCTGACGTATACCACCCCTAGACTTGATATGCGACATATCAGACGAACAGACCGGACTGTACGGGAGTGTTACTGATTGGATTCACAGGAGAACGCACAGGCTAGCTTGTTGATCTTCTGATCGCTCAATACCTGGGTGGCTGTTACGTTTAGCTGACCGCTTGCAGCTTGTGGGTGTTTGATATGATCATCACCTGCTACCGGCGTATTGACGATTCTTTAGAGTCCTACATAGAGGTTTCTTGGCTCAGGCGAAACGGAGTAGAGGCACATATGTGATATGTGCAGGACCGAGAATAATGCGATATGAGATACCGTATTATATTCTCGCGATATTTAGAAATGAACCGGGTCATCGGATCAAGTGTTGATTCGATGAATCGGTACATGATATATTAGTCGGTAATATTCGATATAGCCGGATCGTCGGATCAAGTGTTGATTCGATGATTTAATGTATAATAATATATATGATATATTGTATTACATTATCTAATATTGGCTCGCTTTATTATTTCATTTTCTCACTGGATGATACATTGATATATATGCGATATATGTTAATTGTATTATTTTCTTTTGTTGCAAATATATAATATATATGTGATATATATTATTGTGACATGATATGATTAATTGTTAAACATGTTTAAGGATGATTAATTGAGGTTAGGGTTTGATTAGGGTTAGATGCTTCATGCACCTTCTAGAAGCTTTTTCTTCTGTCATTCTTAAGATATTTTTGGATGACACATTCTTAACCCAACCAAACCCTAACTCTAGTTTATTCTCTACTAAATCTTAACCACTCATCCTTGACCATGGTTAATATATCAATCATATAGCTTTGTTTTCTATTCATCACAAAAGGATTATTATTATTATCTTTTCCATTATCATCTTCTTCTCTCTTGAAGAAAGCTTACTTGATTTTCTTTATGTGATGAATAAATATGAGAAAATGATTTAAAAAGAAAGCAAAATTACTACTCTCTCATCCTCATCTCATCTAGCCTATGAGATTAGTGTGTTCATCTCTTTAGAGTGAGAAAGCTTGAGTCTTTGCAACTTCGAGGTAGATCATCGGAGATTTGGAATACTTCAAGCTAGCATGGATCGTTCGAGTCGTGGAGCCTCTCATGAGTCCGGGAAATCGTGGATCGCGGCAAAGGGACTTCTACTCGGAGCTTGTGAAGCGAAGGAGCGGACTACAAAGGTTGTAATCCCTCACACTTAGATAAAAGTTATCATCTTGCATGTTAAACCCTAATAATCTAGCAAAGATCCCGGCTTTGGGTTGTTCGGCACGTCTAAATTTTTATCCGGGCATGTTTGATGCCTTATGAACCTTCACAAGAGTGCCTAGGAACCCTACAGTGGTATCAGAGCCTAGCTAGAGCATTAGGCGATGTGTTTACGAAGTTAAAACTCCGATCGAACCCGAAACGACGGAAAAAGCCCCCTCTCTGGAAATTTTTCAAAATTTGGGATTTTTCTGAATTAAAAATATGTAAAAATATCAGCAGGGAATTCTAAGAACTACCATAAAACCCGAGCCCCCAATTCGACCAAACGGCGGCGGAACCGCGGCGCAAGCATGCTTGCGCGGCAGTTCCGCGGCGGATTAATGGATTGGCGACACGTGGCTTTTATGGTAATGTCCGTAGGTGCTTGTTGATGCTTCTGGATATTTTTAAAAGTGATTCCAGTGTTGTTTAAATCTGGGGTTTATTTTGTAATCGTTGATTCGATCGGAATATTTAAATTCGTATTTCTTTCCGGATATTTAGAAACTGTTAAACTATTTGATCGGATATCATTAACTCACTGTTTCCCGGTATGGCAAACTTTCAAGTGTTGAAAATTTTATCGGGTTTAAATCTTTCGGAATAATTGTACAAGTTAAGCGGTGGACCCTCTAGAAGACAACAAACCTTAACTCGATTATGTGACCGTCTTAAACTGCTTTTTGAACCTTCGGGTTTGGGGCAGTACGGCGTGCCACATGTGAGGCGTTGGCTTGACCCTTCTACGGCTGGATCACCGGTACTGTGATATATTCTTAGATTATTTGAACTCCGCTGAAGTGTTGAGCACTTTAGGAAATTTTGGGTATTTGATTATCTGTTCGAAAAGTTTAATACTGTCTATTTATCTGGAATATGATACAATATGTGGAATTCATAGAGTTAGGCATGAAATGCAAAGTATGTGATATTTCGGATTTACGATGTCTAAAGTGATTGTGGATTCCAAATATTGTAGTTTTACACTTTCTTTTCTGTGACCGTAAGTGTAATATGTGATATCGCCGGTTTCGTTGCTATATGTCAACGACAATTGGGATGCGCATATTTACTTACGTTGATGATATGAGATATTATGTGTTGCTGTGATATGTTATATTGGATCGTCGCGTTCTGAATAGCCGGGGGTTTTATGTGAGATGAGGGTTTTTATTTTCATTCATGTAAAATTCATTTGTAATGTAATATTCTTTTATTTGCGGCACTTCCAGGTTGCGGTTGCTGTCACCAGTGTATATTATTTACTTTTCCGCATTAAGTAGACCCAAGGAGGGGAGCACAAGTAACCGGGTTCTAGGGTCCAGTGGGAGGCCATCTCGAGGAGTCGAGACCGGGTCTCCTAACCCTAGAATTGGCAGTGTTACTTGCCGCTCTCGTAGGGGTCTTGGGATGTGGGTTTGGCTATTCGTCGCGACCGTGGAATCTGTGTTTTATACAGGCTCGTATTGAAAACACGGACGTCCTAGTATATCCAATATTTCATATATGTTCTTCTGCTGCAATGTCCTGTGATGAGATCAGATTACTGCCTGAGACGAATGCTTATACTATATATTTATGCTGATATATAAATATTAATGCTTTCATTTCTTCTGTGATGCTTAGGAAGCATAAGCTGATGGGATTTTTATTAATGTGATTAATAAAAGAAAAGAAACCTAAAGATGTTGTAGGATCAAAAACTTTATAAAAAGGGGTAGCTACAGTTTTGCTTTGCACAGTGATATATATGATATATCCTGCACCTTATTCGATGGGGAAAGAGCCGACGATCCCTTCATCGGGAGTGACCTCTTTAGCGAAACTGGCAGATGCTACAAAACGCGGTTTGTCTTTTGAATGCTTTTAGTGTTTTGCTTTGCACAGCGGTATATATGATATATCCTGCACCTTATTCGATGAGGAAAGGGCCGACGATCCCTTCACCGGGAGTGACCCCTTTAGCGAAACTAAGAAAAGCCTAAAAAACACTCCTTTTCAAAACTTCACTCGATTCTACGACGATATCAAGTTCATTACGCTCAGGGTTTTCTGAAAAACCTGCGTAGCCCTCCGTCATTTCAGATAGATATTATTTAGTATTCGTGCTATGTTTGTTGACTTAGTTAAGGCATAGTGTACGGTAGCTAAGTAATGTTTATCTGCTAAAACATGAGATGTGATTGGATTAGGGTATTCGTACGGCCTTGTTGACTCAGTTAAGGGTCGTACGGGTGGGTTTAATTCAATCGGGAAATGTACGGGTTGAACTTGACTTGCGATTTATGGTTTGTTGCCTTAGTTAAGGTCATAGATCGCTAGGGGCAAAATATTATCGGGAATTTCAAGTGTTGAAATTTGCATTGAGATTGCATACCTCCTATAAGATAGTTGGATCCCGATACCCACTGCGAGTAAGAGTTACTTCTGGGAGAGTTTTACACAAGACAATTAGCTGATCAAGTAGGTGTCTAGAAAAGTGTTAACGGGGTTACGCCTCTGGGAAAACGAGGTTTACTTTAATTAGGTCCGTGCGAAAGCACGGGGAACCTCCCTCAAAGTACCGACATTGATTTGGCTGAAAGATTGACGAAGTTGTAGGGTGTAATTAATCCCGGCTAATCTTACCTTTTAGGGTTTTAAGGTAGATTTGATAAAAACAGTGGGAGACATCCTGATTAGATAAGATAATAACCAATCTAATCTTGTAAGAGCATACGATAAAGTGTTTTCTTCTCTCTCTCTCCAGGTAGCGACCATGTCATGCCATAATCAAGATAATAATATGGATGTATTGACTAAACCTAATTATTGTACTGAGCAAGGGAACGTAAGACCCGTTCTTTCTTATAAGAGTTATAAGACTGAACGGGAAACAGGAGAATATCTGGATTCTCAAACCGCCCAAAAGAACATGCATGTTGATGCATCTTCTTCGGGTGTGTTAGTTATTGAGAACTGTTTCTCAGTTCACCCTACGTCCTGGGTATTAGATACCGGATCAGGATCCCACATATGAAAACAGTTACATGGGCTGCGAAAAGGTAGAGAACTAGGAAAAGGTGATCGTTCCGTTCAAGTAGGGAACGGTGCAAATATTGTAGCCAAAGCAGTTGGCGAATATCACCTTGTATTACCAAGTCGTAATACACTGATTCTAAATGAGTGCTATTATATACCGAACATGATGTGCAACATTATATCAGTCTCCTTATTAAGTAAAGAAGGATATAATTTTATAGTAAAGGATAATGTTATGAACATATTCCTAGATCAAAAGTTGATTGCATCAGGCTCGTTACATAATGGCATATTCATTCTAAATCAGAATACAGTCCTGAATATACAAAACACACTCAAGAGGAAAAATTCAGAAATGAACGAATCCTACTTGTGGCATTGTAGACTTGGTCATATCAATGCGACACGACTGGTTAAGTTACATAAAGATGGTTATTTGAATTCGTTCGAATTATCATCTTATGATACTTGCCATTCATGTCTCAAAGGAAAAATGACCAAAGCTCCGTTTAGTGGACACGGAGAAAGAGTTACCGAACTCTTAGGACTGGTACATAGTGATGTATGCGGTCCCATGTCTACGCATGCCAGGAACGGTTCATCCTACTTCATTACATGCACTGACGATCTCTCTAGATTCGGACATGTGTTCCTGATGAAACACAAGTCTGAAGCTTTTGAGAAATTCAGAGAATATAAGCACGAAGTAGAGAATCAAACGGGCAAAAGTATTAAGATTCTTCGATCTAATCGAGGAGGTGAATACTTGTAGGGTTCCTAGGCACACAGTAGAGGTCTCACAAGGCATCGAACATGCCATTTTCAAAAATTCTAGGTGCCGAGAGACCCGACTACGGATCGTTTGCTAGAAAACTAGGTGAAAAAGCTAACTAGTTAACACTTAACTAAGGGATACGGATATACAACCTTTGTAGATCCGGTGCTCCACCTCCATAGCTCCGCAACGAAGTCCTCTCCGCTGTCCAAAAAGAATCCGGGCTCTAGCGTCGACTTCATCGGAGAATAAGCGAGCTAGGTCGTCGATGTCCATGCCGAAGAAGATCTACGTCGAGGCATCGCTAAATCAAGCTCCGACTTCACCAAGTCAAGAAACTTGTGAAGAAAACACACTCTACTACTTGGCAAGAGGTAGAGGATGAAGAAATAGGAAATGGGTAGACTTTAGAATTGGATTTCTCACTCATTTCATCAAGTTGCCATTGATGGTCAAGCTTTTCTTCACTTGAAGGAGGAAGAAGAAGAAGCTAAATTATTATGATAAGAATTGTTTAAAATGAAAAGAATAATCCATTCTTATCATAAGTGAACCATGGTAAAGTGTAGAGAGCTAATCATGGTTAAAGGAATGGTTAGGGTCAAACTAGAGACAAAATGGTCACTTAGTCAAAAGATCAAGAAGCTTCAACTAGAATCCAAAATTAGCAACCATTTCATTTCATTTTCTTTTATTCATTTATCATAAATAAATGGATAATTAAATAAGATAAATGAATAATAAATAATAAACCCTAACCATCATCTTAACCTTTGTTTAATTCTATACACTTAACCAAAAACCATGTATCATCAAACATGATACAAACATGTGCACAAAATCATATCGCATATTTAATGCGGACATCCGAGCGAGAAAATCCATTTAAAGTGAACCGATACTAGTTAATGCAAAGTAATATATCAAATATATAATTATGCATCAAATTATTAAATCAACACTTGATTTAACGATCCGGTCATATCGTATATAACCGACTAGTATGCAATGCATCGGTTTATCGAATCAACCCTTGATTCGATAACTAGGGTATATCACATATAACCTAATCGATACATTCATCGCGAGAATGAAATACGGTATCACATACACGCATTATTCTCGGTCCCGCACATATCTCATATGCGCTCCTATTTCGTTTCGCTTGAGCCAGGAAACCTCTGTGTAGGACTCTAAAGACTCGTCAATACGCCGGCAGCAGATGATGATCATATCAAGCATCCACAAGCCGCAAGCGGTCTGCTAAACGTAACGGCCACCCGGGTATTGAGCGATCTGAAGATCGACGAGCAAGCCCGCTCACACTCCAGTGAATCCGACCAGTAACACTACCGTACAGTCCGGTTTGATCGTCTGATATGTCGCATATCTTGCCTAGGGGTGGTAAACGTCAGACCCCAATAGCTCGATAAGTCGTGTCGATATGAGGCTCATAACGGGTCGAGAAACTACTGGTAACACTTACCAGCAATTCCCTGATCAGCCCTGGCCAGGGACTTCCTGTTATAGCCAATCGAACACAGCGCAACATCAACCCCCTATACCGGGAGAGACGAATCCCCTCCTATCGCTCATTGCCTCCATGTGACTCGGGACTGTACCCAAAAACCACCGTTTTGCACGCCCTCTTGGACGTGGTAAGATGGAAATCAAAGCACAGTGGGAACCACACAAGACTCTATGACGATCTCGGGTCAACAGACTACTCTGTACCAGTGTCACCAGAGAACTGCCATTTGACGTGAGGTATAATACCATCTGGGAGTTCTCGGCGAGTCCGTCCAGTGTACCCAGTCTCTACTGAGCACCCGTATATCATCCCTGATGTCAAACACCAATGGATATAGGATCATCCATCGCCCATCTGTATGGGTCGAGAAGCTACACGCTAGTCTACTCTGGTATATCGATGCCCCGTCTCGATACACCCACGACTAGGGACTTTGAAGGATGTACTTATGGACTACCATGTCCCCACTAGTATGATCCGCATCATAGTCCAGGTAGTCAAGTACAGATCCTAAGGGCTTTACCAACATATAACAGAGAGACAATCAGTATACACGTTAAGGTAAAGTTCAACCAGATAGCATACTATCATGTCGAGCAAGAAAGTCCTCCCTATATACGTCCCAGCATCCACTACAATATACATCCTATGTACAGTAATGGCCTCTAGAGCATACATATAACTAACAATCTCCCACTTGCACTAGGGCCATCTGATAGCAGTGGTTGTAGTATCTCATACTCAACCATCCCATAAAAGTCTCTCTCTGGGAACAGGCCTTTGTGAGTGGATCCGCTGTGTTGTCCTCTGAGTCTACTCTCCAAACCTCGATCACCCTGGAGATCAACCATCTCCATGATCAAGTGATACTGCCTTAGGATATGTCTGGATCACTGATGGGACGGGCGTTCCTTGGCATAAGCCACAACTCCATTGTCACACAATGGTAGGAACGTAGTTCATCTCATGAACCAATATACACCCAAACAGCCTCTTTGGTAGCATCTTAAGTAGCAATGTATCCTGCCTTTATCGTCTAGTATGTCACGGTATCTAGCTTGGAACTCTTCCAACATACCTTCCCTCTACTGAGGATTAAGACAATGCCTGTGACTGACACTCAGTCATATTTATCACTCTGGAACCCTTCCAGTGATTCTCCCCAGGATCGGTTGATACCGTCTCACTACAACTAGTGAGAGTCCTAACATCCAATTAGATCTATCTCATAGATCCAAAAACCCAGGATTTAGGAGGTATCACTTTGATCCTTTATGGAGAATCATTGTGATAAGCGGAGATTGATCGAGCGTAGCATAGGAAACTCCTTCCCTATCAAGAGTATGTCATCCACGTACTCTACGAGGATCGTAACCATACTCCCTACTACCTTTTTGTTTATACAAGGTTCATCTACCATTTTGATGATGTCAACTTCTTTGACTAATTCATCAAAATAGATGTTCCAACTCCGCGATGCCTGCTTTATCCTATAAAGCATCTTGCACACGTTTCCGCTGCTCCCACTGTCTACGAAGCCCTCTGGCTGTGTACTTATAGACGCTCTCTTCTAAATCATTATTTAGAAAAGCAGTCAAGACACCCAACCACCAGATATCGCAGTCATGGTATGTAGCCGTGACAAGTAGGATCTGGATGGATTTAAGCATAGCTACTTGAGAAGGTTTCATCATTATCCGTACCTGGTCAATGATGCAAACCTTTAACAAGTCTAGCTTTGAAAGTCTCAACTTTTCCATCTACACCAAGTAATCTTCTCAAGATATACTTGCTCCTGATGGGGATTTAACCCTTCAGATATAGCAACTAAAGTCCATACTTTGTTGGTGTATAAGGATTCCATCTCAGATCACTAAGCATCCAGCCATTCTTACAGAGTCTTACTCTTGATGGCCAGCTCGAAACTAGTTGGGTCATCATCTCATGATGCAATCCTCGCTCCCACTGTCATAGAGAAACCGAAGTATCTTTCAGGTAGGTGAGGAACCCTACTAGATCGGCGGAGAGGCTGAGGTTCGTTGGAATCTACTGAATCCTTTGGTTCTATCAAATCATCTGCTGTTGTTTGTATAGCTGGAACCTTTCCAGTTCTACATTACAGACTTTGCCTAGAGCTTGCCCAGATTTTGCTTTTAGACATAGGCCGGACAACCCCAAATCTTAACCATCTTAAGATATGGGCTCTTCCCTTTCCATATCATATATGAAGCGGTAGGCAATTGATTTGATTGGAACCCTATTCAATAGGCATGCAGCTTCTCAAGTGCATAACTCCCAAGAGGAAACAGGTAACTCAGTAGTACTCATCATAGAGCACACCTTATATAGGGTGTTATTGCTCCGCCCCGATATACCATCGTGCTATGGTGTATACGGAGGAGTAATTCTGAAAGAGAATCTCATTCTCCTTTAGAATGTTCCAGGAATTCCATGCACAAGTATTCTCCTCCCTGATCTCATCACAGGACATAATACTTATACCCGTATCGGTTCTCTACTTCTAACTTATATTCTGTTAATATCTCAAAAGGTTCGGACTTGTGTTTCAACAGGAACGTATGTCTGAATCTTGAGAGATTATCAGAGAATGTAATGAAGTAAAAGAACCGGTCTTGGCATGTGTAGACAGGGGACCTACATACATCAACATGTATCATCCCAAGAGTTCACTAACTCTTTCTCTGTTTCCAGTAAACGGAGCTATGGTCATCTTATCTTTGTGACATGACTAGCGAGTTTCATAAGATGTAAATTCAAACTGATTTAAATATGCATCTTTATGTAACTACAGCCAGTCGGGTCGCATAGATATGACCTAAGGATTCGTTCATTTCTGAACTCTTCCTCTTGTGTGTGTTCTGTATACTAAGAACTGTAGTTTGATTTAGAACATCAATGCTTTTAGATAACGTGCCTGAACCGATCAACTTTTGATATAGGAAATGTTCAAAACATTATCCATCTATACAAAATTTTATCGTTTCTTTACTAATAAAGAGACAGATATGATTTTTTATATCAGGTTCGGTATCTAATAACATTCGTTTAGAATCAATGTATCGGTAATACAGGGTGACAGTGACCGACAGACTTGGCTGCAACTCTTGCCCCGTTTTCTGCCTCATGAAACTTATCACCCGTTCTCAGTTCTCTACCTTTCTGTAGCCCTATTTAACTGATTACATATCTGGGATCCTGATCTGGTATCACATACCCAGGACGTAGAGGATACAGAGAAACAGTTCTTTGTAATGAACACACCCGAAGATGATGCATCATCATGCACTCTCTTCGTTTGGGCGGCACGGGAATTCTGGTAATCCCCAATTTCCTGCTCTGTCTTATAACTATTATAAGTTGGAGCGTGACCAACGTTCCCCAGCTCAGTATAACAAGCGGGTTCGGTCAATATTCCGTATTATTATCTTGATTAATGCGTGATATGGTCGCTACCTGGAGAGAGAGAGAAGAAAACACTCAGCGTGCGCTCTTACAAGAATAGATTGGTTATTATTTTATCTAATCAGGATGGCTCCCACTGCTTTTTATCAAATCTTCCTTCAAACCTTAAAAGGAAAGACTAGCCGGGATTAATTACACACTACAAGTTCGCCAATCTTTCAGCCAGGCCAGTGTCGGTACTTTGATGGAGGTCCCCCGTGCTTTCGCACGAACCTAATTAATGTAAATCTCGTTTTCCCAGGGGCGTAACCCCGTTGACACCTTTCTAGACACCTACTTGATCGGCTAATTGTAATGTATAAAACTCTCCCAGGAGTAACTCTTACTCGCAGCGGGTATCGGGATCTAACTATCTCATAGAAGGTATGCAATCTCATTGCAAATTTCAACACTTGAAATTCACGATAATATTTTGCCCCTAGCTCGCTATGACCTTGACGGAGGCCAAACAACCCATAGTCCGCTAGTCAAGTTCAACCCGTCATTTCCTGATTGAATTAAACCCACCCGCACGACCTTTGACGGAGGCCAAACAACACCGTACGAATACCCTAATCCAATCGCATCATATGCTAGCAGATAAGCACTAGTTAGCTACCGTACACTACGCCTTGACGGAGGCCAAACAACCGCAGCACGAATACTAACTAGTACGTATCTGAAATGACGGAGGGCTACGACAGGTTTTTCTGAAAACCTATTGCGTAATGAACTTGATATCGTTGTAGAATCAAATGATTTTAAAATGGAGTGCTTTTGAGGCTTTTCCAGTTTTGCTAAAGGAGTCACTCCCGGTGATGGGATCGTCGGTCCTTTCCTCGTCGAATGAGGTGCGGGATATATCATATATATCACTGTGCAAAGCAAAAACTCTTAAAAGCAATCAAAAGTCAAACCGAGTGTGTAGCATCTGCCAGTTATTGCTAAAGGAGTCACTCCCGGTGAAGGGATCTCGGTCCTTTCCTTATCGAATAAGGTGCAGGATATATCACATATACCTCTATGCAAAGCAAGAACTGTAGCTACCTGTTTTATTTTGAAATTCGATTCTACAACATCTTAGGTTTCTTTTATTTTCATTAATCACATTAATGAAGTCCCATCATTTAAATACCTAAACATCACAGATAAATACGACGTACACTTATGCCATCCGCATTCGCCTCAATGTCCTCTCGTGCACCGTTAGGTTAGGTAACTAACGGCAGAGCAGGGCAGGGCTAGCGCGGGTGTAAAACATAAGTAACGCCTATATAATATATCATATATACTATATACTGTATCTATCACAGAACATCACATGATCACATCACAGATATCGCAGCAGAAGAATCATATGAAATATTGGATATACTAGGACGTCCGTGTTTTCAATACGAGCCAGTATAAAACACGGATTCCACGGTCGTGATGAATAGCCAAACCCACACCCCTAGACCCCTACGAGAGCAGCAAGCAACCCTACCAATTCTAGAGTTAGGAGACCCGGACTCGACTCCTCGAGTTGGTCTCCCACTTGACTCCAGAACCCGGTTACTTGTGCTCCCCTCCTTGGGTCTATCCTAGTGCGGAAAAGTAAATAATATACAAAAGGTGACAACTTCCGCAACCTGGAAGCGCCCCAATAAAAGAATATTACATACAAGTTTTTACATGAATGAAAATGAAAAACACCCATCTCACATAAAAACCCCCGGCTATTCAAACACGACGATCCAATATAACATATCCAGCAACACATAACATCACATGTCATCAACGTAAGTAAATATGCGCATCCCAATTGTCGTTGACATATAGCAACGAAACCGGCGATATCACATATTACACTTACGGTGACAGAAAAGAAAGTGTAAAACTACAACAGTTGGAATCCGCAACCACCTCAGACATCGCATGCCTGACCAAATGAATTCCTTAGACATCGCATGCCTAACAATTATAAACCCCGCATTTCAGTCTCATTATCGAAAACACTTTTCAATATCTAGTCGGGCAATTCAACAAGATTCCCGACAGTCTGATCGAATGCTCGTCGCAAACTTCAGTAGACGGCCGCACCCCCGATACCGTCGACGAAGTGCACCGAGGCGGAACACCGCCACCAGCGAGCACCCGAACGGTGCTTTCGGCGACGGGGTTCTCCTACAGTCACTTGGTCGGGGCTATGGAGTGAAGCTGTCTATTAAGTTTACCCGGCGAGTATCCGCGTACGCTACGTGATTGCGACGGACTTTTGATCACATCAAAATTCCGTGGCAACCGATCAAGTGAGACTAAATTGCTACGTTTATAACATTCATTCAGTTATCACATAACTTATTGTGAATTCCAATTATTGTATCCCATTCCAGATAAATAGAAAATGCTAAACTTTTCGATCGAACAATCGAACACCCAAGTTTTCCCGATACAGATCAACACATGAAATAAGTCTAACAACATTCCGTTCGTGCCTCAGTACCAACGGTCCAGCCGTAGAAGGGTCAAGCCAACGCCTCACATGTGGCATGCCGTACTGCCCCAAACCCGAAGGTTCAAAGGACAGTTCAAGACGGTCACATAATCGAGTTAAGGTTTGTTGTCTTCTAGAGGGTCCATCGAGTTACTTGCACTACTTAGAACGTCGTTAAACTTCGGAAAAATCCAACACTTGGAAATTTCCCGACAGGGGAAAAATTGGGTATTTATATCCGGTCGAACTTTTTAACATATTCTAAAAATTTATCCGGAAAGCCACATAGACAAAATTTGATACTCCGATCGAAACAACGAATCCCCAAAACAACTGCAGAAAATTCAACTCTTGAATAAATATTAAAAATTCCCAGAAAATCCAACTCCAGAAAAAAGGAATTACTGTGCAAAGAAAAGTCAAAGAGTCTACAGTATCGCCGCGGAACCGCCGCGCCACGTGGGCTTAGGCCGCGGTTCCGCGCCGTCATGACGGAGTTACAGCTCCGTTTTGCACAGTATTTCATAATAAACCCTGCTTGATTTTCTGGATATTTTTAATCTTGAAAAATCCACATTTTTAAAAATTGGACAGAGAGCATGTTTGTGATCGGGTTTCGGGTTCGTTCGGACTTCAAATTCCGTCTGGACTTCGCCTAAGGCTCTAGCTAGGCTCTGATACCACTGTAGGGTTCCTAGGCACACAGTAGAGGTCTCACAAGGCATCGAACATGCCATTTTCAAAAATTCTAGGTGCCGAGAGACCCGACTACGGATCGTTTGCTAGAAAACTAGGCGAAAAAGCTAACTAGTTAACACTTAACTAAGGGATACGAATATACAACCTTGGTAGATCCGGTGCTCCACCTCCATAGCTCCGCAACGAAGTCCTCTCCGCTGTCCAAAAAGAATCCGGGCTCTAGCGTCGACTTCATCGGAGAATAAGAAAGCTAGGTCGTCGATGTCCATGCCGAAGAAGATCTACGTCGAGGCATCGCTAAATCAAGCTCCGACTTCACCAAGTCAAGAAACTTGTGAAGAAAACACACTCTACTACTTGGCAAGAGGTAGAGGATGAAGAAATAGGAAGTGGGTAGACTTTAGAATTGGATTTCTCACTCATTTCATCAAGTTGCCATTGATGGTCAAACTTTTCTTCACTTGAAGGAAGAAGAAGAAGAAGCTAAATTATTATGATAAGAATTGTTTAAAATGAAAAGAATAATCCATTCTTATCATAAGTGAACCATGGTAAAGTGTAGAGAGCTAATCATGGTTAAAGGAATGGTTAGGGTCAAACTAGAGACAAAATGGTCACTTAGTCAAAAGATCAAGAAGCTTCAACTAGAATACAAAATTAGCAACCATTTCATTTCATTTTCTTTTATTCATTTATCATAAATAAATGGATAATTAAATAAGATAAATGAATAACAAATAATAAACCCTAACCATCATCTTAACCTTTGTTTAATTCTATACACTTAACCAAAAACCATGTATCATCAAACATGATACAAACATGTGCACAAAATCATATCGCATATTTAATGCGCACATCCGAGCGAGAAAATCCATTTAAAGTGAACCGATACTAGTTAATGCAAAGTAATATATCAAATATATAATTATGCATCAAATCATTAAATCAACACTTGATTTAACGATCCGGTCATATCGTATATAACCGACTAGTATGCAATGCATCGGTTTATCGAATCAACCCTTGATTCGATAACTAGGGTATATCGCATATAACCTAATCGATACATTCATCGCGAGAATGAAATACGGTATCACATACACGCATTATTCTCGGTCCCGCACATATCTCATATGCGCTCCTATTTTGTTTCGCTTGAGCCAGGAAACCTCTGTGTAGGACTCTAAAGACTCGTCAATACGCCGGCAGCAGATGATGATCATATCAAGCATCCACAAGCCGCAAGCGGTCTGCTAAACGTAACGGCCACCCGGGTATTGAGCGATCTGAAGATCGACGAGCAAGCCCGCTCACACTCCAGTGAATCCGACCAGTAACACTACCGTACAGTCCGGTCTGATCGTCTGATATGTCGCATATCTTGCCTAGGGGTGGTAAACGTCAGACCCCAATAGCTCGATAAGTCGTGTCGATATGAGGCTCATAACGGGTCGAGAAACTACTGGTAACACTTACCAGCAATTCTCTGATCAGCCCGGGCCAGGGACTTCCTGTTATAGCCAATCGAACACAGCGCAACATCAACCCCCTATACCGGGAGACACGAATCCCCTCCTATCGCTCATTGCCTCCATGTGACTCGGGACTGTACCCAAAAACCACCGTTTTGCACGCCCTCTTGGACGTGGTAAGATGGAAATCAAAGCACAGTGGGAACCACACAAGACTCTATGACGATCTCGGGTCAACAGACTACTCTGTACCAGTGTCACCAGAGAACTGCCATCTGACGTGAGGTATAATACCATCTGGGAGTTCTCGGCGAGTCCGTCCAGTGTACCCAGTCTCTACTGAGCACCCGTATATCATCCCTGATGTCAAACACCAATGGATATGGGATCATCCATCGCCCATCTGTATGGGTCGAGAAGCTACACGCTAGTCTACTCTGGTATATCGATGCCCCGTCTCGATACACCCACGACTAGGGACTTTGAAGGATGTACTTATGGACTACCATGTCCCCACTAGTATGATCCGCATCATAGTCCAGGTAGTCAAGTACAGATCCTAAGGGCTTTACCAACATGTAACAGAGAGACAATCAGTATACACGTTAAGGTAAAGTTCAACCAGATAGCATACTATCATGTCGAGCAAGAAAGTCCTCCCTATATACGTCCCAGCATCCACTACAATATACATCCTATGTACAGTAATGGCCTCTAGAGCATACATATAACTAACAATCTCCCACTTGCACTAGGGCCATCTGATAGCAGTGGTTGTAGTATCTCATACTCAACCATCCCATAAAAGTCTCTCTCTGGGAACAGGCCTTTGTGAGTGGATCCGCTGTGTTGTCCTCTGAGTCTACTCTCCAAACCTCGATCACCCTGGAGATCAACCATCTCCATGATCAAGTGATACTGCCTTAGGATATGTCTGGATCACTGATGGGACGGGCGTTCCTTGGCATAAGCCACAACTCCATTGTCACACAATGGTAGGAACGTAGTTCATCTCATGAACCAATATACACCCAAACAGCCTCTTTGGTAGCATCTTAAGTAGCAATGTATCCTGCCTTTATCGTCTAGTATGTCACGGTATCTAGCTTGGAACTCTTCCAACATACCGTCCCTCTACTGAGGATTAAGACAATGCCTGTGACTGACACTCAGTCATATTTATCACTCTGGAACCCTTCCAGTGATTCTCCCCAGGATCGGTTGATACCGTCTCACTACAACTAGTGAGAGTCCTAACATCCAATTAGATCTATCTCATAGATCCAAAAACCCAGGATTTAGGAGGTATCACTTTGATCCTTTATGGAGAATCATTGTGATAAGCGGAGATTGATCGAGCGTAGCATAGGAAACTCCTTCCCTATCAAGAGTATGTCATCCACGTACTCTATGAGGATCGTAACCATACTCCCTACTACCTTTTTGTTTATACAAGGTTCATCTACCATTTTGATGATGTCAACTTCTTTGACTAATTCATTAAAATAGATGTTCCAACTCCGCGATGCCTGCTTTATCCTATAAAGCATCTTGCACACGTTTCCGCTGCTCCCATTGTCTACGAAGCCCTCTGGCTGTGTACTTATAGACGCACTCTTCTAAATCATTATTTAGAAAAGCAGTCAAGACACCCAACCACCAGATATCGCAGTCATGGTATGTAGCCGTGACAAGTAGGATCTGGATGGATTTAAGCATAGCTACTTGAGAAGGTTTCATCATTATCCGTACCTGGTCAATGATGCAAACCTTTAACAAGTCTAGCTTTGAAAGTCTCAACTTTTCCATCTACACCAAGTAATCTTCTCAAGATATACTTGCTCCTGATGGGGATTTAACCCTTCAGATATAGCAACTAAAGTCCATACTTTGTTGGTGTATAAGGATTCCATCTCAGATCACTAAGCATCCAGCCATTCTTACAGAGTCTTACTCTTGATGGCCAGCTCGAAACTAGTTGGGTCATCATCTCATGATGCAATCCTCGCTCCCACTGTCATAGAGAAACCGAAGTATCTCTCAGGTAGGTGAGGAACCCTACTAGATCGGCGGAGAGGCTGAGGTTCGTTGGAATCTACTGAATCCTTTGGTTCTATCAAATCATCTGCTGTTGTTTGTATAGCTGGAACCTTTCCAGTTCTACATTACAGACTTTGCCTAGAGCTTGCCCAGATTTTGCTTTTAGACATAGGCCGGACAACCCCAAATCTTAACCATCTTAAGATATGGGCTCTTCCCTTTCCATATCATATATGAAGCGGTAGGCAATTGATTTGATTGGAACCCTATTCAATAGGCATGCAGCTTCTCAAGTGCATAACTCCCAAGAGGAAACAGGTAACTCAGTAGTACTCATCATAGAGCACACCTTATATAGGGTGTTATTGCTCCGCCCCGATATACCATCGTGCTATGGTGTATACGGAGGAGTAATTCTGAGAGAGAATCTCATTCTCCTTTAGAATGTTCCAGGAATTCCATGCACAAGTATTCTCCTCCCTGATCTCATCACAGGACATAATACTTATACCCGTATCGGTTCTCTACTTCTAACTTATATTCTGTGAATATCTCAAAAGGTTCGGACTTGTGTTTCAACAGGAACGTATGTCTGAATCTTGAGAGATTATCAGAGAATGTAATGAAGTAAAAGAACCGGTCTTGGCATGTGTAGACAGGGGACCTACATACATCAACATGTATCATCCCAAGAGTTCACTAACTCTTTCTCTGTTTCCAGTAAACGGAGCTATGGTCATCTTATCTTTGTGACATGACTAGCGAGTTTCATAAGATGTAAATTCAAACTGATTTAAATATGCATCTTTATGTAACTACAGCCAGTCGGGTCGCATAGATATGACCTAGTCTACAATGCCTCAAGAAGGATTCGTTCATTTCTGAACTCTTCCTCTTGTGTGTGTTCTGTATACTAAGAACTGTAGTTTGATTTAGAACATCAATGCTTTTAGATAACGTGCCTGAACCGATCAACTTTTGATATAGGAAATGTTCAAAACATTATCCATCTATACAAAATTTTATCGTTTCTTTACTAATAAAGAGACAGATATGATTTTTTATATCAGGTTCGGTATCTAATAACATTCGTTTAGAATCAATGTATCGGTAATACAGGGTGACAGTGACCGACAGACTTGGCTGCAACTCTTGCCCCGTTTTCTGCCTCATGAAACTTATCACCCGTTCTCAGTTCTCTACCTTTCTGTAGCCCTATGTAACTGATTACATATCTGGGATCCTGATCTGGTATCACATACCCAGGACGTAGAGGATACAGAGAAACAGTTCTTTGTAATGAACACACCCGAAGATGATGCATCATCATGCACTCACTTCGTTTGGGCGGCACGGGAATTCTGGTAATCCCCAATTTCCTGCTCTGTCTTATAACTATTATAAGTTGGAGCGTGACCAACGTTCCCCAGCTCAGTATAACAAGCGGGTTCGGTCAATATTCCGTATTATTATCTTGATTAAGGCGTGATATGGTCGCTACATGGAGAGAGAGAGAAGAAAACACTCAGCGTGCGCTCTTACAAGAATAGATTGGTTATTATTTTATCTAATCAGGATGGCTCCCACTGCTTTTTATCAAATCTTCCTTCAAACCTTAAAAGGAAAGACTAGCCGGGATTAATTACACACTACAAGTTCGCCAATCTTTCAGCCAGGCCAGTGTCGGTACTTTGAGGGAGGTCCCCCGTGCTTTCGCACGAACCTAATTAATGTAAACCTCGTTTTCCCAGGGGCGTAACCCCGTTGACACCTTTCTAGACACCTACTTGATCGGCTAATTGTAATGTGTAAAACTCTCCCAGCTCTTTGCAAATTTCTAGACACCTACTAGACACCTTAAAAGGAAAGAGACCTACAAAATCCAGACAAACTCGAGGCACGATCAGTTCTTTGCAAATTTGTGGGATATCCTTAGAGCAAGGATATATTTTCTATCACGCTGAGGAACAAAAGGTGTTTATTTCTCAATATGCCACCTTTTTAGAAAAGGAATTTCTTGAAAAAGAAATTAGTGGCAGAGAGGTAGAACTGGAAGAGGTTCCAGCACCACAAACCGCAACTGAAGATTTAGTGGAACCAGAGGATTCAGTAGTACCCGACGAACCCCAGCCTCTCCGCCGATCTAATAGGGTTTCTCTTCCACCTGAGAGATACTACGGTTTTCTCATTGATGGTGGAAGCGAGGATTGCATCATGGATGATGATGACCCGACTAGTGTCGAGCAGGCCATCACGAGTAGTGACTCTGTGAAATGGCTGGATGCAATGCGATCTGAGATGGAATCCATGTACACCAATAAAGTATGGATTTTGGAAAATGCTCCTGAAGGGGTAAAACCCATTGGGAGCAAGTGGATCTTTAAAAAGAAATTTGGTGTAGATGGAAAAGTTGAGACTTTCAAAGCTAGACTTGTAGCAAAAGGTTTTCGTCAACGACCAGGTGTGGATTATGACGAAACCTTTTCTCCAGTGGCTATGCTTAAGTCCATCCGGATCTTACTTGCCATTGCTGCATACCATGACTACGAAATCTGGCAAATGGATGTTAAGACCGCCTTTCTAAACGGTGATTTAGAAGAGAGCGTGTACATGACTCAGCCAGAGGGCTTCGTAGATAGTGGGAGCAGCGGAAAGGTGTGCAAGCTTCTGAAATCCATTTATGGATTAAAGCAAGCATCGCGGAGTTGGAACATTTGTTTTGATGTTGTAGTCAAAGAGTTTGACTTCATCAAAAATATAGATGAACCTTGTATCTATAAGAAGGTAGCAGAGGGTAAGGTTGTCTTCCTCGTATTGTACGTCGATGACATACTCTTGATAGGAAATGATATTCCTATGCTGCAATCAGTCAAGCTCTTCTTATTACAGAGATTCTCAATGAAAGATCTAGGTGATGCCTCCTGCATATTAGGAATCATGATCTATAGAGATAGATCTAAACGGATACTGGGATTGTCCCAATCCAGGTACATTGACACCATACTAAAGAGGTTTAGTATGGAAGAATCCAAGCGTAGGAACCAACCCACGATCTCTGGACTCACTCTCTCCAAAGAGATGTCTCCCAAGACTGATTTGGAGAGAGCTCGCATGCAAGGGATACCCTATGCTTCAGCAGTAGGCTCTATCATGTATGCGATGCTATGTACCAGACCCGATGTAGCATACTCACTAAGTGTAGTGAGTCGGTATAAAGCAGATCCTGGAGAGAGTCACTGGACAGCTGTGAAGAACATTCTCAAGTACTTACGAAGGACTAAAGAGATGTTCTTGGTATATGGTAACGGAGAACTCCAGGTGGAGTCCTTTACCGATTCCAGCTTCCAAAGTGATAAGGACGACTCTAAGTCGCATTCGGGTTTTGTCTTTACCCTCAATGGAGGGGCGGTATGTTGGAAAAGTTCCAAACAGGATACCGTTGCAGACTCGATGATGGAGGCTGAATACATCGCTGCCAACGATGCTGCCAAGGAGGCTGTCTGGATAAAGAAGTTCATTAGTGAACTTGGTGTGGTTCCATCCATTGAGCATCCAATACCTCTGTATTGCGATAACAATGGAGCAGTGGCGTTAGCCAAGGAACCCAGGTCCCATCAAAAGTCCAGACATATTCTGAGGCGGTATCACCTAATCAGGGAGATAGTTGATCGCCGGGAGATCAAGGTCAGGAGAGTAGATACGAAGGACAACACTGCGGATCCATTCACGAAGGCTATTCCCCAGATACAGTTTGAGAGATTATTCGGGATGCTAGGTATGCGATACTACAGCAGCTGGCCTTAGTGCAAGTGGGAGATTGTTAGTTATGTATATGCCCTAGAGGCCATTGTTGTACATATGATGTATATTATAATGGATGCTTGGATATATATAGAGATGACTTTCTTGCTCGTCATGATAGTATGCTATTTGGTTTCACTTTATCTTAACATGTTGACTTGTATTGGTTTACTGTTTTACTCTCACATGTTGATAAAGCCCTTAGGATCTGTACTCGACTACTGGGACTATGATGAGATCATACTAGTGGGGCCGCGGTAGTCGATGAGTACATCCTATAACTGTTCCTAGTCGAGGGTATATCGAGACAGGGCATCGATACACCAGAGTAAACTAGCGTATACGCATCTTGACCCATATGATGGGCGATGGATGATCCCATATCCATCGGTGTTAGACATCAGAGATGGTGTACGGGTGCTCAGTGGACACTGGGTACACTGGACGGACTCACCGAGAACTCCCAGATGGTGATATACCACACGTCAGATGGCAGTTCTCCGGTGACAATGGTACAGGGTAGTCTGTAGACCCGAGATCATCATAGAGTCTTGTGTGATTCCCACTGTGCTTTGATTTCCACCTTACCACGTCCAAGAGGGCGTGCAAAACGGTGGCTTTTGGGTACAGTCCCGAATCACATGGAGGCAATGAGCGATAGGAGGGGATTCGTCTCTCCCGGTATAGGGAGTTGATGTTGTGCTGTGTTCGATTGGCTATAACTGGAAGTCCCTGGCCAGGGCTGATATAAAGATTTACTGGTAAGTGTTATTAGTAGTTTCTCGACCCGTTATGAGCCACACATCGACACGACTTATCGGTTACTGGGGTCTGACGTATACCACCCCTAGACTTGATATGCGACATATCAGACGAACAGACCGGACTGTACGGGAGTGTTACTGATTGGATTCACAGGAGAACGCATAGGCTAGCTTGTTGATCTTCTGATCGCTCAATACCTGGGTGGCTGTTACGTTTAGCTGACTGCTTGCAGCTTGTGGGTGTTTGATATGATCATCACCTGCTACCGGCGTATTGACGATTCTTTAGAGTCCTACACAGAGGTTTCTTGGCTCAGGCGAAACGGAGTAGAGGCACATATGTGATATGTGCAGGACCGAGAATAATGCGATGTGAGATACCGTATTATATTCTCGCGATATTTAGAAATGAACCGGGTCATCGGATCAAGTGTTGATTCGATGAATCGGTACATGATATATTAGTCGGTAATATTCGATATAGCCGGATCGTCGGATCAAGTGTTGATTCGATGATTTAATGTATAATAATATATATGATATATTGTATTACATTATCTAATATTGGCTCGCTTTATTATTTCATTTTCTCACTGGATGATACATTGATATATATGCGATATATGTTTATTGTATTATTTTCTTTTGTTGCAAATATATAATATATATGTGATATATATTATTGTGACATGATATGATTAATTGTTAAACATGTTTAAGGATGATTAATTGAGGTTAGGGTTTGATTAGGGTTAGATGCTTCATGCACCTTCTAGAAGCTTTTTCTTTTGTCATTCTTAAGATATTTTTGGATGACACATTCTTAACCCAACCAAACCCTAACTCTAGTTTATTCTCTACTAAATCTTGACCACTCATCCTTGACCATGGTTAATATATCAATCATATAGCTTTGTTTTCTATTCATCACAAAAGGATTATTATTATTATCTTTTCCATTATCATCTTCTTCTCTCTTGAAGAAAGCTTACTTGATTTTCTTTATGTGATGAATAAATATGAGAAAATGATTTAAAAAGAAAGCAAAATTACTACTCTCTCATCCTCATCTCATCTAGCCCATGAGATTAGTGTGTTCATCTCTTTAGAGTGAGAAAGCTTGAGTCTTTGCAACTTCGAGGTAGATCATCGGAGATTTGGAATACTTCAAGCTAGCATGGATCGTTCGAGTCGTGGAGCCTCTCATGAGTCCGGGAGATCGTGGATCGCGGCAAAGGGACTTCTACTCGGAGCTTGTGAAGCGAAGGAGCGGACTACAAAGGTTGTAATCCCTCACACTTAGATAAAAGTTATCATCTTGCATGTTAAACCCTAATAATCTAGCAAAGATCCCGGCTTTGGGTTGTTCGGCACGTCTAAATTTTTATCCGGGCATGTTTGATGCCTTATGAACCTTCACAAGAGTGCCTAGGAACCCTACAAGAATGAGTCTTTACCTGTGATCATATACGCTTCTCTAGCCTTAGAGCAAGAGAACGCTCTTTTGATGGTCTTGAGATCTAATAGGCAAGCTTTTGGTTGGATAATGGCTGACATCAAATGGATTAGTCCCTTGATTGTTGAACATCATATACATTTGATGGATGAAGCCAAGCCAACTCGAGAACCACAAAGACAGTTAAATCCCGTTATGAAGGAGGCGGTAAAGAAAGATATTGTCAAATGTCTTGACAGTGGTATCATTTACCCAATCTCTGATAGCCAATGGGTAAGTCCAATTCATGTAGTCCCTAAGAAATCTGGCATTACGGTCATAACAAATGAGGCTAATGAGTTGATCCAGACACGCACTCAAACTGGGTGGTGTGTATGTATTGATTACAGAAAACTCAATGCCGCAACGAGGAAAGACCACTTCCCTCTACCTTTTATTGACCAGATATTGAAACGCTTATCTGGACATGCATACTATTGTTTCATAGACGGATACTCTGGCTATAACCAGGTCCCTATTGCCGAAAAGGATCAAGATAAAACCATATTTACTTATCCTTTCGGTACTTTTGCTTATAGACGCATGCCCTTTGGGTTATGCAATGCTCTCGCTACATTTCAGCGGTGTATGATGGTGATATTCTCGGACATGGTCGAGAATTTTCTGGAGATTTTCATGGACGATTTCTCGATATTCGAGGATTCTTTTGATGACTGCCTATCTTATCTTGACGCAGTTCTTACTCGTTGTAAAGAGAAGAACTTAACTTTGAATTGGGAAAAATGCCATTTCATGGTCCAAGAAGGAATTGTGCTTGGATATGTCATTTCATGGAAAGGCATTGAGGTCGACAAAGCTAAAATAGATGTCATTCATAACCTTCCTCATCCCAAATGCGTCAAAGATATACGAACTTTCCTTGGTCATGCAGGATTTTATAGGGGATTCATTAAGGATTTTAGCAAAATTGCTAGACCCTTAACTCTTCTCTTGGCCAAGGATACCACATTTCACTTTGACTCGGATTGTGTGGTTGCATTTGACTCACTTAAAAAATCTCTCACTACAGCCCCCGTTCTATCGTCTCCTGATTGGAACCACCCATTTAAGCTTATGTGTGATGTATCAGATTTTGCTGTTGGTGCAGTCTTAGGATAGCACTTTGATAAGATGCCACATGTGATTTATTATGCAAGTAAGACCTTGAATGATACTCAAATTAATTATACAACTACCGAGAAAGAACTCTTAGTAGTTGTATTTGCATTAGAAAAATTCAGGCCTTACTTGATTGGCTCACCGATTGTGGTTTACACTGATCACTCTACCTTAAAACATCTTTTATCGAAGAAGGATGCTAAAGGTAGGTTAATACGTTGGATCCTATTATTACAAGAATTTGATCTTGTTATTCGAGATAAGAAAGAATATGAAAACGTAGTAGACGACCATCTTTCGCGCAACTCTTCTTCACCAATTGTGACCGTGCCAATTAATGATTCTTTCCCGGACGAACAACTCTTGAATGTATCTGGCGAACCTTGGTTCGGGGATATAGTGAATTATCTTGCAACGGGACTTATTCCCAGCGAATGGTCTAAACATGACAAACATCGATTTCTATCCCAAGTAAAACACTTTTACTGGGATGAAACCTATTTGTTTAAGTATTGTCCTGACCAAATCATTCATAGATGTGTCCCTAATGATGAATTCAAGAGCGTTCTATCTTTCTGTCACGATCAGGCATGCGGTGGTCACTTTGGTCCACGAAAGACGGCGGAGATGATTTTGCAATGTGGTTTTTACTGGCCAACTTTATTCAAAGATGCATATGATCATTGCAAAACCTATCCACAATGTCAACACACGGGTCGGATTTCTCGAAGAAATGAGATGCCACTTCAACCGATTTTGGTTATAGAAATTTCCGACGTTTGGGGTATTGATTTTATGGGTCTTTTTCCCAACTCTTTCGAGAATTTGTACATCTTGTTAGCGGTTGATTACCTCTTGAAATGAGTGGAAGCTATTCCTTATCGAACTAATGACAACAAGGTTGTCATTAAGTTCCTTCAAGAAAATACCTTTTCGCGATTTGGACACCCTCGCGCTATCATTAGCGATAACGGGACGCATTTCTGTAATCGGTCTTTCAAGACTTTGATGCGGAAATATGCAATCAACCACAAACTTTCGACACCCTATCATCCACAAACGAGCGGGCAAGCTGAGGTTTCCAACAGACAAATCAAACAAATTTTGGAGAAAACAGTTTCTAAAAACTGGAAAGATTGGTCAACCAAATTGACGGATGCTCTTTGGGCATTTCGTACCGCTTATAAAACTGATCTCGGTATGTCTCCTTATCGTCTAGTATTTGGTAAGGCTTGCCACCTTCCGGTCGAGATTGAGCACAAAGCAATATGGGCCATTAAAGAACTGAACTTTGACTTAAATCAAGCCTGCAACTTTCGGAAGCTGCAATTAAACGAGCTAAGAGAACTCCGCGATGAAGCTTACGATAATGTTGTGATAGTAAAGAATCGGACTAAGATATTTCACGATAAAAATATTTTGAGAAAAACTTTTACCCGTGGTCAGCATGTCCTTCTTTATGATTCCCGTCTCCACCTTCATGCGGGTAAGCTATGATCTCGGTGGAAATGACCATTTGTTTTGCGGTATGTATACCCGCACGGGGCAGTTGAGGTTGAAAATGTTAAAAACGGTTCAATTTTCAAAATAAATGGTCATAGATTAAAACTGTATTTTTCCACTGACCGCACGGAGGAGCTCCTGTTTTTACATGAACCACTTTATCTTGACTAAAATTCCTCCGTCTTATCTCCATGTCTCGATAATACTGTATCATCCTTAGAATGGACGTGAGTAATAAAAGAATAAGTTTGGGGGAGATTTTCACATTCATTCATTCTTGTCCCCATTAATAACGTTTCCTCCCAAACTTACAGGTTTTTGCGATTTAAAAGATGACAACAGTGAGGACACTGTTGTAAACAAGTTTAGGGAAGGTTTGTGCTTATTTATACATTACTTTGCATCATACTTTGCATAAGCACAAAGCATATTAAAAAGATAATGAAATAAAAAAATATTTAATATTTAAAAATTTATAATAAAAGATTAGAAAGTGAAAAATTATATTTAAAAGATTGGAAAAGCTTAAGAAAACCAAGAAAATTAGATATTTTCATAAACGAAACTAGTTATAAGTAGTTATGAGCCGTTGTCCCAAGAGTTAGTAAGATGAAAGAAGTCACTAATCTGAGGATAAAAATAAGTCTGAAAAATAGTTCCTATTCTGGAAGCCAAACATTTGAATATTGATACCCTACTATACGCACTTACACACGTCTTGAAGCTCGGGATAGTAGAGGATACCTTGAAATGCTCTTGTCCAAAAGCCAAAGTATGAATAAATGAAAAATAAAGATAAAATGGTGAAGAAAAATGAATACTGGTTTTGTAATCACCATGCCGTCATAAAAAAATATATAGCGAGCTTTCTTCATCACCTAGTGCCTTAGACCAACTGGTTTGGGAGTCACTGCTAAGACTTAGGTGTTGCAAGACGAGGAAAATACTATTTACGCCTAATCAGCAAGCATATGAGTAATTAGTCGGTTAGTACCTCAAGAAGTATTAACGGTCGCATGAAAAATGTGTGAGCAATTCCATCTAAATATTCACCGACTAAGAAGTACTGAGGTAGATGGACAAGAGTATAATAGCTTGAATTGAATTCTCCAAGTGTAGGGATGTTCTCTATGCACACGTAGGGGTATATGATCGATGTTTGGAAGAAAGGTAGGAATGAAGAATAAAGATGATGTTTTATTGAGGGATGATGTGATTTCTAACATTTTTTCATGACTATTAAGATAGGGCTCATGACAACCGAAAAGCTAGTGTAGTTGGAAACTCTAATTTTCAAAGTCTTTCTTTTACAGTTCTTATCTTTATATGTAACTTTCACAGTCTTCCTTTTATTATAGGATTTTGTGGATGCAATCCGCTGAAAACCCTCAGGAGACAACACTCCTCCTACTAGGGACACCTAGAGGTTTAAAGGCTTGTTACACGTGCTCAGTGCAATCGTGTTGCCTTCGAAAGTGTGCTAGTTAGTTTTTCTTTTTCTTATATTTTCTCCTTCTCTTAAATAAAAGAAGTTTGCTCAAAACGATCAAGATCAAGTTTAGGGGAATTTGTTCAGTCGAAAATATTGCATTCTTAACACATCAATTTCCTTATTTTTCTTAATCATCTAAGGGTTTTTGTTGTAAATATAACACGTATTGAAAATTCGTCTGGAAAATATCAAATACCACGTGTTATATATATAATTAACATTCTGGAGGGAAATTGTGTGTTTATTACTTCATGCATGATATTGTATATCTCAACACTCTTCATTGAGATTTTGTGCAGAAAATTATTCAGGTCAAAGAACCGGAATCGCAAAATTTGCCGATAAAACGCAGCAAGTCAAAGACTTAAAAACTGGCAGAGATTCAGAAGAGATAATAAGATTCCAGATATTAGAAAAAGACCTAAATGCCAACACCAGAACACCCTAGAAACAACATGTAGTTATCTCTTCAAACGGCCGCGGAACCGCGGCCGATTCAGCCCGATCCGCCACGGATCCACGGCCAAGTTGGGTCGTTAGTGGTCGATACTTTTTCAGAGGCTTCATATTAACTACCAAGCTTGCTCAAGACGCATCGAACTTCTTAGCTTACTCCAGAAGCTTCCTTACAACAGCCAAGCTTCTTATGCAAGCTTGATAACTACCTAGCTTCTTTGAGAAGATTGACCTAGCTTCTAGTGGAAGCTTGAAGAAAGCTATATAAAGGGACCTAGTGCTTCATTGTAAAGGGTTGTTGGTTGTTGAACATTGTGCCAATTCATTACACAAGTTGAGTGACAAAACTTGTCATCAAAACAGCAAATCCAAATCCAATCCAAAATCAAGAATTGTATAGAGCAATATCAAGCGATGACATCGAAGATCCTTTATCGCAAAGCCGATCGTCATCAAGAGCAAGAGATCCGCAAATGATCCACCTCTCACGGCGGTTGAGCCATGCAAAAATCGACGACAAATTCTCCTTTCAAAGGAGTGATCGAGAGCTAGTCTTATAATCTCGGATTGAGAAGTGTAAATTTGAAGAAGATTTAATAAAGGTGATTAATTGCTAACTCTCGCTTTCTTTACATTCTAGCATTATGAAATTCCTAATTCTTGATTCTTTTATTTTCATGATGCGTGAGTGAAATCTCCTCTTGTTAAGGATTCGAGAGAGATAGGTAGATCAAATGGTGATGAAATCCTAAACTAGTCTTAAGTCTTATAAGAATTGTGAACTTTAGGAAAAAGAATCATCAATGACCTAATTTTGAGCGAGATCACCGTTCTTGATAATTTCGTTGCAAATTAGGGATTAAACTGTTGATAATTCTCTTTGCTAAAGGCTAGATTTGAATGATGATCAATGAAAAGACAAGAGATAGTGAATGAGAAACCCTAGTTTCTTCAAAAGATCCATAATCTTCATTCATCACCATTGTTCTAGCTATAATTCATCAATAGATAAGATAAGTAATTTTTAGTATTCATCATTGCTACGATTTCCTATTGAATCCTACAAGCTATTCTTTATTTTCTTGATAATTCAAATTGATATTGGACACTTTCTTGATTTCTAATTCTTGAACATTTTCTTGCTTTTCTTGAAATGACAACTCGATTAAATATTGAATTACTTTCGTGAATTTTCTTTACTATTTTCTTTTGACTCATCTAAAGCAAGATTGAATAAATACACGAATCTCAGTGGACGATCCGTTCTCATTAACGCGCTACAATTGACACCATTATTGATTGCGGTTATAAATTCTTTGATTGCGGTTAAACATTCACTACTTAAAAACTTTGACAAACTCTTCTTTTATTACAAGCAAACAAGGTTTTAGAATCAATCAGTACTTGACATCACATGATTAACTCAATTTCCTAAGCAAGTAATATGCCAATCATGCAAATCCCTCTCTCCTTTAGTCTGTAAGACATCCTTTAGAGAGGGTGACTCCATCACCTTCAGGTACACCACTATGCTAGGAGTCGTCCATTCTAAAACAACTTTAGAATAGTGTTAAGTACCTAAACTGGGACACTTCCCAAATCTAGATCTAAAACCATAGATCTAATAACCAGAAACCCTGATAGTATATCCATATCCTATGTGGAGAAACAACTGTGTGACAACCACAGTATAACCGATCGTAGTATAGGAATTTCACTTCCTACAAAGTGCATGTCATCCCAAATACCAGGACATCACACCCTATTACCTTCTTACCAGATCCATCTCCTATTCTGATGAAGTCAAAGCCAATGACTATCACATCAAAAATAGATGATCTATTTCTGCTATACCTGCTTTAGTCTATAAATAGAGATAAGCTACTTTCCCACTATGCTTTCTCTGCTCCCACTGACTACAACAACCCTCTGGCAGAGTCATATACATGTGCACTTCTAAAGATAGTTTAGAACGACGCTATACTCATCCTCCTACTGGGTCTTATTGTCTAGAACAGCAGCAATGGCAAGTCTGGGTAAACAAGAACCTCCCTGTCACCGTCTCTGAGAAGACCGAAGTACCTCTCTGGTGCCTGAGGTTACCCACCAAATCTACAGAGTGGCTAATGGAACGTCAAATCCAATTGAATCCCCAGGTTCTATTAAATCTTCAGTGATCGTTTGTGGTTCTAGAATCACTTCCTGTTCTACTATACTCCCACTTTTGTTTTCTGAAAAATCCATTTTATTTAAACTGTGGCGAGTCAAGAACAATATCACTATTGATCTTCCTGATGGTAGAAAATTAACCCTTGTCAAAGCCCGGGATAACCCACAAACTGCCATTACTGAAACGTGCCTCAAGTTTATCCGAATTCTGGTTTTAAGCATCAGCGCCGGATAACTCCCTATACCTTAATATCGTTAAGATATAAATTGATTCTATATATTTATAATATAGAAACAAAAGCACTAATTTAATTAGAAACAGATTCAAAATCATGCAGCTGTCTCCAGTGCATATCAACCAAATGGAAAAAAGGCCAATCAGCATTACTCATCTAGGAGCGCATCCATATATGAGTAACTTGAAAGAGAAGCAAGTTCTCAAAGCCATTACTATCAACGGAATACCAAACACAAGTATCTACATCTTCGACTACATTGAAGAATCCTAATTCTTCCAACAAATAGTTCTCTACTTTATTCTTATACCTATAACTTCTCAAAATCTGTACCTTGTATTTCAATGAAATACCTGTCTAAAACTAGAGAAGTCATAAGTAAACAGAATATAGTACGAGTACCAACCCCATTGCCCTAATGGACATTGGACAATATACAATACTTTGTATAAGTCCCCTGAGTTCAATAACTCAAACCTTGTGCGTCGTAGGTTGAAAACTATACTATGGTTAAGAAGAATTACACCGCTGTTGAATGCACCTTACCTAATCATCAACTGATATAGGTAAATGTCACAGACATAATTTCAAAAAGTTATATCTCACTTTATAAAATAAACGTACAGATATATCAGTTTGAAATTGGTGCATAACAACGGATATTCAAAACCAAACGGATATTCAAAACCAAATATTTGCCATCCGGCAAAAACCCAGGTGATTTCCTCAAATATCACCAATTACAATGAATTCCGATACAATGAGGATCTAATCACCCAATTCCCAATATCTTACTCCCACTCACCATCTGTAATACCATACAGTAAATACATACCCTGGAGTTAGATTCCAATTGGGAAAACAGTTTTCAATTAACATTGCACAGTGCAACTGAAACATGAAAATATTTCAAAGGGGTTAACTGGTATTCCTAGTAATGCCTCTTCCACTATCCTGATTCATGAAAATAACCATGTACTTACCTGTTGGATATGTATGCCCTAGAGGCCATTATTATATAGTACTAGTTTGTATATTACATTTTGGAAGCTTGGGATATATACATGGATTGACGACAGTTTTGCTCGATATTGTAGTATGCTACTTGGTTTGTATCTATCTTAATATGTGTATATGTTTCTTTTAACATATCGCTAATACATATTAATGGAGCCCTTAGGATCTTTGCTTGACTACTGGTTTTATGATGGCGATCACACCAGTGGGGGCTGGGTAGTCTATAAGCACATCCTTATACATGTCCCTAGTCGTCGGATTATCGAGACAGGGCATCGATACTCCAGAGTAGACTGGTGCATAAGCTTATCATCCCAGCATGGGAGATGGTCTGTCCCACAGCCATCAGTACGTCGTACTGGAGATAGTATGCAGGTGCTCGTTAGGTTACGAGTACACTGGACAGGACTCGTCGGGAACTGTTGGTTGGTATTATACCTATCATCAGTTAGCAGTTCCCAGGTGACATGAGTACAGCTTAGTCCGTTGACTTGACACTGCTACTTCACCTTAAGTGTGTTCCCACTGTTCTTTGATTGCTACCCTACCACGGCACTATTGAGTCGTGCAAACAGGTAGTAGTTGGGTGCATTCCCGAAGCACTTGGAGGCAGCGGCGGTTAGACAGGATTCGTCTCTCCCGGTATTGGGGGTTGATATCGCGCTGTGTATAGGAGAGCCATTACTCTTAGACGAACAGACTGGACTGTACGAAGATCGTCACAGATAGGCTCAGTAGGAGTTCGGATGGGTTTTACTCATCGGCCTTCTTATCGACAGATACCTGGGTAGCCGTTACGCATAGCTAGTGCCGCTGACGTGCTTGTGGTTAAACCCACTACCAAAATATTGTCGAGTCTTTAGAGTCCTACACAGAGGGTTGTTCACCTTTGGGCGAAACGATGTAGAGGCCGTATTGTTTTATGACAGGGTTCGATACGCGTACTTGTGCGTGTTTGGTGTTCGGGCAGTTGATACTAGTGTGCTTTGGTTTAAGCCAGATCCTAGTATTTGATTTTGGGTTGGTTCAGTCTCATTGTTTTCGTGTTCTTCGGAACATGGATGCGGGTATATGTATACAGTTGACAGAGACAGTGAAGGAGACACCTCATTAGGGTTTTGACCATTGACTTGATTAAAACCATAATGAGATGTAGGAAATTGATTACTAATTTTAATTGGAGATAATTGTGTTATGGTTGTTTAGTTTGACCATTTGACTTGTTGACTATTGTTGACATAGATATTTTTGTTAAGCAAAAGATATTTTGCTTAGCATTAATGGTGACATGATAATGGTCAAATCAAATGAACCATCACAATTTTGCTAATTAAAATTATTATTCTTTTATCCTAATATGAGAGCTATCACTTCATTATTAACATATCCATTCTCTCTCATAGCTCTCTCTCCTTCATCCTCTCTCTCAAGCCCTTATCTCTCATGTATTGAGAACCAAGGGCCATTGAGACCAAACCACTAAAATCTCTCTGTACTCACTCTAGGGTTCTTAGTCTAGCACACCAAGCACCCTAGTTACTTCATTGTTGAGGTTGGAGCTCAAGGTAGAGGCCTGATTTGTTCGAAAAAGTGTGTTTAGTAGTTAACCGCAATCAGAACGGTATCGCTTGTAGCTAGACCGAGGTGAGTACGGGTCGTCCTCAGGGAAACGTGGAATCTTTTACTCTTACTTTAGATGTGTTGAGAAAGGAGGAAGAAATAAGAATTTTGTGGAAAGGTTTCTAGATCTACGTTAAGCAAGAATGCAAAATATATAGATCTAGATTATTTTAGGGATGCAGTTAATATAATAAGAGGGCTTGTAGGGTTCGTTAGGATTTAGTAGTTATGGACGATTAATTAAAAGTTACCATTTTTATCCTTTAATAGATTTAAAACTAGAACGACGGTGATGCGGGTAGATTAAGGTTTCTGGAGGGAAAAGGAATCCCACTCTTAACCCTTATCTCGACACGGAACTCCGTTCATATCTAGCCTTTACCAAAACAATCATTAATCTAATCTCTAATCGCGGTCGGAACTAACAAAGAATTGTTAGCGCGCCCGATTAGGATGTTAATGATTCTTTTGATAAAGTTCATAAACTTTATAGGACTTAAAAAGGGTTTAGAGATGTTCATCATCCATTAGCCTACCTTAATACTATGAACCCTAACAAACGGAGAATTACCCGCGCATGTTGGGAGAAAAAGAGATGGAGAGAAAATGTAATAAAATACCTTTATTAATCAACAAGATCAAGTACACTTTGATTCCTTAGAAAATGATTACAAAAACCTAGTTTGCTTCTCGATCTCTTCTAAGGAGGTAGATGAACCGTTGATGATCAGCCTGGATGCGTGAGTCGTCTTGGACCTCATGATCTCGTCGGCTTGATGATTTTTCTAAGAGGCTCTCGGTCTCTATTTATAGTCCCAAAGCCAGAACTATTGCTTCTAAATATGGAAGCTAACTATAAAGATTCTCCCCAAAAAAATGCATCCTCTAACTCCCCTTTCCTGCCGCGGATCCGCAGCCAACAGGGGGGTTTGGCCGCGGATCCGCGGCCAATGGGTGAGATCTCTTGATGAGTTTTCTGGGCTTTCATCTGTGTGACATGTGGCCATCTCAGGGATCTTTGGACTTTGGAAATCTTCTCGTGGTTGCTGCCAGACTTGATTTCTAAGTTTTGGTTTCTTAATTAGGCAGGTTTGCTTTAACAACTTGATTTCCTTGATTTTAGTCCTGAAAATTCTGCACAACAACTCAAATAATATTTAGTAGAGTTAAGATTTGGTCAATGATATTATTTGCATACATTTTCCTACCAAATGCTAATTATAATATATCAACACATGGAAAATAGTATTTTTACAGATAAACCCTCATATGTATGATATATTATAATAAAGACATTTTTTAAATATAGAAATAGTAGGAAAAATGTAATAACAAATGTGCAGTTTTTTCAACCGAACAAATACCCCCAAACTTATCTTTGATCGTCCTGAGCAAACTAGTTTATTCAAGAGAAGGAGAAACAGAAAGGAGAAAACTAAGCACACTTTCGTAGGCAGACACGATTGCACTGAGCACGTGCAACAAGCCGTTAAATCTCTAGGTGTCCCTAGTAGGAGGAGTGTTGTCTCCTGAGGGTTTTCAGCGGATTACACCCATAAAATCCTATAATAAAAGAGAGATGGTGAAATTTACATATAAAGATAAGAACCATAAAAGAAATACTTTGAAAATTTAGAGTTTTCAACTACACTAGCTTTTCAGTTGTCATGAGCCCTATCTTAATAGCCATGAAAAGATGTTAGAAATCACATTATCCCTCAATAAAACATCGTCTTTATTCTTCATTCCTACCTTTCATCCAAACATCGATCATATAACCCTACGTGTGTGTAATGGACATCCCTACACTCGGAGAATTCAATTCAAGCTATCATACTCTTGTCCATCTACCTCCGTACTTTTTAATTTGATGAATATTTATGGAATTGCTCACACATTTTCATGCGACCGTTAATACTTCTTGAGGTACTAACCGACCGATTACTTATGTGCTTGCTGATTAGGTGATAGTATTTTCCTCGTCTTGCACCACCTAAGGCTTAGCAGTGACTCCCAGACCAGTTGGTCTAAGGCACTAGGTGATGAGGCACCCTCGCTATATTATTTTTATTGCTGCCTTGGCAATAACAAAACCAGTGTTCATTTTTTTCTTCACCATTTTATACTTTATTCATTTTTTTATTTTCTTCATACTTTGGCTTTTAGACAAGAGCATTTCAAGGTATCCTCTACTATCCCGAGTTTCAAGACGTGTGTAAGTGCATATAGTAGGGTATCATCATTCAAATGTTTGGCTTCCAGAATAGAAATTATTTTTCAGACTTATTTTTATCTTCAGATTAGTGACTTCTTTCATCTTACTAACCCTTGGGACAACAGCTCATAACTACTTATTACCAGTTCGTTTAAGAAAACATCTAATTTTCTTGGTTTTCTTAAACTATTCCTATCTTTTGGATGTAATTTTTCACTTTCTACTCTTTTATTATAAAAAAAATTTCTGGAAAACATTGTGCAAAGTATGATGCAAATTGATGTCCAAATAAGCACAAACCTCCCCAAACCTGTTTACAGCAGTGTGTCATCCGTTAAGCTCAAAAACCTGTAGACTTGGGAGGAATTTATTAATGGGGGCAAGAATATATGAAAGTGAAAATCCTCCCCCAAACTTATTTTTGGCTCACTATTTTGTAAAAATCATTTTCTTTCAAGAGCCAAAATATCCCCCCCCCAAACTTGAGTTAAAATATGTTGATCTTTTAAAATCACACGATGGGGTCAAGGTTATTGGTCAATGCCAAGCTTTGCAAAGACCGAAGGTCAACACCAACCATTCAAAAAATTTATCGATGAAGCACCAAGGTTGGTAGAAGAACATGTCACCTTTTGACGTGAAGAAGTGGGGAGGTGATAAGAGGTGTAATGGAAAAGGATCGCGTCTTAATTTTGAGAGACGACACAGTGATAGTGATGATGAATTACTCGCATTATCGTGATTGTCCAGAAGAAGGGGTGGAGGTTCAATTTCTTTGTCTTGAAGTTGATTCATCTCAACACCCGTGTCTTGTAAAAATGCGAGTTCATCAGCAAAAATTTTCTCAAAGCTTTCGTCGATACCCCTAAGAATGATGTCATCAGAAAAAATGGGGTGATCGTCAGACTTTATAAAAAGTTCCTCATCAGCGTTAGATGTTGACCCGGACAACTTGGTGGAAGAGTATATGGTTGGGTCAAACAACAACATATGAAAAGAGTCAGAATCATGAGGTTGATCAAATTCGCTGCTGTCGACATCCATTAATTCGACAGAACACACATAAGCATAAGGTTCGGAGGGCTCACTTCCCAACTTGTAAATGGTAAGCTCAATTGACTTCTTTCCAAAGGATAGGGTCATAGAGCCGTTTCTGCAATTGATTACTGCGTTGAAAGTGGCCAAAAAGGGTCGACCGAGTATCACCGGGATTTGATTTCGTAGGTTCGGTACATGTTGTGTATCTATAAAGATAAAGTCCACAGGGAATATAAATTCCCCGACTTTGATTAATACATCCTCTAGCTCACCCCTAGGTTGGGTGATAGATCGATCGGCCATCTGAAGAGTGCAATGCGCCGGTTTTAATTCTCCGATCCCTAATTGCTTATAAACAGAATATGGAAGCAAGTTAACGCTAGCACCTAAATCGAGTAGAGCACGATTGATATTCTTACCCCCAATAGAAATAGAAATTGTAGGACTTCCGGGGTCCTTTCGTTTCTTTGGTAGTTGTTGCGTAAAAGCGGTGCTCACATTACTTGCAAAGAAAACTTTTTTAGGTACTTGAACTTTTCTCTTCCTAGTGCACAAGTCCTTTAGGATTTTCGCATATGACGGAACTTGTTGAATAGCATCTAGGAAAGGAATGTTTATGTTAACTTACTTAAAAATTTCCACAATCTTCTCCTTTTGTGGACTTGGTCTGTTGCCCCTTAACCTGTTTGGATAATGTGCTTTATCAATAAGGGTTTGGGCCAACATTAGAGAGGATTGTGGGGATGGAGTGGATCCCAGAATTGGAGTGGGGATCGTTTTAGGTAGATTTGAGGAAATGGGCGAAGGGTTCGAACCTTGGGGAAAATGGAGAATAGGCTCGGGTGAAGGTGGAAGACTAGACGAATTAGGGGAAGAAGAAGAAGCTGGGGTATCATTGGTGTCACTATCATCACATTGCACACCCACTCGGTTATTCAGCACTTTTCCCGATCTCAACGTAGTAATGGCATTCACATTATGATTTTGTGAATGGCCAGGATTCGGTAGGGGTTGAGATGGGAGTTTCCCTTTTTCTCTCGCACTCATTGCGGCATTTAACTGTGCGAGTTGGTTTTCTATTGATTTAATACTCTCACCATGGGAGGTGGAGTCTTTCTTTATGGTATCAATAGAAGACTTCATCTCAGCCGATAATTGCATGGAATGTTTCATGAACAAATCCAAAGTTTGTGCAAGTGAAGAGTTGTCAGTACCGGCCACATGTGGTGTAGAAGTGTTGGCCGAATTTTGAAAATTCTGTGACTGAAAGGGGAGCTGACTTTGTGGTTGTGGTTGCTGTGGAGGAGGTATTTGATAATTGCTTTGTTGGTTTTGGTTCCAAGCAAAGTTAGGATGATTCCTCCATCCTTGATTGTACGTGGAAGAATAAGGATCGTTTCTAGGTCACTGCTGAAAAGCAGCATTAGTTTGCTCGTGACCTTGAAACGATGCATTCACAGGACATTCTTCCGTTAAGTGTGAAGGATTTGAACAATAACCACAAACAGTTTTAGGAAGCGCAACCTGGTTTAGGGAGGCTAATGAAAATCTGTTCTCAATAGCGTCGAGTTTCTTTTGCATCGCTGCCATTTCGTCTCTCACTGCGATGGAAACATCGAGCTGGTGAATACCTCCCCTAGATGAAGGTGGTTTTACGCTTTCCAACTGCAGAGTGTTTTCAGCGAGATCTTCCAGATATTTCCAAGCTTCTCCATCGTCTTTGGACATGAAATTGCATTGACATATTGTTTCAAGCATCTGCTTTGTCGCTGGATTAATGCCCTCATATATAATTCAGCATAAATCCCATCTATTGATTCTATGATGAGGACATTGGACAAGCAGATCTTTGAAACGTTCAAAGCACTTCCAAAATGGTTCATTGGGAAGCTGGGTAAACTGGTTGATCTCGCTCCTAACACGGGCGGTCTTATGGTTTGGGTAAAACTTCTTAAGAAATGCTATGACGAATTCATCCCAATTAGTGATAGAGTGTGCGGCAGTATTGTAAAGCCATTTTTCTGCCAAGTCGCACAGTGTGAATGGGAGAATACGCAAACGCATAGCATCGACAGTCAACTGTGAAGTACCCATCATTGCGCATACGTT